>CM053169.1:33616306-33661873 GCA_012977825.3 Pteromalus puparum | reverse complement strand
GTGTGGGTGTGTGTTTGTGTGTGGGTGTGTGTGTGGGTGTGTGTGTGGGGGGGGGGTATTTGTGTGTGTGTGTGTACGTGCGTATACAGCCATAATTTTGGAACCACGCGACGGATCGTAATAAAATTTGTCATGCATATATTTTTTCTAATTCCGAATTTCGGTCATTTTTTTATGATTCTGACCATTTTATGGCCATATCATAGCCATGTTTCTATTTATGAAAAAATATTTTTGCTTTTTTTTAATGATATGATTTATACAATATATTCAACAATAGTGTATCCAATAGAACATAAAATTGTCTACTTTTTCTCGCAAGATTTTCTAGATTGACCGATCTTCTCATTTTTTATGATATAAAAGGTAATTTTTCGAAAAACATATATAATTAAAAAAATAAATAGTTAAATGTTATGAAAAAGTTCATGACAATAAAAAACAATGGTATCTACTAGTTGTAAAAATTTTAAGCCATTTTGGCGACTAGTTTTTGAAATAAAAATAAAAAACTAACAAAAATGGGTTTTCTATGTCGTACGATTACGGGAGTAGAAAGGTTTAAATTGAATTGAAATTTTAGGAAAAGATTGATCTTTTGATCACTTTGGCTAGGTTCTTTTTGTAGCTTATGAAACCGTTTAGTTTAAAAGATAATCAAATTCTTCAACTCTCACCCTGTATACCTCGTGTGACTGAACATTATTATTTTTGTTAAACCATATAATTTGATTATTAAAGCTTAGTATATTTTGAGAGCTTTCATGGTTTTATAAAATGTCCGTGCAGATGGTCTTGTGTGTGTGTGTGTGTGCGTGCGTGCGTGCGTGTGTTCGTGTGTGCGTGCGTGCGTGCGTACGTACACGGTTATACTTCTGGCTCAGCAGCATGCACATCGTAGATTTTCCTTACTTTTTCTTTAGTATATTTGTGATGCTAATATAATTAATAATGACTATACATTGTCATTGACGTGCGTCAAATAACGAATAATCCACGGCTAGTTGATGCACAAAAATGCATACACCAAAATGCATTATACCTCCCACTCATGGAAAAGTAGTGAGTGCAACTCGTGTGGCGTTAGCACAATCTACTATTACATTTAAAACAATAACAAAAAACGGAGTAGGAGGAAGCTAACAATAAGTGCCAAGGACTTGGCAGCGGTTTTTTTTTTATGTGGCTTATGCAGAGCAAGCTCTGCACAAGTGGCCTTCCGTTAATTAGCCTAGTTAGCTTCTTCTTTAGGGTTTGACATTTCCATACATCCTCCATCCACCGAAGTGATAAGGCTTCAGGGTCAAACTCGTCTTGTTTCTGCTTCAACCCCGTCTCTTTGTTGCCATATTCTCAATACTGTTACATCCAGCACTTCCTGCTATTGCCGGAATTTTCTCAAAAGTCAGGATGATCTGCTCCTCCAAGATCTAGCAGAAAAATGCTGATAAGATAAAAATCCATCGTAATCCAATTTCAGCGCGATGTTGCTCCTGCGACAGCTTAAGTAAGATGACGCGGAATACTTTTTACATTTTGTTTTTAATTTTTTTTTTTTTTTTTTTCATTGCTCTACACATTCCTCTATAGTAACTCGTGCGCTACTGGTCAATATTCCTTTTATGTTATTGTCATTAAAACTCATGACGACATATCTTTTGTAATAAGAAAATTGCTTCTGCAGCAAAATAATTAATCTAGGAAATATTTAAAATAGTCTTCACATATTGTATTTTAAAACTATATTTTGTTTATTGGAACAATAAATTTCGTTGGAGGAAGCTACGTGCCAATGAATTGGCAGCGGTTTTTATTTTTGGATTTTTTGTGATGCTTTTTGCAAACAAACAACTTATTTATCTCTGCAAAGGTTTTCAGAATATGTAGTACCTACACTCCGTAAACTATTCATAGTATGAATAACAGATCTACAAATAAAATGTGCAGATGATGCGTATCATTTGATATAGATTTTTGAAAAACTTCTAAACGATTAACTTTTATTACAGCTAATGCCATACTTATATTTATTGCTATATAGAGCTTTATTAAATTTGCGGGTAACAGTATTAAGACCTGCGGTTGAAGGAAAGACTTGCCTCTTTTCTCTCTCTCTCTCTCTCTCTCTCTCTCTCTCTCTCTCTCTCTCTCTCCTCGCGCTAGAAGCTCGCATAAGATTTATACGTTTACTCCGTTGAATAAAAGATTTTTATAGCTTTTCATACTATTTAGTGGTTTAAATAATCAATTACAAATACATTCATGCAATTGCTTACCAAATTTTCTATTCTTTATTCTTTTTATTAATAAAAAGAGAAGCAGAAAAAACAAGCCTTGGTAGTTTGAAATAAATTTTATAGAAGCTGAGATAGAAATGATCCAGCTTTCAAGGTATAGCTCTGCGTAAAAGCGCGCCTAATTTTAAGATTAGCAATTCAAAATCCTAACTATTGTATGTTCAGACCAGATATATCTTATTTAATCAATCAAATCGCTTCTTTAACAGTCTCAAAACATCCAGTCATCAAAAGATCTTTTTTAAGAGAGGAAAGGCTCACATTTGGGGGATCTCTTGTAACTATAAAGCGAGTTTTTTTCTAAATTTTAGTTCAATTTTACTTAAGGGAGTACCCTTGGTACAGAGCTAGTCAAAATGAGTGCATTATTTATTTTTACTTTATTCGCGATATATAGTTAGTAAAATAACTATATGGATTAATTTACACCAAATAACGTTTATGCGTTAGTATTAAATTAATTCTAATCGTTCCAATTCTTAATAAGAAGTTTCATAAAGAAACTGATCTGATTCACTTTTTAAGGTTAAAGAAACACTTACGACAGAAAATATTTAATTTCTAGTCTTACAGGTTCTGAATGATAATTTTGAAAGTAGCTATGAATCAGAAATAAAATTTAACATCTCTCAGAATTTTTTCATTTTTAGATGTTTTTGTATACTACAAAACGTGCATTTTCCCATAAGAACACAGGTTAATTTCAATCGTTAATTTCTCGCGTTTGAAGCTCTGAAGGATCACAAAATTTTAACCGGGGTTTCAGTACAGTTTAATTAAGCTGTCACCTAAATTTCAAGCGATTCTCACTTTTAGATCTGTTACCAGAGGTACTCCCTTAAGTATACCCAAGTTATGAGGGTGTATTAGTATTTTTTGGTTGAAAATAGCTTAATTTGAAAAAGTTCCAAGTGTCTATCTAATGGAGTAACAGCTTTCAAGATATTTTTAGAGCTTCATATACGTATGAATTTTGGAAGTTCGCAGCCACAATTACAAAAATAACATTTATAATTATTTAATAACAATTTTAGTATAATAAATCTTATTCTCACAAAAAAATGTTGTTTTTTTTCATTATTTTTAATAAAATAAAATTCGTTTCTTTTTCCAAACGGAATTTAAAAAATTTCTGTTCGCGAATTACTATACTTTATACGTATATACGAAACTGTGAAAGAATTTTGAAGTTCAACTACTTATTTTCTTTAGTTTCGTGTGTAATAATTTCGCGACTACTGAAAAATACTGCTGTGGTAAAAAGATTGGCTAACACCGTAATAACTGCAGAAAACCACTCGGTAACTACTGTCCAACTGCAGAACCACTGCAGTTAGTGCTTTTTTGCAAAATACAGCGCGGCTGTTCAAATATAGCGTATTTTTTCGATATGGCTACTCGATAACTGTTGATTAACTTTAGAAAAACTACAGTCAGCGCTTTTTTTTAAAGATTGGCTGACATGATAATAACTACTCCCTAACTATAGAAACACTGCAGATAAGCACTTTTGGCAGAATACAGAGCGGCCGTTCAAATATAGTATATTTTCTGGTTTGGGATACTCGATAATTTTAAGAACGTCATTTAGCGCTCTCTTACGGGTTTCGGAGTGGCTTGTGAAATATAGCACACTTTTTAAATTGCACTACTCGGTAGCTACTGTCCAATTACAGAACAACTACAGTCGGCGCTCTTTGACAGGGTTAGGAGCGGCTCTTCAAATATAGCACATTTTTTCCATTGGGCTACTCGGTAGCTACTGTCCAACTACGAAATAACTACAGCTAGTGGTCTTTCACCAGTCTCATCAGAGCGACCGATCAAATATGGCACATTTTGGGTTGATGAACTCTTTAGACATGGACGGTGAGAAAGCCGACAGTGGTAGTTGTGCAGTTAGACATTAGCCAACAAGTGGCCCAAACGAATAAATGTGCCATATTTGAACGGTTACTCTGAAACCCGTAAAAGCCGACCAACTGTAATGGTTAGGTAGTTGAACAGTAGTTATCAAGTGTCTAAAACTCAAAAATGAACTATATGTAAAGAGCTGCTCTTAGCCACGTAAAAGAGCGCTGACTGTAGTTATTCTGTAGTAGGGCAGTAGCTACCGAGTAGCCCAATGAAAAAATGTGCTATATTTGAAGAGCCGCTCCGAACCCCGTCAAAGAGCGCCGACTGTAGTTGTTCTGTAGTTAGACAGTAGCTAACAAGTAGCCCAATGGAAAAGATGTACTATATTTGACTATTCGCTCCGAAACCCTTAGAAGACCTGTAAAAGACCTGTAAAGCTGACTGTAGTTTTTTGAGTTACTGAGGAGCCCTAACAAAAAAATATGCTATACTTAAACGGCCGCGCGGTATTCTGCAAAAAAAGCGTTTACTGCGATGGTTCCGTATTTGATCAATAGTTATCAAGAAACCAAATCAAAAAATACGCAATGTTTGAACGGCCACACTGTATTCTGCAAAGAAACGCTAACTGCAGTAGTTCTGCAGCAGTTGGACAGTAGTTACCGAGTAGTTTTTATTAAAAATGTTTTATGAGTGTAATCGAGAGTTCGGTGCCTTGATACCAGAGGGCGCACCGGAGCAGCGAGCGCGGCTTCAGTGTCATGGCAGAGATTGCCCGAGTCAGTCGACTCCAATACAAAAGAAAATAAAGTTTAATATTGTTCTTGAAATTACCCTAACAAAACGTTTATTTTCTTGTGACAATATCCCGTGTCCTTTCCTCACATAACAAAAGCTGCAATAGTTTTCTGCAGTTATTACCATGTTAGCCAATCTTTTTACCACAGCAGTATTTTTCAGTAGTCGCGAAATCACTACACACGAAACTAAAGAAAATAAGTAATTGAACTAATATTCGCGCAGTAGTTTTGCCAATAGTTCTAGCAGTAGTTCATGACTAGTTTTAGCTGTAGTTGGGTGAAACTGTTAGGAAATATAGCTTGTAATCAAGATCTTTAATATGAAATTTCGTACAGAGAAAATGTTCATGACGTTAAAGATATTGAAACTGCAGAAGATAGTTGTTCTGAACAAAGTGATGAGGAAACATACAATTAAACCAACTTAAACGCATAGTACATGAATCAAAGATTTATGAAGAAATATTTATGAAGAAATTTGTATTACTTAAGGTTCTTATCCTTAGTCTTTTATTTTGCAATAATGTATTAATTTTATTTATAGCACAGTGTGACCTAAGCCCGCACTTAGGTCACGCCTATTCGTGACCTAAGTAGAACTTTTTTGCACCATGTTTTTCACACACGCTACGCTCGTGCGCTAACCTCACGGTGCAAGACAGGACTGCTTATGACACGGATAGGCGTGACACCGGGCTTAGGTAGGCTGTGCTATAAAATTCTATACGATACTCGTGACCTAAGTAACACTTCTGCACGGCGTAATTGGGAACCTCGCTGTGCTCACGTCGTGCAAAAATGTGCCACTTAGGTCAGTTGTATCGTAATTACTGTGATGTAGGCAAGGTTACAACATGGTGAAGAGTAAGACAAAAGTCTAAAATGTAAATATTACATGTAAATATTATGCTGAAAATAAATAATTTAATATGTAGAGTGAGCGTGTACCAAAGATTTTATAAAAACATTATTTGAAATGCAATTAATACTTATATCTAACTACTCTAATATATAATACTGGTGTGTGTGTGAGTGTATATATATATATAAAATAAAAAATATAAATTATATGGTTATTATTAGATATATGTACGCGAACATAATATTTTAATCAGTATTATTTGAAACTTTGTTTTAATTTACTTAATTTAAAAGTTGGCTTTGAATAAAACAAGAATGGCCAAGTTTTGCTATCAACAAGTTCAATAGTAGTTCAGAATTTTTTAGCGAGATTGGACAACAGGTAGGGGAGACAGGCGCAAAGTGGCATACGGGGCAAAGCTGACCAAATGCTCTAGCTAACTTTAAACGTCGCCCCACCTATCGGGACCGGTTGTAAGCTTCTATTCAAACACTAAGAATGTTAGAAAAATTGTGCTGAAGGGTTGGGAGCCTGGGTGGTAGTGGTATCGATTTTTTATCGATTTAGCAAATTTCTTGATTTTCCAACGACGGATAGGAGCGTTTAGCGTTCGCTTGACAGTCTGACGCTCACACCTTCTTCCATTCTTTTATACGTTATTTGATGTCAATTCTGCATTTCGTGCTGCAATTGTTGTTAAATTATTTGTATCAAAAATCTTTTTTAGGACTATGATTTGCATTAATGCATTTAAAAACTATATTTGTCACGGCAAAAAGTTGTGTATCCAAATTATTTACAACTTTTACATTCAGCGTTTTCATCTAAAATGCATAGCAATTCATTTTCACAATAAATAACTGATTTATTGCTTAAAAAAGCAGCTAAAGAACTATTTTTGGCTGCTTACTCAAGTTAAAAGCATTTTCACGCTTAGGTGTCAATAGAAAAAGTTGTATTTTTTAAAGATCTACAACTTTTCTCTTCAACTTTTTTTCGTAAAATGCACAGATTTCGAGTTACAGTTAAATAACTGATTTTTCGCTTAAAAAAGCTCTAATGGGGGAAAAAAAATCTTTGTACAAAAACCTTATAATTTTTCAAGAAAGACCTTTTTCACATAAATTATTTTGAACTAAACTTGTAGATTGTTAACTTATTGTTTAACTATAGTTATTTATGTAAAAAAATTAATTTATTGACCAAAAATTACGGTAGGTCACTCTTGTTAAATAAATACAATACAAAGTAATTTGTGTCCAATTCTGTAAAATTATAATTCGTTATCAAAAAATTAATAAATAATTTACACATTTTCACGCTAAGGTGTCAATAGAAAAAGTTGTATTTTTTGAAGATCTACAACTTTTCTATTTAACTTTTTTTCATAAAATTTTTAGTGATTGCTGAAACTTATGAGACACGGTGGCACGGTTTAAAATCATTTTATGAGCTACACAAAATTTTTTTCCAAGTTTTGGACTATAAACTAGGTTTTCAGGTGGCGTCCCGATCGAAATTTTCAGTTTGGTAAATAAGGGCCACCCTAATATATATATATATATATATATATATATACACACGCACTAGGGTGCTTATTTCCCAAACTGCTTTAATCCGTGCTCCCAAACCTGAAATAGAAGCTAAAAGCGCTAGGAACCGAAAATCGTGTTTTTCAGTATTTATTTAGTGATTTACAACACGTATTTATAGAAAAGCACACATAAACTCAGACTCTTTATTCGAACGTAAGCACAACTGTTCTCAGCAGCTGTCACGATCAGACTAACTACAAACAATAATATCCGCGACGTCGTTGATCTCGTTGCTAGGGGTCGCTATGCTCGATTCTCAGCGTTTGAATCGCGCAACGTTCGAGGTCGGTCATAACAATATCCATAAATATCTCGTTTATTTTGAAGCTAAATACGATTACAAGGTTAATAAGGTATATTTATATATATATATATATATATATATATATAATATTTGTTGCTGAATCGGTTAATTGAGGGATCTGACACGATCTCTGTTGACGTAAGCAGTACAAAATTCTTGCACGCGATTGGCTTAAAATTCAATATGGCTGATCGATTTGTATTATTGATTGTGCCCCGAGCGAGATTCCAATTTCAAGTAGATGAAGATAATTTGGGAATGGGTAGGAATGTAACTAATAAGTCAAATATTGTTCATTTCAATTCTTTATATGAAAAAATCCTTATTATACGAGTATATAGATACATTGGATTATTTATATCAAAACACATAAATTTCTTGCACATACATACAACTCTAACCTGTATGAAGAAATATAGAATACCATGAATATATGTATACTAAAACTAATCATAATCATCTATACAATGCAACTATAAGAATTTACATATTTACTTAGTCTATACAACGACGCTACTACTACTAATACAATGCGATCATCTGAATGGAGTATATAAATATGTACCTCAAGCAGGGAACAGCACTCATCCATGAAAAACATTATTCGAATTCAATAATATTTTTGCCTCATTATTTAAGCTAGACATAACTAATTTATATTCCTGCTTCAACTTCGTAGAAACACACAAAAACTCTTAATTATAATAACTAAACAATACAAAACTGTATTTAAATGGTTACCTTTCATAAATGAATAATTATTATTAGAATAAATTTGACGCTAACATATTACCATACTCATATAAGATGTATGTATCTTAGAAACTAATGCATTCAAAACTTCTTATAAACTCATACCTTATATAAATAATCTATTTAAGGAAAAAATATTTGCAACTTTAACATTCTTATTTTGTGATAATCAGCGTATAATAAATATTTTAATAAACTCTTTATTATTATTTTGAGAAGAAAGATAGTTACATAATTTATACTAAAACTAATCTTTTATACAACATTTATTTCAAAACAAATCTTTATTTTTTGCAAAACAAAAAGTATTTACATTAACTAAACAATGATGGAAAAAATTAATATAACAATAATTATCAGTGTTAAGAAATACTGGCTTAAGTCAAGTTAGGCTCTACTTTCGGTTTTTTTACCATGGGTTCTTCCTCATTCGCTTCAACCCTCTTAGACGCCTCAATAAGCTGATATTCCTCTATCATGCGATCACCCCACGGTAGCGTGTCTATCTGATCAAAAATCAGGTACTGCTTATCGTCATGTGGACTCAAGGCAACCTTCTGCTCTTTCTCAGACCGAATGACATGAAGACGGCTGCGAATATTTTTTTGCTCACGACTAATACATGTATTCTCTCGGAGGCAATATATATAATCATCGAATTTAATGGTTGATTTGACAACTGATGATCGCACACCCTTTATCTTTTTAATAGGTGTTTGACCTTGTACTTTGACTGAGTACATCTTGCTACGGAAGCCAACAAACTCCGTCATGATGTTACCGTTGCACTCATCCTTCATGAGTCCGACTTTCTTCTTGTTAACAAGATGGATATTAAACTGATTATCAGCTGGATAATCAGAAGTATCAAACTCATAAGGATTAGTTTTCATCAAAGCATACATATCCACATTACTAACATCATAGATAAGACTGTCTGTATCTGTGTAGAGGAGTTTAGCCCTATCTCCTACACGTTCTTGCATGTATTCATAGTGAAATCGGTATTAAACAAGTGTTTTCGATAAATCTAGTACTGCCAATCCAATGTAAACTGGTTTACGGATTGAGATCTCTGTACGAGAAAGTTGAATGGCCACGAGATTTTCATAAAAAATCGCACAACTATAGAAGTTTGGTTGAGCAATATATGCTTCACAACCATAGCGACCTTCCCATTTATTTACCAGCTTCACGTTGACTCTCTTGCGCCCATTCTCCATGGTTTTACCATACACTGCATTATTGAAGAGCTTAAAGAGCATTTTCTCAAATTCAAGCTCTCTCAGCTCTCTGTTAAGATCGATGTATGGTTTCAACCATGGCTTCTGGTTGAATTCAATGGCTCGATGAATCTTCTTCAATTGAAGATCATATTTAAGAGCTTGTTTAAGTGCTCTATAATGTAGGATATACCGTTCCTTATTGTTCAATGTTGTAAGTAACTTTTTCTGCCTCAAGCTTGGAGGTGCAACATGCTCCGGACATCTGTTGCAGCACTGGCTTATAACACCACGGATGCCTCGCTCGACAAAAAGCAGCATGTCTATGTCAGTCAAAAGCTGGAGCTTGATACCAGTAAATTTTAACATAGCATCCCAAGTGAGACCTGGACTATAGTATAATAGTGTGCAGGATCTAGCTGATAGGTATCAATGCACACGGTTCTAAAGTCTTCGAATACATTGGCAAGGAGAAGTACATCTGTTTTAAAGCAGAAGTCCAAGTACTCGCCGAGAGTTTTGATGTTGAATGTATTCCAGACAATTTGCGTATGGTTATAGTCCTCATCTGATGTATGACTATCATACAGAATACTATAGAAACTCTCTTTGTCTGGAAGCGAGTTTTCGTTCAAGTTATCAAAAGATTTGATGTGATCATAAGGAAACACACCTTTCCTTCTGAGCAATTGTATTTGATAAACATTAAACTCCTTTTTAAACTCTTTTTCAAGAATTTCCAACTTCTCCAAATATGAGGCGAGTTTATCAAGTGAAGATGGCATAAAGCGAAATGAATCAATGAATCTAAAGTTAATATCACTTCCATCTGTATACTTTATGAATGAGATGTATTTTTCGTTTTGTGGAATAATTGAGACTCGACCTTTAAAGCTATTAGCAAGCTCTTTTATAAACAAATGTGAATCATAACCACTTAAGTTGTGGAAGACAACGGAAATACTTCTTGAATCCTTATACTGAAGATTACAGTTGTTGTGAGCCGCGCCACGATATCTAAAATATGAAAGGTATAGAAGGTATAAAGAAAGATAAGAAGCATGTGTATGTAAATATATAAGAATAATATCAAACTTACACCCCCGTGAGATGGCAATGATCTCGGACTTTCCAATCTTTTTCATCGAAAGAGTTACCGCAAATATGACAGGTTGTAGCCAAAACAAACAATTTTGTATCTTCATCCTTCATAGATATCGGATTCTTGTGTATGCTTTCAAGTTCTCCAGCTAGTTTATGAAGCTGTGAGACAAACCATTTTGCAGGATTTTCGTCATGTTCTGCTTCTCTTCTATAGCTCATATACTGACACTTGTTTTCTTCATGTCTGTATTTTACATAGAATCCAACACTGAATGGTTCATGCTCTTGGAGAACTTGATCATCTTTTACAGGTTTTAGAATACATTCAAAGTCTGCATATACAACTATTGGAACGCTCTCCTTGTTCTTAAAGTTTTTAAATTTCAACAAACTGTCTTTAGCATTTTTAGGCAACAAAACTTTACACTTATTCACTTGCATACAATCTATTTCATGAGCTCTTAATTTATCTTCATTATAGAAATAGTGAAGGCAACGGTCACAGATACTGTGCGTCCAGAGGGGACGGGTGGGTGCCTATCACCACTACACAGCGTGTCCTCAGGTTGCGGATAGAGGAACGGCCCCTGAAAAAGAGGTTAGCTGCGAATAAATCGAATAAGCAGCCGCGGACAGCCGATAGGCCCGGGCGTGGGTGTGATGAGCCCGCACTGGCAATCGAACGCATTCATCTATTAACACTACGCAAGCACCACAACAACGAACACTCAACAATATTTATAATTTCACTTTCTCTTCATACCTAACTATGTCTATAATCTATCTCTCTTAGCACACATTACAAAAATCCTGCTGTCGTGGAGAATGCAGGAGCGATGACAACTAACCCGAAAGGGGATGTGTAGAATGATTCGCCACCTGGTCATACACGGCAACGAAGCCAGCGAAGATACGAGCTTGATTCCGTAGTGTGTCCGACGATGAGCTGACTCCGACCTCATCAAAGTCGGAAAGCTCTCATACTTAGTTCTAGAGAGGTATGGGGGTTATCACCTCTAGAACGGATGATTCACCTGCGATCAGAAACAGGATCCAAAACGCGTGGGTTTCACTTACTATCATGGCTCAAAAAAACCAAAACCAAACCAAAATCAATAGGGACTTAAAGGTAGGAACGTGGAATGTGCGCAGTTTATACAGAGCAGGCGCGTACCGGGAAATCTTAAAAGAAGCTGGCGGGTACAATCTAGACTTAGTAGCTATACAAGAAACTCGGTGGCAAGATAGCGGTATGTTAGGAAACGAAAACTTCACCTTTATGTACGGGGGCGCGAGCGGACATTCCCTAGGTACCGGATTCCTGATTAACAAAAGAATTATACACGCGGTTAAAAGTTTCAAATTCGTAAACGACAGACTCTCGTATATCGTCATCGAAGGAGCGTGGTACAATTACGTGGTTATTAACGTGCATTGTCCTACGGAGGACAAAGAGGAAGAAGTGAAGGATCTTTATTACGAAGCCTTGGAGCAATTAATCGACCAATTCGCGTCTTACGACACCAAAATAGTAGTGGGGGATTTCAACGCTAAAATAGGGAAAGAGGAAATGTTTAGACCCGCTATAGGCAAGGAAAGTCTGCACGAAAACAAAAACGATAACGGTATTAGAGTCACAAATTTCGCGGCGGCAAAAGATCTTATAGTAAAGAGTACGTGCTTTAAGCACAAGGATATACACAAAGTAACGTGGACATCGCCGGACGGAGCCACGAAAAATCAAATCGATCACTTTCTTATCGATAAGAGGCGCCACACGAACGTGCTTGACGTAAGAACCTATAGGGGGGCGGATTGCGACTCGGATCATTTTCTAGTAGTGGCCAAATTAAGAGCCAAATTAGTAGCTGGGCAAAATAGTAAACGGGTGAACAAAGTAGAAACGTTCGATATTGAAAAGCTACGGAACGAGATAGAACACATTAAGTATCAAGTAGAAGTAAGAAATAGGTTTCAGGTACTCGAAGAAACGGATGCACCGACGGAGGTAGATGACGACCCGAACAGTCTTTGGGGGGATATCGAAAAAACGATAAAAGAGGCCGCGAATAAAGTGCTAGGTAGAAAGAAAAAGCCAAAGAGCAAACCATGGTTTGACGAAGAGTGCGAACTCTGGTTTGAAAGGCGCAAAAAGGCCAAATTAGACAGCGTACACAATGGGGGCGATAGGGCCGTAGAAGAGTACCACGAAATAAGAAGGCAAGTGGGGGCGATTTACAGGAACAAAAAACGCGAGTATCAAAAGAATCAGATTAGAAAAATAGAAACTAATAGTAAGGAAAATAACCCGCGCGAGATGTACAAAGGAATTAACGCTATTAGGAAGGGTTTCCAGAGTAGATCACAATTAATGAAAGATGAGGGCGGGAATCTCGTCACAAGCGAAGGTGAACTGTTAAAGCTGTGGAAGGGCTATTTTGATAAGCTGCTAAACGTACATGAAAACTGCGAGGAAACGGGAGACGAAATCCACACTGCTGAACTCCATTTGGAAGAACCGACCTACAAAGAAGTAGAAACCGCGATCAAAAAACTAAAAAACAATAAGGCCGCGGGAAACGATTCTATACCAGCGGAACTACTTAAATATGCGGATACTGCGCTGACATCGAAAATTGTTTAACTCGTACGCTCTATTTGGAAAAATGAAACAATGCCGGAAAACTGGAAAGAATCCATCATCATACCGATTTTTAAAAAGGGACATAAGACAGACTGCAATAACTATCGGGGAATCTCACTTTTAGCTACCTGCTACAAAGTTCTGTCAAACGTAATACAGGCCAGACTCACACCCTTCGCGGAAGATATAATAGGAGATTATCAGTGTGGATTCCGGCGTAACAGGTCGACGAGCGATCAAATGTTTACTATAAGACAGCTGTTAGAGAAAAAATGGGAATATTGCGAAACAATACACCAGTTATTCATAGATTTTAAAAAAGCGTATGATTCTATCAAGCGAAGCAAAATGTATCAAATTCTTGTGCTCCTCGGCGTACCAAAAAGCTTGTAAAATTAATACAAATATGTCTGAACGGAAGCACGGGAAAAGTACGAGTAGGCGGTAATGTATTTGAATCGTTTATGATACACGACGGTTTGAAACAAGGTGACGGGCTCTCCACGGTACTCTTTAACTTAACGCTAGAGTATGTTGTTAGACAAATGCAGACTAGCGAGTTGGGCGCAACACNAACGGAAAAACACAGATTCTAGGATCTGCAGATGATTTGGACATAGTGAGGGATAATGGCGAAACGGTAGCGAGAATCGCGGAAATACTCATAAATGCGGCCGAGGAAACGGGGTTAGAGGGGAGCGAATCGAAAACGAATATGATTATGGATAAACTGGGCATTTGCGAAGGAGAGGGGGATCTTAGAGTCGGAAATTTTACTTTCGAAAAGGTTAGCGAATTCAGATATTTAGGCACAACTATAAATGATCGAAATGAAATCAAAGCCGAGATTAATGAGGGACTACATTCGGGTAATCCCTGCTAAAAATAGTCTATTAAAATCCATAAGATTCTCTATCGAATTGAATGGTAAGTCTTAATAGCCTTATTCGCATTAAAACTCAATTCAATTCCATTAAATTAATTAAAGTCTATTAAATTCTATAGAAAAATCTATCGATTTTAATTGCTGTTTTTTTATCTATCCATTTTAATTGTAATTTTCCTCATTGACTCTGAATGATTGAATGGAATTTAATTGAGTTTTATTGGGAAAAACACGATTAAGGCTTGCCATTCAATTTTATCGACTTTTATCGATTTCAATGAAATTGTTTTAGCAGGGATGCCTGCTTCTACGCAGTGAACAAACTACTAAAATCAAAACTGCTGTCTAAAAATGTAAAAATTGAGATATATAGGACTATAATAATGCCGGTAATCTTGTACGGATGCGAAACTTGGGCGCTCACTAAAGCAGAGGAAAACCGTTTTAGGGTGTTCGAAAATAAAGTTCTGCGAAAAATATACGGGCCAAAGAAAGATGAGGAAACCGGGGAGTGGAGGAAACTGCACAACGACGAGCTACAAAACTTACACGCGTCACCGAATATAAACAGAATAATTAAATCGCGAAGACTAAGATGGGCATGGCACGTTGCAAGAATGGGAAATGATCGCACGGCAGCGCGTATAATGTAAGGAAAGCCAAATACGTCGCGACCTCTAGGTAGACCTAGACGCAGGTGGAAGGACAATGTAAAAGCGGACTTAACTGAAATCGGGCAGGACGGCGTGAAATGGATAGGGTTAGCACAAAATAGGGATACGTGGAAGGCTTGCGTAGATGAGGCGATGAACTTTCGAGTTCGAAATGCCACTTAAAAAAAAAAAAAACGGTCACAGATATATTTTTTTATGAAATTTCTTCGATAATTTTGAAGAGACAAGACGAGATAAATCTTTAATCCACATATAATGGAATCGTGGAACTTGCAAGTATTCTTGTTGTTTATCGTCAGTTCCATCTATGTAAGTATCTTGCACAAGCAGTAGATTCACGTGTTTAACTTTCTTTAAAGTTGTCAAGTGACACGGAGACACATCAAATGTATTACCTTTCTTTTTAAGCATTAATATATTTACAGATACATCATTCTGTTTCTCAAACTTTGGTATTTGTGTGATAGTTACTGGAAAATCAATATCATTGAAGTTCAATTCGTTCGCATAAGCTTCATATTTTGAAACTCGCTGTGCATGCTTATCTACAGGTTGTAAAGCTGATAGAATAGCCCATTTAAAGCATTCATTATCTTGATTTTGAACGTTGACACACGCTTTCCTGTTTCGAAAAATCTTTGGCAGTTCAATGTACGAAGCAGCTTTCATAGGACTTAATTTATTCATATTTACAGTCAAGTTGAGAATAGCTTTCAAAGTCCAACCAGAGTCTCGTTCTTGAAACTCTTCCATGTCACGCTCAATTGGTTGCTTAACGTTTTTCCCGAACCACTCTGTCNTTCCAACCAGAGTCTCGTTCTTGAAACTCTCCCATTTCACGCTCAATTTGTTGCTTAACGTTTTTCCCGAACCACTCTGTCAAGTCTGTAGTCGTATAGATTGAAGCACTCTTTGTATTAAAATATTTCACTTCCACTATTTCTTTATCATCTTTTACAATTGCATATTCTGCAGCGAGAAAGCAGTCCACCTTCAATAATTTATGCATTAGCAAATCAGCTTTAATTTTTTATACAAACATGGCGCATGAGTCTTTCATGAAAGAGATTAGGGGAGGGTGGGGCGTCACGGACACCCTAACTTTCAATAATAATTACGCAATATATAAAAAGTCTGAGGCATTGAAAAAAACCGCTGCCAAGTCATTGGCACTTAGCTTCCTCCTATTCTGCTAATGGATGATAATTACATGGGACAAACACTTGTAGAAATATGATTTCAATAGAAAGGAGACAATCAGTGACAGGCTCATATTGTTTTCATATACGAAAAAAGTATGAAATTTATCCATCTAAATTATTTGCTGTTACAATTACTATGAATCGGATTAAATAGTGTCCGAGGAAGATAAAGATAATATTTATCATGTAAATCTTCATCATGCAGTTGTAGTAAGTCCATAAAGTGTACTATATGACTTTGAATGCAATATATGACTTTTCTTGTAATTCCAGCATCACATTTATAAAAAAATAATAAATTATTTTTTAGACAATGCAACTTCAAAGAAAACAAGGCTTCAAAATTATCCTATTTGACTGGAATCGATCGGTAATAAGCCGAGTATCTATTTTGGACGTATTTTTTCTATTTTCCTCTTATGTAGGGTACAAAACTAAATCAGCAAGTCATGCACTCACTCAATAAATTTGGTAATTAATACAAAAATGTAGTTATTATATTGTATAGATCACATATTAAATAATATTATTTACTTTAAAATATATTTGTGTTTACAATTCTGTTACCTTCCTGCCATTCGTATAGTGTAGAGGTGTCAGGATGTGGGGTGGGGTGACCAGATACTTGTAGGGGAGGGGTGTCAGGATGTGGGGTGGTGTGACAAGATACTTGTAGGGGTGTCTCGACATGGGTGGATCCACAAAATTTTGGGTATACCTATCATCATATTTTTTTTTGCGAGGTTCTGATATTTCATTTCGGAGATATGCCTTATTTCGCAAAAATCACCTTTTTCACTGCTGCTGCCGAACGGTGCGGCCGATCTGGAGGACCAAACGAGACAAGAAAGGTAATTCAATAATCTTTCGAATGCTCCAATATTTTTATCGTTTGTAATGATAAAATATTACTAAAAACGCCTAAAATAATTTTTAAAAATTGAGAAAACGAACATACAACAAAAACTGTCTGGCAAAATTAAAAATAACTTCTTTTCCCGAATTCAGAATTCGAAAATGGATATACATGCCAAATTTTGTAGACATTCGTAGCCTGGATTCGAAAATATTGCGGTATACATACACTCACACACACACACACACACACATCCATACGGACATTTTGTAAAAACACGTGATTCGAACTGTACAAACCTAAAAATGAATTTCTAACCTATTTTTGAGAAAGTCAAAAATTTCACTATTACAAAGCTTCCTCTAGGAGGAAGCAAAATACAGAATGTAGAGAAGTATATAAGGAATCAAATATGGTAGTTTTTAAATCATTTTATTGTTTAACTGCTTAACCAAAAATCAAATATGATAATCTCGAAAACTGCTCTACGTGCCCCACCAGGGGGCAGCAGTGATATACTGATGGGGCATAACTGTCACATGAAACGGCTGGCTATCGCGTCGCAACTTTTGTCAATCAAAATATATATTTGATTTATTTAAAAAATGAAGGGTATTTAATAATCTTTTTTCGTAGTTATTAGTTAGTAAATTCAAATTTATTTTATATTTAATATTTCAAACCTCAAACTATTTAAATTTTCAAAATTTTGTTTACATTTAACAAAACTTAAATATAACAATTTATACCCTTTGGTCTGTTAAATTAGCACTTAAAGTTGAATTTTGTAAGTTTGGAATAGGTACAATATTGCAATAATCTGCAGTAAAATCCATAGGCAAGGACTTTTTTTGTAAACCCTTACCATTTTCTTGCTTAAAATTAATTAAAACTATCTTACAACTAATTAAGATACGGAGCACCAAATCAACCCATCGCAGCTAAGAACGCCGAATTGAAGGTTAAGTTAGATCAGCCGATTCACGCGGCCGCGTTTAGTGCCGTTGTCGTGTGACACTCGTGCCCCACCAGGGGTGTCACACGTGCCCCATTTTGATGTCATTTTGTTATCAATGTTATATTATTTAAAAAACATTTTATCTAAAAACAGAACACGTACCTCAAAAGTGCACTATTTGAAGTACTTAATTGATTAAGTTTCAGTATTGTAAGTGTTATATAGGCGTTTTGAGAAATGATTGAAAAATGGATCCAACTTTTTTTCTTAACTCCGATTTTTTTTATTTTTAACTTACTTAGGGTAAATTGTGGGTGTATTATTAAAGCATTTTCATGAGCGTTTGTTTAAATAAAATCGTTAATTTTTAGAATATTGGCATGACAAACCAACCCGCCTGACACGGCATGCCCCGCCCTCCCCTATATCGAATTGTTTTACATTAGTAATAACACTGGTTTTAAGATTGTTTTCAAATGCAGATTTCGCATCGTCCCACATAACTCGCGAACCAGCACCAACTTTCAGTAGAGAATCATTTAACAATCGCCGTATACTATATAATTGTCCGCATGAGGTTTGACAAGTCTTTTTCTTATGAATATCCAAGCTTGGGGATTCAATCAATTTCATTCAATTTATAGCACGTTCGTTGTTTTTACGTGAATTTGTGTGTTTGTATGATAAAGATATCATGCGGGACTATATAAAAAACGGTGATGTAATTAAAGTATATGTTACTTTAATCGAAATGACAGACTCAATGAACTGTAAAGTTGCATTTATGGCTTGGGCAACAAAACATATGATTAGTGATTTGACGGTTTTCAGCGAAGCTCCCACATTTTTGGACATTAACTATGATATACGAATGGACCTTGAAGTAAAAATGTCGACCATTCTTGGATATTTTGAAGACATGAGTGATGTTACGTTTCTCTACATCGTAAATGAAAGCGACCATTGTATTAGAAAAAATGTAGTCGAAAGAGATTTAAATTCTTATTTCTTGTCAAACAGAGACAAATTATTTGGAAGAATCTTATTTTGTGTCTGAATTATTTACGCGAAAAATAAGATTCTTGAGTTCGAATTAATTAATTATTTAAGGACTTGTGGCGCTGATATTATTATTAGGAGTATATAAGGAGCAGTAGGTCAAATAAATTGTACACAGATTTATGATTAATAAACTGATTGTGGCTAGCAGCCTTTATTCGTTTTATTTATCACTCAAAGACTTACTCAAGAATTTATCAAACGCGTCAATACTCTAGTATTGAAATAAGCTAAACGTAGAAAATCGACACCTTAAAAATAACCTAAACAAAATTAACAACAATTGCAGTGACTCGACATATCAATTTTTTTTATAAACAAAGATTATAATATTACTCGAATATGTGACAATATTGACTGCTTTTCGTATAAATCAATTAGAACCTATAACGCAAGAAAAGATTGTTTACAATAATGGTTAGTAAAATGTGAATGAATTATTAGATGAAATGTCCTGGAATAAATGAACGTTGTGTACAGAAAAGATCAATTATAGATTTAAGCTATGATGTTTGAATTTACTGTTCTGAAAATACGCAGAGAATATTACGATTTATGGAAGATATGTCTAAATAATTATATTGCAACGATCAATTATATGTAAGATGACTTATTTGCCATCACCGTGTATCCAGACACGTGTTCCGGCTTTCAACGGAAAGATTACACGGAAAATAAGTCTCGAACCGATCTAAATACTAACGTAGTTGATGAACGAAAAAGAGTAATATTATCGCAAATAGAATAAATCACTTAGAAAAAATATTGTGGTGGAAATTGATGGTCGTAGAATGAATGATCTGTAAATGGTTAAACATTAAGGATGAACGATATAATGTGTGATCCTCGTAATTGTTGTAGATTATTTAGTTAGTTTTACGCGGTGTTACGATGATATTGTTATTTTACGTATAATTCGCGAAATGCGACCATAGACAACCGACTGGGACGTGATATAATCACCACCAGCCGGACAGCGAAAGCTGTCTGTTTTGCGTCTGTCGGTGGCAGGGTTAGTGAATTAATTATGCGTGAGTCTTTCCCGAAGGAAGAGACTCCCCGGATCAGTCTGGTGTGGAGATCCTCGGGTGCGAGAAATACAATAAAAATTTATAAAGGTTAGTTGGTTATACTAAAGATAAAATTACGTAGACTACACAGGGTCCAACAGCAGCCTGGAATTCGCGTCGTATCTGGCTGGAACTGGCTTCCTCTCGTACACTCGGCCACGTGGTTTCGTCTTTGGAATGCGTCGTGTGCTAAGTGCGTGTAAATTGTAGAGCGGAAGGAGTAGAACTCATACGCTGCTTCGCTCGAGCTGGTCAGCAAGGCGACGAGCGAAGCGGGGCCGCTAGGAGAGGGGTATGCGCAGCGGACGAAATCTCGTTTNAAACGAAATCTCGTTTGCAGCGTAGATCTGCTGCGTCGGCGGCTCTCATACGATCGATAATCGTATGGGAGCCGTGTAAGCGCGCGAGAGAGAGAGAGAGAGAGAGCAAGGCAGCCCTGTACCTGCACTCCGCGGCACCTGAACTAGTAGATCAGGGCCGTACCTGCACGGACCCAAAATGTGGCCGTTGCATATTGGAATTGATAAAAATAACATGAGCAATTCAATTTCGCCAATAATATAAAGACAATGCTAAAAGATAGGCTGCAAACAATAGAAGCATCGAATATTGCAATGAGTCACATCGATATTTCCTTAGAGTGGGATATGGAAGTCAAGATGAAGAAAGAATTAATTAGGGATTTAGAAGATTGATTAAATGCTCTTTGGACGAAATTTTAATATAAAAAATCTCTATGTTAAAGATATCTCGCCGCTATCGCCGTGTCAAGAATTGGGTTATCACATCAAGAATGCACAAAATTCGCCCTGTACATGAGCACTTTGGGTTATTGATAAAGGATTTTTTCGTTGATGCGTCTTATGCGGCTTCCCTAATATCGTATTCACAGATAAATATAGAATAAATGCATATAAATTTTTAGTTTACAGAGTTTACGTGTATATAAGTATATAAAATTTAGTAAAAGTTATTATTTATAATTCTTATGTACAAAGGTGAATAGGCTTCCCCATATTCACCTTTGTACATAAGAATTTGTGATTATTTTTGTTACAACACACGCGCACACAAGACATTTCAAAAATACTATTATTAATTCATTGAATTTTAAGAAAAAATTAATTTATTTTATACCTATATATTATTAAAAATAATAATAATAGTTCTGGCTCCCACAACAACTATCAAAATTCCACTATAAACACGTCTAATCCTTTGGCAGACTAAACCCGATCTCACAATTCTCTAGCTTAAATACTCTAAAATTAGAAGGATGGGGGTGATTTTCGTTCACATCTGAAAAGTTTATGAAAATGTATAGAAACATGCAGGGAATGGGAAATCTTCGCTGTGAAGGATTCCCGTGCTATCTCTACAGAGAATATTAAGCAGATCGAGGGTAAACAGTCGTTAGCGAGAGGCTGCGTGCGAGAAAACGGAGGATCAGTGGCGACATTATGCTTTGCTGCTATGTGTGTGCGGGTATAGGAAATGCATGTAGAAGCGCGCTAGACTGTAGTGGCGCATCATCTTTGCCAAGGGCACGTAGCGCTTCACTATCAAGAGGCTGCAGACTGGCGACATTGCGCTTTGCTCCTATGCGACCGATAGCCTGCATGCTTGAAAATGGTAGGTCAGTGGCGACATTATGCTTTGCTGCTTTACGTGTGCGGGTATAGGAAACGCATGGAGAAGCGCGCCTTTCTCTAGACTGCTGCGGTGCACCATCTTTGCTGAGGGTATGCAGCACTCAGACGTTTGACTGAGGACTATGGAAATCGAGCTGGATAAGCTTTTTTAGTGGAAGGGGTACAAATTTCGAGTATATTTAAGCGGTCCTCTGCTCCGTATTTCTACACATTTTCGAGTGTACTCAATCAGTATACTGTGCTCTACATTAGTTGAGAAAGCTTGCTGTAGCATTTGCAAGTATATTTTAAATATTTTATTATTTCACATATAAATTTATTCTTAATAATAATTAATATTTTCATAGATAAAATGGATTTAATTGTTGATATCCAGGGATTCAAGGGACAAAACAGCGAATTTATAATCAAGGAGTTGGCTTACATTAATCCCAACGAGCCAGCAGCAGTAGCTCAACTATCACCACCGCATTCTTGGTACGACTTGCCGAGGGAAGTCCAGTGTGCCAATCTGTGGCTTCAATATTCTTTCCACGGATTAAAGTGGAACGATGGTGACCTTCCATATGACAAGGTAGCTGAAGTTTGTTCCAGCCTTCTCGACTTATCACCGACAAGAAACGTGATTGTTTGGGTAAAAGGTGGGCAGAAAAAGGAGTGGCTATAGCCATATTTCCCCAACATTCGTAACGTAGAAGAACTCAGCTGTCCGTCGCTGAAAACTCACAGATTCAGACCACCCATAGTGTGCACGCATCATCTTCCTAGCTGAAAAGTAAACTGTGCACTGCAAAACGTCTGCGCTATAAATAACTGGCTCTGGACGGTACGCCAGGATATTCTCTGCTCGCTGCATTTGTGTGAGCATTATACATCGGATTCTGAATCAACGACATCAACATTAGACGGATAATTTGTCTACATGTAAGTACAATATGGGCAGTCGATAATACTATAATAAGCTCTTATATATAGTTTCATTATTTTCTTTAAGGATGGATTCGCTAAATGCACTGGCAAAAACTCCACCATTCCTGCCTTCGAAAAAAATTAAGGATTTGGAGATCAACAAGAAGTACAATATATCAAAATGCAAGAAAATTCAGACCAAGTTCAGGGTAAAGATAGTGCTGGAGTTGAATGCAAGTTTCGACGCTTTTCTGCCCACCAAAGTGAACACTTTCCTCGTGGAAAACGTTGCCGACGAGGACAAGTTGAAGCAGGAGATAGAAACTAGAGATGTATATCTCCAACACCTTGGTAACAACATTATTGAATTTGTTTAATAACAATTTATCTCCATCGCGTATTAAGGTTTTTAGAGTGTGTATGGTAAATTCGTTTAAACTATGCATAGCGGTATTGCGCTTACTAAGATTAAGGATTTTTTTATTTGCTATATTTTATTATTTTGTATTATCATCAGCTAAAACATTCTAAGGATTTTTGATGCTCTTATTTATAAACGTATCTTTTAATTATTTGTTTATTGAGGGTTTCCCGATCTTATTAATCAAGTATTTAGATATTTATTCACCAGAAATAAATACAGAATAATTACATACTCCGCATTCCTGCAAAGATAAACACAGTTATCTGACCGCAGGCCTGGCATTTAATTACAATCTAATAAAGTTATAAATATTTAAAAAAAAAAACACTTAAAAACTAAAACTTATACTATATATTTACGCATAAAAACTAGTAGTGGCCTCCTCACTACTCTACTGCATTATATGCATACACAAATTATACCATGCTTATACCATAATATAAATTATGACATGATTAATAATTCAACTAAAAGATAGACATTTGATATATTATTTATTATTATTATTTATTTATTATTATTTATTATTTATTTAGCCAGAAAAGAAAAATACAGAGATATAATACACTCCGCATTCCCGCAAAGATAAACAAGATTATCTGATCGCACTGGCATTATAATTATACAAAAAAAAAATAATAAATACAGCAATATTTTCATATATAAACTATTTTAAATATAACAATTTGATTTAATCCACTCCTTAATTCTTTTTAATTGACTGGGTTTGCCTATATCTAGTACTTTCAAATCGTTTGGCAGTGAATTAAACGTTGAGATAGCTTTTATATATCTATTTTTATCGCTTATTCGCTTTTTATTTATAGGTACAATTATGCTCTTATTTCTAGTAATACTCTTTGAGTTATGGTATTGCGTTTTGAGATCATGATAGTCTCAAATCTCTATAATTTTTATACGCACCTCCCCACGCTATGATGCCATAGCTTATAATGCTGTGGAAAAAAGCGTAATATATTATCATCAAAGTCTCCGTTGGCGTTGATTTAGCAATTTTGTAAAAGATATACACTAGATATTTAGTTTTCTTAATAATATGTAGCATATGCATTTCCCACTTCAAATTATAATCAATAACTATTCCCAGATATTTGTGGTTTCCTACTCTAGTTAATTTTTTGTCCTGTATCCTTACGTCTAAATGATCTGGAACACTGTCGACGTAGCTCCCGAAGGTCATACACACAGATTTATCTACATTTAAAGATAGCTTATTTACCGCAAGCCATTTGTGTATGCGCAACAAAAAGTTATTCATGTTATCTTGAGCTTCCAACCAACTGTCCCCAGATGCAATTATTGCAGTATCATCGGCGTATGACAGAATAACTTCCTGAGGTATCTCTTGAAGGATATCATTTATGTACAGAATAAATAACAGTGGCCCAAGTATCGTACCTTGCGGTACCCCGGTATTTATTAGTAAGTAGTCACCAGCACTACCATCAATTCTAACTCTTTGATATCTATTACTAAGATAACTAGAGAGTAGCAACAAAGCCTGCCCCCTAATTCCTATGCAGTATAGTTTATCAAGTAGGATACTATGGTCCACTGTATCGAAGGCCTTGGCCAGGTCGAGAAAAGTTACAATAGTCGGGATGCTCTTATCAACATTATTGTACAATATGTTTGTTAAATAGTTTAGTGCATCTTTTGTACCTATTTTCTTAACAAAACCAAATTGATGTTCGGAGATTATATTAGTTTTAGTAACAAAATCATACAGTCTATTATGTATTATTTTCTCGAAAATTTTTGCTACATTAGATATTAGCGAAATAGGCCGATAGTTTGTGATTTTATGTTTTTCACCTGATTTGAAAACTGGCACAATTTCTGCATTCTTGAGTGCATTAGGCCAAATACCTTTCTGAATGCATAAGTTAATAATATAGGTTAGTGCTTCAGCTATATAGCTTCCTATTAATTTCAGGGTCTTGGAGTTTATCAAGTCAATTCCACCACTTCCAATTTTTAAAGCATTGATTGCTGATATTACCAGCTCGTTGGTTTAATAAAAATCGAATTTGGGTTCATGGGTGGTAGTATGAGTTCCGCATTATCTGGTTTAACAATTTTTTCACTCAACTCTCGACCTATTTCGCTGAAAAAGCTGTTCATATTGTTGGCTATTCGTGTTTTATCAGTTACTTTCCTGTCATTAATTATTATTTGATTTATGGCTTCCTTGCATTTTTTATTGCCTATTTTACAATTAATAATTTCCCACAGCTTTTTTGGATTGTTCGTATTGCTTTGGACTAGGTTTTTATCATATTTGACTTAAGCATCTTTAATAACTTTATCTAAAATTTTAGAATATTTTTTATACTGAGATTTGAGTTGGTAATTGCTTATATCCAGTTGCCATAAATTATACATAAATTCTTTAGTTTCACATGATTTTATGATTGCACTTGTGATCCAGCTTTTTCTTCCGCCTTGTTTACTCTTTCTTTTTCTGGTGGTAGCTATGTTTATACAATTTTTAATCTCGTTCAGCAGCTTATCCGTCGCCAAGTTAGGATCCTCCATCGACAATATCTCACTCCAGTTTTTAATACTTGCGATATTTATTAGTTTTTTGTAATTTAAAAAGGTTTCTGTTTATCTTATATCAACAGTCGGATTTTATCCTATCGTTAATTATAGTCTGATGACTGAATTTGCTAATTTTTAACACTTTTAGGTTGGTTGTTCGGCAGAGAATTGTACGTTGAGATCGCCTTAACATAACAGTTCTTATTACTAATTCTCTTTTTGTTTATTGGTACAATAATACTTTTATTTCTAGTAATACTAGATGGGTTGAGGTACAGCTCTTTGAGATCATTATGTATAACGTTAAGGCCTCAAGGGTAAACAATTGCTCGAGATTGAGCGGATTATTTTTCGTTACAAAATTATTTTTATTTATAATTTTTAGGATTTGTTTCTGTATTTTCTGTATTAAATCTCTATTGTTCTTATAGGCTTCACCCCAAGCTATGATACCATAGCTCATAATACTATGGAAGAACGCATAATATATCAACATCAGAGACTCAGTTGGCATAGATTTCACAATTTTGTAAAAAATATACACTAGATATTTAGTTTTCTTGACAATATATAATATGTGCATATCCCATTTTAGGTTGTAATCTATCACTATGCCCAGATATGTGTAGTTCTCAACCCTATTTAATCGTTTATCTTGTATTTTTACATCTACTTGGTTAGGAACACTGCCGACATAACTACCGAAGGTCATACAAACAGACCTATCAACATTTCATGATAGCTCATTTAATGCAAGCCTTTTCTGTATGTGTAACAAATAATTATTCATGTTATCTTGGGCTTTCTCCCACCAATCCCCTGTTGCAATTATAGCAGTATCGTCAGCATACGACAGAATAGCTTCCACAGGTATCTCTTGGAGTGAATCATTTATGTACAAGAGAAACAACAGTGGAGTGAGTATCGTACCTTGTGGTACCCCGGTATCATTATTATTATTATTAACTTTATTGCGTATACTTTAGTATTTTACAATATTTATACATTATGTACATCTCTTTTTTTTATACATAATACACGGCTTTTATTTTCATTTTTTTTCTTTTATAACCTCTTCTTTCTCCCTCTAGTCCTCCTTCTTTCTTCTTTTCTCTCTCTCCTCCTCGCTCCTCTCCTATTTACTTTGCGCGCGCTTTTCAAATCTCCCTTCTGTCCTCTTTGTCTATCGTTCTGCTTCTAATACCTTTTTTTCTCTTTTTAGTCTTGTCTCTTCTCTCTTTCTTTTCTTTTCCAGATGATGCTGCATAGTTTCCCTATTTGTGTTTTACTTCCTCCCCATATTTCTTTCCATTTTTTTCCATTCATCCTCGTTTCTTTGCACTCTTCTATTACATGTCTCAGCGTCTCCTCTTCTCTCCCGCATTTTCTCTCTTCTTCTTTCTTCCAGTATTTATTTCCTCTCGTCTCGCTCCCCAGTCTGAATCTTGCTGTTATACCCAGTGATCCTCTCCTATGCCCTCCTATATCCAGCAAATACTCTGGCATTTTTCCTTGTTTCCTCAGCAGTTCCCTAATCTCCATTGCATAATTTGACCCTCTTACGTCTTCTCTCCATTTCTGCCACTGTGTCTCCTTGTTTATCCTCTCGATTTCCTGCGCCACCCCTTCTCCCTCTTCTATTCTTCTGATGTAGTCTTCCATTGAGATTCCACACTTTTCCAATTCGATTCTCCTCATATCTTTCCCTCTTCCTTTCCATTCTCCTCTTTCTCCCTCTTTTTTCAGTATTGTCCAGCATTCTCCTAATAGTGTATTTTCCTTTGCCCTCCTCAGTTTCTCTTCGTACCTTATCGCCCGCTTTCTTGCCCTTGTCTCCAATTTAAACCTTTTTGTTTCCCAGTAAATCACGTGTGCTGGTGTGGTCCTCTCCAGCTTCAGCGCCCATTTCATGTACCTCCTTTGCACCCTTTCTAGCTCTCCCTGCCCTTTCTATCCCCAAATCTCCGCTCCATACTCCATTACGCTCTGCACTAGTGCGTCGAACAGCTTCATCCTCATTTTCCAGTTGTCCTTGAATAGCGTCTCCCCTATTCCCGACACTGTGCTTATCAGAGCATTTGCCTTGCCTTTCACTTTCCTTATCTGCTCCTCTTCTTTTCCGTTACTCTTCATAGTGTATCCTAGGTATTCGAATTTCTTCACCACCTCTATCTCCTCTCCGTCCCACTCAAATTTTTCCTCTCTCTTCCTTCTTCCTCCATTTCTAAATATCATAATCTTCGTTTTTTCGGTGTTCAATTCTAGTCCTTTCCTCTTGCTAAATTTCTTGAACCTTTTCAGCATCTGCTTTAAGCCGCTTGCACTTGTTGCTTACAGCACCACATCGTCCGCATATGAAATTAACCAGAATTTCTTCCTTCCTAGAACAATTCCTCCTTTTTGGGTCTTGCTCATCTCTCCTTCCAGGTCAGCCATTGCTACGTTGAAAAGTAGTGTACTTAGCGGGCATCCTTGCCTTACCCCTTTTTGTATTTTAAAGCTGCCTAGACTCCTTTCTCCTATCTTCACTTCACATTCCGTCTTCTCGTAGGTCTCCTTGACCCTTTCTATTATCCTTTCACTCACTTCCAGACGTTTGATCATTCTCCATACTTCTTCCCTATTTATTTTGTCGAATGCTGCCTTCATGTCCGCGAAACATGGGTATACCTTCCCTCCTTTTTTCCTTAGTTCCTGCTCCACTGCTTTGCTCACTAGGTATATCGCGTCGGTTGTCCCTCTCCCTCTTCTGAATCCCATCTGTGTGTCGCTCAGTCTATCCTCTTCTTCCAGCTTCCTCTCCATTCTCCCTCTTATTATCTCTGCATATATTTTGTAGCCTGTGTCCATTAGAGTCTATAATTCTTACATTCTCCATTTTCTCCTTTCTTGTAAATCGGTGAAACCGTCCCCTTTCTCCATTCCTCCGGGAGTCCTTCTCCTTCCAGATTTTTCCCAATATCTCTGTTAGCTCCTCCAATATCCACTCTTCTCCCAACTTCCCAGCTTCATTCTGTATTCCATCTTCCCCTGGAGCCTTTTTTATTTTCAGTTTTCTAATTATTTCTCACACCTCCTCTTCTTCTATCCCGCTTGCCTCTCTTGAATTCCTTTCTGTGGTTTCTCCCTTTTCACTTCTTCCGTTCCTCTACATTTCTCTCTCCCCCAATTGTCCCTTGAAAAACTCTATCCACTTTCTGTCCTCTATCTCCCTATCAATTTTCTCCTTTTTTCCCTTTCTCCTTCTCTTCATCATCTCCCAGAATTTCTTGCCTGTTTTGTCTCTGTCTTGCCTCTTTTACTTCTGCTATCTCTTTCCTCATCCTTTCCTCTTTTTTCCTCCTATACATGCTCCTTAACTCTCTTTCAATCTGAGTGTACCTTCTCCCTTCTCCTCTTCTTATCCTCTTTTTTGCATTCTTCATTTCTGCCTTCTTTTTCCTACATTTCTCGTCCCACCACTTGCTCCTCTCTCTCTTTTTACGCCGCCCTTTTTTAGTTTGTATGGCGTTCCTCACTTTAATTTTCAGTTCTCTCCACGTTTTTGCTTTTCCTCCGTTTTCCAGCCAGATCCTATACGCCTTGATCGCTTCCTCTGTCTATATCGCCCTGCTTGTCTCTTCCTCTAGCTCTTCTTTTCCTCTCTCCGCGTCTAGCTCTATTGCTAATACCCCGTGATCTGACTCTAACCTGTCTTTCACTTTCAACCTTTTTACCTTTCTCCTTCCTTCCTCATTTACTATCCCATAATCTATTACTGAGCAGCCCATTCCCCCCCACGTAAGTGTATTCTCCTTCTTCATCCCCTTCTATATTTCCATTCAAAATTGAGAGTCCCATTTTCCTTAACCTATCCAGTAATTCCTCTCCTTCCTTACTTATTGTTCTGTCCTTGGACTCTCTTCTTTCCTCCTTTCCCTCCTCATCTAGGCTACCCCCTTCTGTTCCTGTCCTTGTATTTAAGTCTCCGCACCACAAAGTTATTTCCCCTCCTGCCAACTCTACCATTTCCTCTATCTCTTCGAAGTTCCTCTCCTTCTCTTCCCTCATATATGTTGAAGCTATCCACCATTTTTCCCCTTTTATCTTCAGTTTACACCTTATACATTTCCCTGATATCTCTCTCAGCCATTCTATTTTATCCTCTTTGCTGCTTTTCCTGATTGCCATTAGCATCCCTCCCTTACGCCTTCCTCTGCTTCCCCCCTTCTTTGCCTCCCTTACCTCGATCTCGTAACCCTGTAGCCTCTTCTTTATTTTTTCTTCTTCTCCGCTTTCCGTTCACGTTTCTTGCAGGCAGATTATGTCAAATTCCAGCATGAATCTCCACCCCTCCTCTCCTATCCCTCTTAGACCTGCCACGTTCCAGCTCAGCACTTTCAAGCTCTGCCTTCTCTTCCTTTTTCCCGTATCTTTCTTATTATCTTTATTCTTGCTTTCTTCCTTCTCTTCGAAAAAGCTTCTCCTCTCTCTCCTTCTATATGTATTCCGTGTCTCCCACTATTAGCTTGTTCCTTCCTATCTTCACCCGTTTACCTTCATTCCTCCACTCTCTCGCTACTGCGTTCAGCTTTTCCCTGTTCCTCCTTTCCATCCATGTCAGGTCGTGGTCGATAAAATATTCCGACCCTTTCAACTTGTTCTTCGCCTCCATTATCTTATCTTTCTCGTCTCTATCCGCACATTCTACTCCTACTCTGTTTGTGGCCTTGCCTCTGATCGTCCACGTCCTCTTTATCTTCACCTCTATCTCGAGTTTCTCTCTTATCCATTCTTCTATCTTCGCTTTTCCCCATCCATCTTCTTTCAGACCTGTTATAACCACGTTGTTTCTATTCCTTTCTCGTTCTCCCTCCTCGATTCTCCACTCCAGCTCCTTCCACTGCTTCTGGTCTCTCTCTTTGTCCTCTTTTCCTTCGTTTTCTTCCTCCTCTCCTTTTCTTCCCTGCCCTTTTCTTATCATTTCTTCGATTTCTCCTAACTTTTCCTCCATTATCTTTTCGAGTCTTTCACTTTTCCTGTTTTTCTCCTCCGCTTCCCTCATCCCCTGCTCCTCCATCTCCCTTCTTTCCTTTTCTCCACTTCCACCAGTCGCCTAACCTCTTCTACCTGTCTACTCATCTTCTCCTCCGAAGAATTAAAATCTCTGAATTAAAATCAACATTCTCCTCCATCTCTTTCCATCTTCTCTCCCATTCCTCTCTCTCTTTTTTCCTTTCCTCCTTCTCCTCTTCCATTCCCTTCAAGATCCGGTCAAGTTTTTCCTGTAATTTATCCATTTCTCCTTCTTCCACTTCTGTTTTTCCCTCCTCTGCCTTTTCTGGTGTCCTCACTGTGATGTTACTCCTCGCGAATGGGTTTCCTTCCTCCCTCTTCTCTGTCCTTTCCCTTTTCTCGTTTTCTTCCTCCTCTTGTGATTCTGCGGATCTTACTTTTCTTTTCCCGCCTTCTTTTTCCTCTTTCCTAAAACTCTCTGTGAGGACCAATTGCATTTTGTTCCTCCCTCTACCTGTATTTTCTCTCCTTCCGCTTCCTCTTCCTGTTTTCGGCGTACTTTTCCACCTGCTTCCCGATCCCTCCTCCGCCAGTCCTCTTTCAAATCCTCGCGGGGTTTGGAATTCTAATTCCTCTTCGTTCCTCTGTTTCCCTATAATCACTTCTGCTATCTCTTCACTACTATAGTTCATGCCGTTCCTCCCTCTATCTCCGTCCTTCTCTACTTGGCCTAACCTCTCTCAGCCGTTCTCTCTTTCTCTCCCTTTTTTCTCCTTTTCCCTCCTCACCTTTATTCCGATTTATTTCTTGAAATATTCCCCTTTCTCTCCTCTTTATCACCCTCTGTCACTTTCCATTTCTTTCCTTCACGTTACTGAATAAGCCGCGTATTTGTATAAACCCGCACTAACACGTCTGACTCCACTAATAGAGCCAAACAACCCCATGGTACCCTGGTATTTATTAATAGGTTATCACTTATACAACCATCAATCTTAATACTTTGATATCTGTTACTAAGGTAACTAGAGAGCAGAATCAAAGCTTGCCCCCTAATTCCCATGCAATATAATTTATCCAGTAAGACACTATGATCCACCGTGTTAAAACCTTAGCCAGGTCTAGAAACGTGACTAAGGTAGGAATATTATTTATCGATGTTGTTATACAACGCATTCATTAAGTAATTCAGAGCATTTTTAGTACCCCTTTTTTTAACAAAATCAAATTGGTGCTCAGATATTATGTTAGTTTCAGTTACAAAATCATAAAGTCTACTATGTATTATATTTTCGAAAATTTTTGCTACATTCGATATCAATGAAATAGGCCGATAGTTTGTGATTTTACTTTTTTCACCTGATTTGTAGACTGGGACAATTTCAGCCTTCTTGAGCGCATTGGGCCATATACCTGTTTCAATACTTAGGTTTATAATATAGGTAATCGGTTCAGCTATATATTCACTAATTAATTTCAAGGTCTTGGGATTAATATTGTCAACTCCACCACTACTAATTTTTAATGGATTGATTACAGATACTACCTCACTCGTGTTCGTTGGATTAATGAAAATTGTATTGGGGTTTATAGCCGGTAGTTTAAGGGAGCACACCACCTTTAAACTCTGAAAAATAAACTTCTTATAAATAATTTTTTTTTTTTTTTTTTTTTTTAAGTGGCATTTCGAACTCGAAAGTTCATCGCCTCATCTACGCAAGCCTTCCACGTATCTCTATTTTGTGCCAACTCCATCCATTTCGCACCCTCCCGCCCGATTTCAGTTAAGTCCGTTTTTACGTTGTGCCCCATCTGCGTCTTGGTCTACCTAGAGGTCGTGGTGTGCTTGGCTTTCCTTTCATTATACGCGCCGCCGTGCGTTCTTCTCCCATTCTTGCCACGTGCCCTGCCCATCTTAGTCCACGCGATATAATTATTCTGTTTCTATTCGGTGACGCGTATAAATTGTGTAACTCGTCATTGTGCAGTTTCCTCCACTACCCGGTTTCTTCATCTTTCTTTGGCCCGTATATTTTCCGCAGAACCTTATTTTCGAACACCCTAAAACGGCTTTCTTCCGCTTTAGTAAGCGCCCCAGTTTCGCACCCGTACAGGATTACCGGCATTATTATGGTCCTATATATCCTTACTTTTACATTTCTAGACAACAGTTTTGATTTTAGTAATCTATTCATGGCGTAGAAGCAGGCATTACCCGAATTAAGTCTCTTGTTAATCTCGGATTTAATTTCGTTTCGATCATTCATGGTTGTGCCTAAATATCGGAATTCGCTAACCTTTTCAAAAGTATAATTTCCGACTCTAAGATCACCCTCACCTTCGCAAATGCCCAATTTAGCCATGATCGTATATTTCGTTTTCGATTCGCTCACCTCTAGCCCCGTGTCCTCAGCCGCATTTATGAGAATTTCCGCGTTTCTCGCTACCGCTGCACCGTTATCCCCTAGTATGTCCAAGTCATCCGCATATCCTAGAATTTGTGTTTTTCCGTTAAGGATTGCACCTAGCCTGCTAGTCTGCATTTTTCTAACAACATATTCTAGCGATAAGTTAAAGAGTACCGTAGAGAGACCGTCACCTTGTTTCAAACCGACGGGTATTGTGAATGATTCGGATACGTTACCGCCTACTCGGACCTTTCCCGTGCTTCCGTTTAGAAATATTTGAATTAATTTCACGAGTTTTTTTGGTACTCCAAGAAGCACAAGGATTTGATACATTTTGCTTCGTTTGATAGAGTCGTACGCTTTTTTAAAATCTATAAATAGCTTTTGTATTGTTTCGCAATGTTCCCATTTTTTCTCTAACAACTGTCTTATAGTAAACATTTGATCGCTGGTCGACCTGTTACGCCGGAATCCACACTGATACTCTCCTATTATATCTTCCGCGAAGGGCGTGAGTATGACCTGTATTACGTTTGATAGAACTTTGTAGCAGGTAGCTAAAAGTGAAATTCTCCGGTAGTTATTGCAATCTGTCTTATCTCCCTTTTTAAAAATCGGTATAGTGATAGATTCTTTACAGTTTTCCGGTATCGTTTCATTTTTCCAAATAGCACATATTAGTTCAAAAATTTTGAATGTAAGCGCGGTGCCCCCGTATTTAAGTAGTTCAGCCGGTATAAAATCGTTTCCCGCGGCCTTATTGTTTTTTAGTTTGTAACGGATCGACTTTCCCCGTGTGTTGAGTATTGGGCCGAACGCCAGGATTTGGTTAGGGGAAAGGTTGAATGAAGAGACTGTTTATGTAATTATTAACAAAATAGATATATTCTAGTGAACAAGATAACAAGTTGTACGCTCAATTATTAGTCTCCATCTGTAACAGAAATCGATATCGCGGTGTGTTTAGAATATTTCGCCTTTACAATCGGTCTGGCTTAAACAAGTGCGGTTAACGGTACATCAACACGACGTTGCCGAAGTTACGTGGTTTCGGTGCATTCGTCTGTTTTGCGGACGCGGTATCGGAGTTTCGGACGGTGACACGGGTTCGGGATATCAACGGGGTTTCGGAGGTTAGGTATCCCTCGAGTCCATAGAGTCGTGAGCGCACGGCTCTACGGATCGAGGTCGCTCGTCTTGTTCTTCTCCTTGTTCTGTGTGCTCACAGTGACTAGTCGAATCTCGAGAGGTCGGCGTGTGGTCGGTTTCGCATGGGCAGGAGTCGGCCGCTGCTTCACCAGGACGTGAGCGCACGACCTGGGGAATCGTCGGCGGGGCTTTAGTTATTTCCTCAGCCCCGTGTACTCACGGTGACCGGGAAAACAACCAGTCCCTTGGGACGAGTGTTCAGGGACAGGTGGCACCGTCAAGTATCGGCTACGTGTGCTCACGTAGACGAGACTCGGCGCTGTTCGGCTACTCCTGGTTGTCTCGTGTGCGCACGACGGCAACTCGGAGTTTCGGGTTCGCCAACAGTGTCGTCACGTGTGCTCACGAGCCGACGTTATTGGCATCGGTATATCTCTAGCTGTTCCTCTCGGTAACGTGTGCGCACGATGCCGCCAGGAGTTCAGCTCGAGTAGAACTGCCGCTGCGCTGCGCGGCCCGCTTTATATAGGTGTGCCCGCTGGCGTCAGCTGATTGACTCGGGGCCGCGTCTGCTTGCTTTCTGTGCGACACGCTCCTTCGATGATGATATACGAGAGTCTGTCAATCACGAATTTGAAACGTTTAACAGCGTGTATAATTCTTTTGCTAACCAGAAAACCGGTACCTAAGGAGTGTCGGTTCGTGCCCCCGAATGTAAAGGTGAAGTTATCTTTTGTTAAAATCCCGCTATCTTGCCACCGAGTTTATTGTATTGCTACTAAATCCAATTCGCGCTCGCCAGCTTCTTTTAAGATTTCCTGGTACGCACCTGCTCTGTACAAACTGCGCACACTCCACGTTCCCACCTTTAAGTCCTTATTGATTTTCGTTTGGTTATTTTTTTTTTTTTTTTTTTTTTTTTTTNCATACCTCTCTAGAACTAAGTATGAGAGCTTTCCGACTTTGATGAGGACGGAGTCAGCTCATCGTCGGACACACTACGGTCTCATTCTCGTATCCTAACGCCCCCCTGCGCAGCGCGCCTTCGCTGGCTTCGTTACCGCGTAAGACCAGGTGGCGAATCATTCTACACATCCCCTTTCGGGGCAGTTGTCATCGCTCCCGCATTCTCCACGACAGCAGGATTTTTGTAATGTGTGCTAAGAGAGATAGATTATCGACCTAGTTAGGTATGAAGAGAAAGTGAAATAAGAAATATTGTTGAGTGTTCGTTGTTGTGGTGCTTGCGTAGTGTTAATAGATGAATGTGTTCGATCGCCACTGCGGGCTCATTACACCCACGCCCGGGCCTATCGGCTGTCCGCGGCTGCTTATTCGATTTATTCGCAGCTAACCTCCTTCTTAGGCGCGATCCTCTATCCGCAACCTGAGGACGCGCTGTGTAGTGGTGATAGGCACCCACCCGCTCGCTCTGGACGCACAGTTCTTATAAATAATAACAAAAATAAATTATAATTGTTATATAATTTTTATACTAATATTAGGTTATATTACCTGTATTTTTACCATGGTAAATCCATATTAGCACCTACACTACTTACCCATGGTGACTCTCCGTATACTGTTTTGAGCATTTTGGCACTGTCCGTAGGATTCCATGTGACCACATGGGTTGATTGGGCTAAAATTTCAGAAGCATGCTTTGTACAATTATACTTTTGGTATGAATAAAGGTAATCTAATTTGAATGCTTAGAAAATCTTTTATGAAAAAAAATGTGGCATAAATAGGTTAAAAAAGGCTAAAAATTAAGTATTATTATTGTTTCACTTTCCATACCCACTTTTTATACCGCAAGATTACTTTTCTCGCTTAGTTTAATACTCGTATTTACAAACTCAATCCTACCAGTTCCAATCACCTCAGTGTTTTGTTCTAGATTAATATTTACAAAGACAATTACATCATCATTTTTGTTTATCGTACCATGGTTATAGTAACACTTGTATTCATAGTAAGATCCTTTTAATTCATATATTTTGTAGTTAAACAGTTGTAAAGTCTTAGTGCATATAACAGCAGATGGCTTTGTAACCAAACTATCAATTAGTAATTTTACTTTGTCAAAATTAGCATTCATACTGCGAATATTTATATGCATAATTGTATCATTTTTACAACTACTTATTTTGTTGAAGCTATCAACACTACTACATGTTTTTTTTATTTTGAAAAAAATCTTTTTGGATCATATCTATGAAGTCAAATGTTGCCATTTTACCTATCTTTGTTTTTCTTTTCTTTGTTTCATGCCGGTGGAGTAGTGTACAGATCTAGTTGTTGCTTCTGCTTCTGGATCGCTGCTTGGTTTCTTGTGAGAGCCCTCGGATTCTGAGCTTTGTCCGTTGTCTGTTGCTGTGGTGTGCTTTGTTTCCCAAGTCGTTGCATCGAACTTGGTTGCATCGAACCTGGTTCTACTGGGCCCTTACTATCATCTGCCGGTACCTGCTGTCTAGTAGATTTTCTACTATTATTGATTGTATCTTGTGATGGTAAGGAAGGGCTCAGCGGATAGTCAGTTGAGTCTATAAACTTTGTAATTTTCTTCTATAGAATAGAGCATAAGTTAGAGTCATATGCAGTGTGATTTATCTCTAGTTTTGTGGAATATTTTTTGTTACTAAATACACACTTTAGATGCTTCATAGTTTCACTTGTACAGTCACTTGTTTTATGATTTTCAGCGCATTTCATGCATACAGATTCAATCGTAGGCTCTACAGTTTTGATAACCTACGAAAACTCTATTTTTAGTTTCTCGTATATATTTATATATTTCTGCAGGTACTTCCATAAACACTGTGCTTAGTTTGCTGAATTTACTGATGTACATGTGCAGCACTTTGCTTTTCATTGGAAAATCACTGAAGTTTCTAGCATTGATGTCCATTTCGACTTCTTTCATACTCATACTTGTATAATTGTCTATTCCAACAATTTTTATTTTTGGATTATTCAATTCATCTTTTTACAGTTTAGTATTATAGAGGTTATGTTCTATTGAAGTATTATACATTAAATTTACATTTAAAAAATCACTGTAGAAGATTATTATTAGACGTATTTAAAGATGTACTTTATGCTTTGTATAGAAGCACAATATTCAACATTTATAGAACATTTATATTTCATTATTAAAAACTTATTGTATGGTACAACCATTTCATTATTGATAACCATTTTTTTGTATTGTAGTTATATCAGCAAAAGGTTTCGGAAATTTTTTCGGACTTTTATTATTATGAGGTCCGTGCAGCATATGTTTAATAATTAATTTCTTAAGTTTATCATTATTTGAATTTGTTTCAGCAGATATATATTTATTAATATGTTCAGATGTGATTATTTTGTTATCAGGATGTAATGTTATTAAAATGTTTGCATGTGGTAAATCTTGTTTTTGAAACTCAACTGTATATACGCTATACTAATATAATAAAAAAAAAAGTAATATTAGCTAATACTTACCAAAAATATTTTTCATATATTATATCATTCAATATTGATTGTAATTTTGTGTGAAATAATCTAACGGTGATGTGAAGTATATCATTTGGAGTTGGATTTTTTCGAAATCGTTTTAAAATTAATTTTAATTCTTTCCATTTCGGATTACATGTTACAGTTATAAATAAATCTGGTCCACCACATTTTTTTATAATAGCCGTTGCATCTTGATAATGTTGTTGCATATATTTAGGACTTCCAATATATGTTAATGGTAGTATAATAAAAAGATTCCCAATTTTTTCTTTTGTTTCAAAATTATTAGAAATATTTGAAGCACTATTAACTACTGCATCTAATAAGCCTTGATAACATTCTATCCTAAAGTTTGTTTTATTCCGTCGATATGCAAGTCTGTATGAATAATATTGCAAAAGAGTGAGCTTTTTTTCTCCTTTGGCTGATAATTTTGAAAATAATTAGTACTCCATCCTAAATCACCTAGTGGAAACAGTAATGGGAAAACCATCGGATCAACAAATTGCGATAATTTATTTAAATATGTATCTTGTGAATGATTTTCTGGTAATTCTTTAGGATATACGCAAAGATCAAAATTTTCTGGTAAACCTGAGTCTGAAACTATAATAGCACCAATTCAGGGGTTAGTGGTTTGTTATATAAATGTTTTTGTTGTCCGTCTTTTCGTGAAAAAATCATTTTATAATTTGGAAGATTTTGAATGTTAGCTACTTGATGCAAGTGTTTATAATTTTAGCTGTAGGATTTTTGCTTCCTTACCAAGGAAGCCTTGTAATAGTGATTTTTTGAGTTTGTGTAAAAACATGTAGAAAGTATGTTTTGATGTAGTTTTAGTCGAAAAATAGTGTTTTTAGAAAATGTCCGTATGGATGTGTGTGTGTGTGTGTGTGTGTGTGTGTGTGTGTGTGTGTTCGTTCGTCGACATCTGTATCTCAGCTTCTACTCAGTGGATTTTGATCCACCAACTCTCATTTTCTTCGTTTTTACTATAGCATGATGGGAAAATAGTCCGTTTTACATTTTGTAGGCGTGTTTTTTTTTTATAGCAATTTTTTAGTTTTGAGATTTCAGTTTTCTCCGATAAAGTTATTGAAAAAGTTAATAAAAGTAAATTGCTTAATATGCACATGAAAGAGAATAAAATTACCTATCTTTTTACCGCGGATAATTTATATTATCTTTTGTCGTTCTTTTCTGTATATTTTGCATAATTGAAAACTGCATCGCTTATATCTCTAGCGTCCTCACAGTGGCGGGTGGGTTATATAAACAATAATAGTTAATTAAAATAATACTTAGTATAAGTATATTACGCACCTATAGGCCGGGAAAACAAAGAATGTTTTAAATCGCACGTGTAAACATTTAAGTGCAAATTCGCGGCCGAGTGGAAACTTCTCTGGGTCTGGAAAAGACAATTTGAAATTTGAAGGCACGCGTACCAAACCAACTTTTTTGGGTTCCTTAGGCCATCCATAACACAAAAAACTTTGCGTTCCCAAGATTTCAAAATACTTATTTTTTTTTCCCGGCAGTTTAAATTCTCTTATGGGAAATTAACATGGGAAAGATAAACGGAAACGAGCCATTGCTCAATTATGCGTACTCAACGTCTGGAGACGCAATCGAAAAATGTGTATTAATATGATCGAAGTATCGGAAGAAAGCTTTAATTTGAGCTTCGGTGGGTTAAAAATAGTTGGCTAGATCAAAAGTTGTCTAGGCTTGAAAATAGCGAAAAATTATGAAAACTTCGATTTTCTACGAAAATTGGTGATTTTTCCCATTTTTTAAATCTGCATAACTTTTTATCCGAGCGGTCAATTTTAACCATCCGGCCCTCAAATTAAAGCTCTTCTCTTCTACTTTCGTTTTCAAAAATTTGGATTAACCTTTTACTGGTTTCATCAGCTATATATATGCTTATCAATTATGGCTGTCTTTTGACCTTTTTCATTGCCTTGTTCAAATTTCAAATTGTCACTTCTAGACCTAGAGAAGTTTTCACTCGGCCGCGGATTTGCACATAAGCCATCCGACCATTCGTTATTCCCGCAGCTGTGGTGAATTCGCTATTTTATGTGCGAAAAATACTTCAGCTTAGTTAATAGACAAATATTGAGATAAGAAAACTGTTACATTTCCTTACAAAAAAAAAACGCGCCGAGATATCTACCGCTTGGTGGTGAGGAAACGATATCATTTAGATGTAATTAATACAAAGATTACGTTAAATAAGATATTTTAAAGTGTTAGTAAATAAGATGTTAAATAAAAGAAGGGAGGGTGATGTCTCTTGGAGATCAGTTTAACAATTAGCTATGCAAGATATACGAAAGAAAGATAGGGAGAGAGAGAGAAAGAGAGAGAGAGAGAGAGAGAGAGAGAGAGAGAGAGAGAGAGAGAGAGAGAGAGAGGATTATATATATGTAATTGATTCAAAATAATTGTATCCATCAAAAAAAAAAAATTATAGAATTATATATGAAGTAAAAACAATTCTGATATTAAGCAATACATAATGTTGAAGGAAGCTACGTGCCAAAGAATTGGCAGCGGTTTTTTAATTCTAGTCAAAGCCTCAATATGTGATTGGATTAAATTGTTATTATTATATGCATTTAATCTCTGTTCAACAGCCGTTTGATCATCATATATATATATATATATATATATATATATATATATATATAATTGACTTAACTAATCATAAAAATAAATTTTGAAAACAAAAATCTAAAATGGGGGTCCGCTCCCAGTCGCACAGTGGGACCGTTTTGAAAAATTTTTTTCCAAAATATGGCTTCAAGTCAGTTTTTACGCAAATCAAATTATTTTTTTTTATTCGATAGTTATTGCTATAGCGATTTAGAATAGAACAGCCATTTGGCGCTACCGTGTAATAAACAAATACTGTACGTACACTCGGCGGTAAGGTATTCTGCTAAAACGTTTTGAACCAAATGGCAACGTCGCATGGTTTTTGACGGTACCGGCCCATATAACCTCCGCAAATCTAAAATCGTCAGAACCGTCAAAAACCGTCAATGCCCATCAAAAATTGGGCGACGTTACCATTCGGTTCAAAACGTTCTAACAGAATACCTTACCACCGAGTGTACGCTAAGCACCAATATTTTTGAAATTCAATTTATAGCAATTGATAGGAATTGACATTGAATTGATCTAACACTGAAAATACATATTTCTATGTATTTTTTCCCGTAGAACTCAAATTTGCACTGAGTGCAAATTTGAATTCTATTCACTATTCAACTCACTATTGGTTAATAATGAAATTGTTTAAGGGGGAACTCCACTGATTTTTGGTCAAAAACTCGAAAAAATTTTTCTTATATATTTTAGTTGCTTATAGTTTTATGAACATTTTGAAACCAACCCGATGTAAAAACTTAAAGTTATACCAATGTTATGGGCAGTTGAGTAAAATATTTTACATTAGATAGCATACAAAAATAAAACTTTAAACGCGTTTTTCTCGTAACTTGTTCGTTTGACTTTAAAAAGTTACTTGCGCAAGGCATTTCTATTAATCCTTTTGAAAATTTTTACGCGTATTCTTTAGAACATTTGGAACAAAACTTAATATTTTAAGTTAAGGTATCTGTTTTAGAAAAATTTGTTTTATTATAAATATTAGTAAATTATAGGGTTTTTTCATAGATTTAGTTGTTTAATAAATTCTTGATTTATTACAGATGAACTATGAGAGTTCCCGTAATAAAAAATATTAACTTTTGTTAAGTACGGGTCAAAATGTATGTCCAAATTTTTTGGATTAATTTAGTCGAAGCCCTGTGCGCAAGCAACTTTTTCAAAAACCTTTAATTTTAATGATTATTTTTGGTTTTTATATCATAACTTGAGTATATGTGTATAAAAATGGCCCAAAATTGCTATGTAACCTTCTTTTATCACCACAATCAAACCCCTAAAATCTGACAATGGATGGGGCAAAAGGTAAGAAAAATTAAAAATCAGTGGAGTTCCACCTTAAACAAAAAAGCCTCAGAATGCCATTGTTACAATAAAATATTTTTGTAGTGACGGAATTCGCGAACCAACGCACGAGCGATAGCGTTGCACTCCGCGGCGAGTGTCCGCGCGCTATCGCCCAGCTCACATCGAGGAAATAGCCACACGCGTTATAGAGTCGCGATCGGGATAACGTACGGCATCTTTGCGGTCGTACAGGGCTAGCTAACCACACCATTACAATACATATGTATTTCCATCGGATACAAAATATATTAACACAAATTTTTTCATTTTCAAATTTTTCGAACGATGAAAAAATATTTTATTGCAACAATGGTATTCTGAGGCTTTTTTGTTTAAACAATTGCATTATTAAGCAATAGTGAGTTGAATTCTACGGGAAAAAATACATAGAAATATGTATTTTCAGTGTTAGATCAATTCAATGTCAATTCCTATCAATTGCTATAAATTGAATTTCAAAAATATTGGTGCTTAGCGTACACTCGGTGGTAAGGTATTCTGTTAGAACGTTTTGAACCGAATGGTAACGTCGCCCAATTTTTGACGGGTTTTGACGGTTTTTGACGGTTCTGACGATTTTAGATTTGCAGAGGTTATATGGGCCGGTACTGTCAAAAACCATGCGACGTTGCCATTTGGTTCAAAACGTTTTAGCAGAATACCTTACCGCCGAGTGTACGTACAGTATTTGTTTATTACACCGTAGCGCCAAATGGCTGTTCTATTCTAAATCGCTATAGCAATAACTATCGAATAAAAAAAAATAATTTGATTTGCGTAAAAACTGACTTGAAGCCATATTTTGGAAAAAAATTTTTCAAAACGGTCCCACTGTGCGACGGGGAGCGGACAGAGAGAGAATGAAAGAATGCCCGGCCGTAGGGAAAAGTCGGTAATGACGGCTGCGCGCGCGTCAGCCGAGCTCCCAAAGCGCGGAACCGTCTTGACAATTCTACGGCTTGTAGCTCCCAGCTACGGGTGACATTGTCATCCTGAGGCTGCTTACGACCACGAAGGGAGCTTGCTCCACGGTTTTGAGGGTCCCACGTTGAACGTGAGAGCCGAAAGGCGGTCCGAGTCGCGTCCTCGGCTTAGTAGCAAGGCGACGTGGCGGCAGTCCTTGTCACGATTCAAAGATCGCGATATTCTCTCTCCATCCGCGACTCGTCGGCGGTCACCAGCGGTGGATTAGGCGGTAATAAGCCGTAAGTGGGGAGCGGCAGCGGATCCAGGATGGAATGGATCGATGCGAGATTCAGATGCACTCTTACTTTTGGTGCGAGCAACAGCTAAGGCAATTAGCTGCTGATCATCGACGTTGTATCAATTAAAGCCTCAACAATATATTCACAATATACACATATTTTCTCAAAGATTATTTATCCTGAAGAAACTCCAGCTTTATCCCGAACAAACTGGTGCCAAAACCCGGGATTCTTATTCCAAATCGGGTGAGAACAAAGGATAAAGTGGACAAGAAGGATTTGCTAAGCCGAATCGTGAAAGACCATGCCACCTAAAAGAAGGACGAGAGCCAACGAGGGGTCCTAAACAGGGGGAGAGAAGCTGACCCTCCGATCACGAGTGAACCGCCAGCCAAGAAAGCCAGGGCGACAAGGAGCGAGAAGACGAAGAAGGCAGGCACAAAGGCACCTGCCGCAAAGAAGACGAACGCTGCAAAATCTAAAAGCGCTCAGAAGAAAACAACGGCCACAGGGACGAAAGCCACGACGAAAAGTACAAAGAAGACCATGACGCCGAACACGGCAGAAGCTGGAGCTGCGGCTGCCGGAACTAACACACCGATCGATATGGCGCAAGCCGGAGCCGCGGCCGCCGCAACCAACGCGTCCGTCAGGCCACCGCCGAGACCGAGAGTCCCTCTATCTCTGGTGATCCGAGTACTCAACGACGGGAGAACGTGCAGCAGTCGGAGACGTCGTCATCGGAGCCTGGAGGCGAGGAGGACGGCCAACATCTCTAGCAGTGGATTTCACCGCGTGAGAGGCCTTTGGCCAAATAGTACTATTAATCCGCGGATGCATGATTCCGATGTAAGCGAAGGCAGCGGCCTCGCAAATAATGCGGTTGCGAATAATATTAACATGCGTAATAATCACGGGTTTGCCGGTGGTCCGCCGAGAAGTCGCGGCCATCGAACATGGCCGCGAATTCGCGAATAGTCGAGACGTGCACAACGTTAATTTTAGTATTAGTAATCATTGTGGGCGAAATGTTGATAGTGGCATGCTGGGTTTAAATAATAATCGTATTTTGCATAGCGCGAATTTTTTGAACGACGATCGTGGCCAAATTTTTGATCGCTACATGTTAAATTCTGGCGTAACAGTCAATCGAAATGGAATCGATCACAATAGAAATCTTGCCACTATTAATAGCAGTCCAGCCGGAAATTGCAGACCGCAGAATTACAGATTCGGTAACGGTGAAAAATTAGTAGTTTCGGAAATAATCCGATGTTGCGCGTAAAGGACGCGATAGAGTTAACGTTGCGTGCAGTGCGCGAAAACACTATGTCTGATGGAAATTCGCGGCTTGTCAACAGATTAACGTTCGCGAAAGACTTGCCAACGTTTTCGGGCGATCCCCTGGAGTGGGTGCATTTCAAGGAAGCGTTCGAATTGACGTCCGCACTTGGTAGCTACACCCCGGAGGAAAACGTATTTCGTCTTTTCAAAGCGCTAAAGGGAGAGGCGCGTGAGGCTGTGCATGCGCTATGTAACAGGCCGGGACGTAGAAAAGGTTATAAAGACGCTAGAATTACTCTTAAGAAACAAAGATACCGTGGCGCGTAAACTCGTGAGTGAATTAGTGGTTATGCCGTCGGTTTGTACGGGAGATATTAGCTTGATGCGTTCTGCCGCGAAACTGAAAAACGCAATATGCGCGCTTAAATCGCTTAAACTCACCGGGTATTTGGAAAGCCCGGATTTAGTACAAAGTATCTCGTGAAAACTGCCGTCCACATTGAAATTCGGGTACAACGCGTACGTGGTAGGAGTAGAGGAAGAAAAGGTGAAGCTAGAGATACTGGATGATTTCTTCTTTCTTCATTCTTCTTCCTCGCTTGGCTGAGGGTTTTTCGGGCGCTCATCGATCAAGATTGACTTTGTGCCGTACGAAGACGAAAAGTTTAAATCGTGATTTGTCAGAAAAACTTTAACGGGATGGTCGAATTCGTGGTAAAACGAATAAGAAATGTTAAAATACGCCGTTATAGCGTCAAACTGGTCTTTCAAGATGAGTAGTAAGTAAGCCGTTATGGGGAGACATAACAAATGACGTCATCACTGTCGCCTCCTTATCTTATCAATGTAAACAAACCATTAAGATAAGATAAGGNAAATAAAGATAAGATAAGGTATCATGTTTGTTTATACAAACAAGTAATTAACATTATCTTTATTACTTGTAAACAAATAATAAAGATAATTTAATATTTGTTTACAAGTAAAGTTAAAATACTGTTAATTGAACTTGTTTTGTAAATAAACAGAACATGTATTACCCTTATCTTGTATTACTTGTTAAGATAAGGATGCCGGCACAGTGTATATGATGTGATTTGTTGTTTCTCTCATCTTACGTACTGGCTAAATAAAAAATGTTTACATTAAATTATATTTTAATTTTTACATTTATTATTAAATTGTTATTTAATTACATAATTAAACGGCAGGTTAATCAAAAGAATACCCCAAAATACACATAGAAGCAAAAAAATATTTTCTGGGCGCGCAGCAACCAAACCCCCATCCCAGAATAAG
>CM053169.1:33596261-33616206 GCA_012977825.3 Pteromalus puparum | reverse complement strand
ATTAAAAGATCTAACGAGTACATTTCTAATCATTTTCATGGAGTTCGTTGGCATGAAGGTGACATCACCATTGAACAAATACAACATCATTTACAACAAATAGCTAAAGTGGCTATACGCATTTTTACACGTGGTCATGACAATTGGAGATACTTGGAGACTGTGATGTGTCGTGAAATTGTGAACGTTGAAGAAATGTATGCCCCGAATTTTGACGATTTGAATAAAACTTTAGGTGGTTTAACTGGTAACTTTAGGTGTTTAAATCATGGTCTGCAAGGTATAAACTCCAGTCGCGATTGTGCTCTCAATCATGCATATGTGCTACGAAAGTGGTTACACTCTATAGCTGAGGGTATAACACAAGATTCTGCACAGAAATTCAGTGATGCATTGTACTGCAAACTACACTCACGGGTACGCACAGCTACTTCTTCGTCTATTTACGCGACACACTCGGAGGACGTAGTCGATCATTGCTGAAATAATAATGAATACTCGAGCATTACTAAAAGCTCTTGAGCCGTTAACCGTCAAGACCGTTGGTGTGTACGCTGCAGATAGAATTCCAAACATTTTGGAATATCCAGCTGCCATCATAGCTAATACAGATGATCACACGAAGAAAGGGATGCATTGGATTGCTATCTACATAGACTCAGACGGTTATGGAACATACTTTGACAGTTACGGACTACCACCAATGTCCGAACATCATCTTAAACGACTCAAAAGAAATTGCAAGCGGTATCAGTGGAATAAAAAAAAGTTACAAAGCTTTGATTCACAGGTGTGCGGCCAGTATTGTGTTATGTTTCTTTATCATATGGTTAGGCTACCTAACTTACGCGCGTTTTGTCATAAGTTTTCGCGAGATTCACGAAAAAACGATGCCCTAGTTGTATCATTTTATAAAAAGCTGTTACGAAATAAAAATCATCGTGCACGCTCGAGAGATGTTAGGAGATTTGGACGTGAAGCCTCGCACGGCTCAGGATTTTGTAATCAAACATGTACTTCGAGAATATATATATAAATTAATAATGATTGACAGATATCATGTAGTGAAAAATATGAATAAAGTGTAATCTTTCATAATATAAAAAATGTTTTCATTTATAGAGCCTTACTCATTCCTTTAACTCCATACTGTAGTAATATGATATATTTTTTCCTGTTGCATGACACCTCGCTTTATAGTTCTAAGTATACATACATCGGTATTTATTAACATCCGGTGATATTTACTGTTTAATTTCATATTCCATTTCAATCTTTATCTGTAAGAGAGAGAGAGAGAGAGAGAGAGAGAGAGAGAGAGAGAGAGAGAGAGAGAGAGAGAGAGAGAGAGAGAGAGAGAGAGTGAGAGAGAGAGAGAGAGAGAGAGAGAGAGAGAGACTGATAAAACTGACAGTTGTAGTAGTACTAGACTAAACATCCTGTTCTTAGAACTCGAAGAAGTGTAACCGTAACCTTTGACGGTTAACGAATATGATACTTCCTTTGTGAAGTTCTGAGAATACACGTGTAGAAATCTCCCCCCACTGCTTACGATCATTTTAGTTTGAGATGGTGGGAGAAAATGTATAAAAGAGCTCGTAGAGTGAGGAGCTCCATCAGTTCTTTCGTGAAAGTTTGAGAGATTGCTAAGTGTACCTCTGGATATTGTGCTCCTTGTTTCTCGTACCATGGCCCAATCAAGTGCTGTCAGTGCTCCATCACGTGTGCAGAACGTTCTGCCAAATATGCTGCTCTCAACGTCCTACGCTATTAATAAGTCAAACTCGAAGCGAGTTACTATTGGCTTAGAAAGTTACCAGGGCAGCTATCGACCTGTGGTGAAACTCTCAACGTCTACAACATGTTTTAAATCCGTCAAATTTGATGCATCTGGCTGGAAGGCTTTCAAGAATTACTTTGATCTTATAAATTGCTATTTCCAAGATGCATACAGATTCCAAAGCGATTACGGTCGACCAACGAAGGTGTACATGGATAATCATGATATGATGTTTACATCTTCATACAACACAAAATCCATATTGATAGAAGAAAGACCTGTCGGCACATCCATCTTCCCAAATCTTTTGATTGACGAGGAAAACGATGATGTAGTGCATACCGTTAGTGCTTCCCATTTCAACGACTACACGGGTGGTGCTGCTGCTGCTGCTGCTGCTGGTGCTTCTGCTGTTGAGAATGTACGTCATCAACCACCACGAGCAAAGAAACAAAAAACATCTTATCCTCAACCATCGATATGTATGCAGCAGGTCACTGTTGACGGATTGAAGATTGTCTCACAGTGTATTGACGAACGTATGAGTAAACTTGAAGAGTGTGTTGATAAAGTGAATGAAATTGTTGCTCATATTAAGAAGTTTATAATTGACTGTATTAAAAACGATAGTATTGAGAAAGACCCTAATTCTATACTAAGGACATATGAGTTGTTTCAACAATATTATACTTTCTACACTGAAAATATTAAAATTATAATTCACGACAAATTTAAAGACAGTATTGAAGAAATAATTTTAAGTATAATCTTATGTGAGATAGCTGCTTTTCAATTGTTTGATATATATAAAGACATTTATACGGTCATAATCAAAGCATAAATATACATCATGCTATTTCTTGTCATTACGCTTTGTACATATGTCTTCCTATCTTGCAATAAACCAGAAAATATTGAAATATTAATTTTTTGTTACATCATTCAAACCTCCCACCCTACCACCACTCCTACGGCGTCTATAAATATCAAGTTTGTATAAATATGTTCTCATTGCTTCGTGTACACTTGAACTGTCATAAACGTAATATAAACAATCGCAATATGGAGAAGAAGAGGAAAGAAGATTCAGGTCGAGAGGAGGTGAAATATAAACCGGCTTCCGGATTCCAAAAGTATCTACCTCAATATTCTTCCAATACTGGATCATTCCCGAAAAAAGAAGGATATATGGCCTATTGTCCTGATAAGGAATCAAATAAAGATTCCAATCATCAAGGACACAGCAATTGGGGATACCAATAATAATAATAAAGCCTTATTATAAGGCTTTTATTTATAAACTATAAAATCGGTCCTTTTTAGGACCACAATATTTATATAAACGTAGTACAAACTTATCATACATAAAAATGTCATTTTTCTTATGTCGTCATAAGAGGTGTTTGCAAGATAAATACTTGAGACGTTGGCGATAACTTATCTTTATTACTTGTTTTCATAATAAACTACTTGTTTTTATAAACAAACATGATACCTTATCATAATGGTTTGTTTACATTGATAAGATAGGGTGGCGCCAGTGATGACGTATGATACTTTAATGACTTGGTATTATGTATAAACAAACATGATATCTTATCTTTATTATTTGTTTATAAGTAATAAAGATAATGTTAATTACTTGTTTGTATAAACAAACATGATACCCTATCTTATCTTTATTACTTGTATACATGATACCTTATCTTATCTTAATGGTTTGTTTACATTGATAAGATAAGGAGGCGACAGTGATGACGTCATTTGTTATGTCTCCCCATAACGGCTTACTTACTACTAAGATGTCCCAGCTGTGTTCGTCAAGAGTCACGTTCTTGTGCGTGGGTCCATTACTTACTGTTTGATAACTTGATGATAGTAGCCGTCCGAGTATTCCAATCCGATGCAGACCCTCTTTGAGTTGAATTTGTTGAGCGTGTACGTCGTTGACAGCACGAGGTTAGGAAACTCTGCGTGATAGGTGCGCGTTTACCGGGTGTTTGACAATTCGCCATTTTAAACTATTACAAGCTACTATAATCTATCGAAACGACACTGTACTTTTTTCTACGAAAAAGCTATTATAGCGTACAAGCGTGCACTTTAAGAGCCTCGAGTCAACTATGAAAAATAAGCTATCGCCAGCTCCCTTTAATAGAATTTTTGTCCCTTCCCCACCCTGGTACAGGGCGACCGTTAAAAATAAGACAGCAAGTACGCGCGACCGTTTTGAGTGCAGCATATGTCGATACGTGATACCGTTACTAAACGATAATGGATGGGCTTGAAGGTTAACATGAAAATTACTCGTATACATTTTTTGTTCTTCATTTATTTATGATCATCATTACAATTACATTAAACACACCTTATTCTAGAAGTACAAGATTGATTAAATGGTCCAAAGTCACGGGAGTGCTCATTGGCAAATGTAGACGCTTGCTTACATTTTTTTGTATCCCAGTTTATTCTTAAGTTTTTTATAAAATTTGACGACCAAAACGTCGTTTTTCTTAGTATCTTATGAAAATAAACGTACAAACGTCCCAAGACTCGTGCCGCGACACATGTGGTAGAGAAACATAATAGCATACTGACCGCAACAGAGTGATCGACGCTCTGAAGCGTTTTTGTATTCAATCGCAAATGTTTACAATTTTTCCGTAAACGTTCTATATGATGTCTTGAAATCGGTGGAAAACCATAACTGTCAAAATACGTGGCCCTTCTATTTTTATCAATGTATTATCTATCCAATGCATTCCTGGTTTAGTATGATCATCCGTATTACTCAGTATTACGGTTGGCGTCGTCAGTACATTGGGTATCTGATCCGCCGCGTAGACGCCAATTGTCTGGGCTTTTAGCCCTTCTAGGGCTCACATTATTTGTCTTGTATTCATGCTGTGTTTTAAGAGAATCACCGTCACTACTTGCGTATTCTAAAGTGTCGCTCTCGTCGTCGCTGTCGTTGATTTTGTCTACAATGTCCCTTCCAACAGCGAGGTCGCGAAATTTCACAAGATTGTTTATTTTGTACCACAGAGGTTTTTGAATAGCTTGATAAAACAAATCGGTGCCTTTCTTTAGTAATTTTACAGTCGGCTGAGCTGCTACGTGTGAGTATATCCACATTCGCAGCACGTGCGCCTGCAAGAGCGCTCAGTATGATCTTTTATACGCATCCTCTTGGGCTGCGTGGTAGCTGCAAATCTGTTGACAGCCGAATCGTTTTTGCAATGCTGCAAACCCTTCGCTCGTATAATCGTCGAGATTCACGACCGTGCGCGTCATTAAAGACTGAATGTATCGTGCTTTCTCTTGACTTTTGACATATATTCGTTTGGCGTTACGAGCAATGTTATACAAATGATAATGTAATTTCCTTATTGTTATGTCTCCTTCGAACCAGTGTATACCAAAATGTTGCGATGCTGCAAGATCGTTCGCAGTTTTCAAAGAGTTAGGCAACTCGACAAACTCGTACGGTGGCAAAATCACCCAGTGTCCGATGATGTGTTCTTGCAGATAAACTATCGCCACCTCCTTGGGCACAAAGTTGTCGTCTTTGTCCCTGAAGCCCTGAATCTCTATCACGTAGCTTTTTCCCCATCCCTACCACTTTATGAATTAAAGTCCGTTATAATTTGTCTGTGGAAGTCGATTTCGAGAACATTGTCAAACTCTGCCTAAACGATGCAGTTTATCGTTTCTGTTAGAGCTTCGGCGAAACGCACCTCGATGCGTAGAGAACCTGATCGTACGAGATTCCAATGGCTCGTATAGTGTGATGACAAATCCGGTGTCAGGTCAAAAGCAAATAGACAAAAGCCGTTGGGATATCCGTAACGGTCAATATCGAGACCCTCGTTTAGATAATGTATGCCTGTACCACTAAAAAGAGTGTGAAAAGCGTCTACGTATAGCTTGTGGCCTCCGTTAAAGCGTGGCTGCAGTGTCTTGCTGGGAACTTGAACACCATCCACGTAGAGCGAGAGGAAATTTATGTTAAAGTGCTGAAAATTGAAAGGGTTGAGCTTTCTATTGCCATTGAAAGCTTTTTTTTAACGAAACCAAGAATGATTCTTTTCGGTAGCTGTCCAAGTACAACGTTATCAAAGGTGTCGCCGAGAATACCGATCTGCAACGTAAACGACTTTACTTCTGCTCTTGTTTAGGGATACTTGGCTGTAGTTTTAGCAAGAGCGTTCGCGTGCGCTAGTAAAATTCCTGGGCTTAACTTGGCGCGACGCACAATGAGGGTGGCCTCCTTGATGTGTACGGAAAATTTACCATCGTCGGAACAGTCCATGAGACAAAAGGCGTCTTTGCTACGAACCAATCTTACTCTCATTTCAACACTGTTGATCAAGAATTTAGGCTGATTGAAAACGTCACAATGCAAATGACCAATCATGTCGGCAGACCTGCCGCCCGCTGTAAAGAACATTCTGGTAATAATGCCGTGATTCGCGCCATCAGCCTTACGGTCTAGATTCGCTGGGGCATCCATTGCATCTGCGCTATCGATGCTCCACAGAGAAGAAGTCATATCAGCGATGGGAGCTCATCGCTGGTGTCGCATACTTTAGCAGCGTTTCGATATAGGCTCTGTACGGATACGCATTGTTTGGTGGCGAGACCAGCTTTTGATTGAAAAATATGTCAATCTGATCAAACATTAAGTGTATAAAGTTATTTACAGGGCCTACTTTGAGATTTTCGGTGGGAGTATCAGAAGCCGGTAGTATTTGAACCGTCAAGTGTAGCATTGTGTGCGCCAGATCGATGTAGTGATCGGTTGAACTTGGAATGAAAAATTCCAAGGGTGAGTCGCTGAGAGATGAAACAGGTTTGTAGTAGAGATAAGCGCTACTTTCGATTGATGTTTGAGTGAGAGGAAGGGTAAAGAGATCTAGCTCGTTCTTCATACCATCACCGCTGTACGCGTGTAGGTACGCCATTGCTATTAATTTTTAGGCTCGAAAATATCTGTCAAACTTCTAACGCCGCTCTTTTTCTTCTTTTTTCGCTGTACCTTCTTCTTCTTCTGGCCACTTACTCGTCTTTTGACTTTTGTCTTACGACGTGCGTTGCGCACCGGTGCACGGTTTTTTTTCGACTGCCGTTTACGTTTGGCAACGAGCCCTATATAACCGCTGCCGCTCATCATCATTTGATCGAGCTTGTTTTCCGCTTTTCTTTTCAAAATGTTACCCGACTCTTTTAGTCGTTTTGTTTAGAAATGAGATAAGATCATTAATAATAATGTGGATTTATTCTTAGTTTTCAAATATATACGACCCCAAGAGAACGATGTGCGAGACTCGTATAGTCTCGGCACCGCTAGTAGTCATGTGACTCACACGCATACCGCGAGAGGGGATACTTACATGTGTGCGTCCCCTCATACACTCGTTAGCGCGCTCACTCATTCTCACGCGCTACATACTATACCTTACTGGGTACACTTTCTGCACAGTACACTATATTTCAACACGTTCGCTGAGCGCTTCTTTGAAATTAGCGCCGTTATTGGTGACGTCGTCGATTACGTTCAGACCCGCGCGAAGAGCTTTTTTGCCGACTGTTTTGGCACCACGCGCAAGATAAGGCGCAATTCGCCGAATAATCGAGCAGAAAAAGCTTCCAATACCCGAACCTCGCTGGTAAGGCGCTCCTGCGTATACGGATTTTACACCAACACCGCCGCCGACTTGGTCATTGTAGTATTGAATATAATGAGTCATTTAAAAAATTTTGTTTCACACCTACAGATTACGTTTAAAGTGAAGCTTAACCGTCAATGTCCCGTACTCGAATGGTATTTTTTCCCGTGTTGATCCCTTATATCGATTGAGATATTTTGAAAAGAGTGCTGCAACAGTGGAATGTAATGGGTCGGTGCAAACTGCTTAACCATGTATGTGCCAAATTTGTACTTTGAGTTTACAAAGGCTACTATGCGCAAAAGGGCTGATTTCTCGACCACTGCTGCGATAAATCATCATCATCATCATCATCATCATCATCATCATCATCATCATTTTTATCGTCAACGTCTGAATTGACATACAACGCTCGTTTCACAGCACGTAGCGGAGTGTGACGTATTATTTTGCGCCGCCTTATTATCTTGACGCGGTCCTCGTCGTCACTGCTGGAGATAATGAAAGCGTTGTCGTTGATTCGCGCCACCTCGTCGTCATCTTCATCGCGCTGTGTCGCGTCCAATGTTTTCAGCACCTGAAAAATATTTTCAATGATTGCAGATTAAATAATAAGATTTGAGTGTATTCACGCAAAACAACGCGACGAACATTGAACTGTGCACTATTTATAGATTTGAAAAATACTTACCGATATATCCCTCGTACTCGGCCATTAAAGGTTAAAGAGGTGTAATCTGCTGCATATTACGGCGTACGACGAATTCACCTGCTGTGATTACGGCCCACTGATTTCCCCGGAAAATCAACCGATGCAACCGTGAAATTTCGCGAACGGCACAACAGCTGAGTATCCAACGTTATATATATATAACTTACCTAAAATTATATATATATATATATCAATAATATAAAATTATAAACGTATATGATATTCTTATTCATATTTATAAAATTTTGTAACTATACTAAGCTGTTTTTCCCTTTTTATATATAAATCAAATAAATTCAATTAGGCAATTGCCTAGATATTTTAATCGAACTTCTTGTTTTTTAGTATTTTCATTAAAAGTATTGAACGTTTCTTCTTTTTCAATGAGTATAGCATTAACTCGAGTTGGTGAAAAAACATCAAATGAAGAGTCTAACTGTATTCTAATCAACTGTATCAACGCCCTCTTTATTCAAATAGTTTACATATTCTCTAAGTACCCATGCACGTAACGCTATGACATTTTGCAAAGCACAGTTTTTTACCCATCCTTCACGATGGTATACGCATACTTCAGGCCGTCGAAATCCTGGTGTATGCAGCGATGGACAATGCATATCTTCTAAATTGTAAACATCATCCACATACCGCTCTAAGATGCTCTTTTTATTCAAACCCTGTAACGGTTCGACTTTCCCCGTGTGTTGAGTAGTCGGCCGGACGCCAGGATTTGGTTAGGGGAAAGGTTAATTGAAGAGACTTGCTTATGCAATTAATAATAATAAAGATATATTCTAATATTTAAGTTAACAAGTTGATAAATCAATTATGAGTCTCCATCTGTAACAGAAATAGAAATCGCGGTGTTTTAGAATACTTCGCCTTCACAAATAATTTAGCTTAATCTATAGCGGTTTACGGTACATTAACGCGTCGTTGCCGGAGTTACGTAGTTTCGGTGCGGTTATCGGTTTTACGGATGCGGTATCGGAGTTTCGGACGGTGAAACGGGTTCGGGTTAAGCGACGGGTTTTCGGAGGTTAGGTTTCCCTCGAGTCCATGGAGTCGTGTGCGCACGGCTCTACGGATCGAGGTCGCTCGTCTCGTTCTTCTCCTGATCCTGTGTGCTCACAGTGACCAGGCGAATCTCAAGAGGTCGGCGGTTGGTCGGTTTTGAACGGACAGGAGTTGGCCGGTGCTTCACCAGGACGTGTGCTCACGACCTGGGGAATCGTCGGCGGGGCTTTAGTTATTCTCTCAGCCCCGTGTGCTCACGGTGGCTGGGAAAACAACCAGTCCCTTGGGACGGATGTTCGGGGGCAGGTGGCAACGTCGAGTATCAACTACGTATGCTTACGTAGAGGAGACTCAGCGCTGTTCGGCTACTCCTAGCTGTCTCGTGTGCGCACGACGGCAACTCGGAGTTTCGGGTTCGTCAACAGTGTCGTCACGTGTGCTCACGAGCCGACGTTGCTGGCGTCGATCCTCTCTAGTTGTTCCTCTCGGTAACGTGAGCGCACGATGTCGTCAGGAGTTCAACTCGAGTAGAACTGCCCCGCTATGCCGCGCGGGCCGCCTTATATAGGTGTGTTCGCGGCGCGCTGCTCGCGCCGCCTGGCGCGTCGCCGCTGAGTTACTAGTAGAGTCTCGCGCTCGTGTGGACTGGCCTTTCGGTTGGTGCGCGCGCGCGCTCACTTCGCTTCGTGCGGACTCGCCTTTGTTCGCTGCGCGCGCGCGCTCGCTGGCGTTAGCTGATTTACTCGGCGCTGTGTTTGCTGATTCGTGTGCGAGACTTATGTCTCGTCACAACCCTTAACATTATACTTTATTCGAACATCATCTTCTCCAATCATTCTAAGCTCTTTGGAGACATCTTGGATATCATTAAATGGTCTAGTTCCCATATCCCATTCAAGCCCATGATAGTTACGCTGCAGCCAACTGTTTTCCCTAGCTTCTTCTCTTGATAATTGATCCCATGCACAAGGTGGTTGAAACACATACACTCTTGGTATTAAGAAACCATCGACGTCGACTGCAGCAAGTTCTTTAATTATAATATTATTTTCATATTTGAAGCACTGGATATCCACAATCAACTCCATAACTGTAAGTCTGAAGAAGCATGAAAAAAAACATTATTTTTTAAAAGATTTTTTGTTTCATAAAATTCATAATAATAAAAGTTGAAAATTACACTGGTTGACAACGAGCCATCACTCTGCACTAGACACTATATACAAAATGCACAAATTGGATCAGACGAGCGAGCTGCAGGCGATTTTGTAGGCGGAGATCAAGGCCAATCCCACCCGTTCGCGAATCTCATGCGCGCGCACTCAAGGACATTCGCTACCTCCTACTCTCACGCGCATTCGAGGTCACCCGCGGTCTCCCGCTCTACCACTCGCGCTGGCCGCACTCGCGAATTGCGCGCGCAGCCAAGGCCGCTCTCTTACGCCTCTCCCACTTGCGAGTTCACCTCCCCTCCATCCTTCTTCCCCGCTATCTTACTGCCAGCTCTCGCGCTGACTCAAGGCCGTTCTTGCGCGCTTCCTACTGGCGCTCTCATAAACTATGCGCATGCAGTCAAAACTATCTCTCTCTCTCTCTCTCTCTCTNCTCTCTCTCTCTCTCTCTCTCTCTCTCTCTCTCCGTCGTCTGCTCTCCGTAAGTACTAGACGCCTTCACTCGACACTCCTCTTTCGAACTGCTATTCTGCTGTTTTCTGCCTTTGGGCGTGTTTTTTTTTTGCAGTTCGTTGCACGCTCCTTATTGCAACCTTCAGCTTGTCATAATTTTCGCTGGAGGCTGCACTCACCACACGCTGTCAATTCTACTGCAAATTTTCGCACTCAATTCTAACCTCAAACTGCTTCGCTTGGCTTGGCTTCGCTTCTCTCTCGCTCTTCCTGTACATTCCAATCAGCACACGAGGCGACATCTCACGAGACGACGGGGAAGATCTACGTCGGACATCAACTACACAGTAAGTTGCCGGCAAAAATGAGTATAACAGGAGAGAAAGTCACAGAGGCGTACCAAACCATCTGTGAACACTGTAACAAGCTCATACAGACCAAGGACCCGAAGCAGTGTGAAGTATGTCGCAACTCCTTCCACACACGTTGCGTAACTTTTCGTTCTGTGGTGGTGAAAGGCGTCCCGACGCTCGCGTGTGCAACGTGTGCTGACTTAAACAGCAGGGCGAAACTAGACGTTTCACTTAACGCCAGCACGTTGCAGAGGACTGTCAAGAGGACCAAAGCAACATCAGCGCCCTCATCGACTAGCACCTCGCGCAACCAATCGCCGGCGCGTCCATTAACAACAACCACTGCAAGGAAGGACGTCACCCTGCAGGACATCCTTGCAGCAATAAAGGACGTCCGTGCGAGGCAAGATGAGGCGGCGAAGTCTTTGAGAGATACGTCCAGCAAACTCTCGGGGTTAGAGACGAGATTGGGTCTACTGGAACACCGACTCATCGCCCTGGACGACCTGCCCTTGCTCCAAACTCGCATTACAAATGCTGAGCAGACGATCTTGGAGCTAAGGGCACAAGTTGAAGATCTGTCGTCCAGGCCCCCTCCTGCGCAGTCCCCTCAACACACCTCGTCCGACAACGTTCCCCCTGCTAACACTGTCCCTTCGGAAATTGCCAGTCTCCGAAGGGAGCTGCTGAAGATCAAGCAGCAGCAGGGGAACACCAACAACAACGTCGTTGTTCTGACAGGGCTGCGCTACACGAGGGAAACCTCTATCGACCTGCTGGCCTACTCTGTGGTATCTGCCCTTGACCCCACGGTCCTCAAAAGGGACATAGCTAGGGCAAGAATCATGGGTAGAGTGAATGTGGCCGCTGACACCCAGGCCACTGACAGCAGACTTCCACCGATTGCTGTCACCCTCTCTACTCATGCCCTCGCTCGCTCAACCATCAGAGCGAAGATAAGGAAGGGCAAGTTGCACACGGCAGAGCTCGACGCAGGTATCCTGGAGGAGGCAAAGGCTCCAAACCATCAGGGGCTAATCAACGTTAACGAGCTGCTTCCTCCAGAGATACATAAACTGCGCGTCAGGACCAGACAGGAGGTCAAGAGGAGACCAGGATGCAGGTCCTACGTCAGGGACGGTACCATCTTCGTCCGGTCCCCCAACAACTCGGACAGGGCCACCATCGTCAGCAGTGAGGAAGACCTGGACGCTTTTTTAGCCAGGATCCCTCCAGCCATCAACAACAGCAGCAGCAACAACAACAACAACAGCACCATCATCCACTGAAGAGGACGTCGCTTATACACACACACATCATTCGTCCTTCGCCACCTTCATCGTCATCTAAATCAACATCTTCATCATCCAAGGTAACTCTGTCCGAGGGACTAAGGGCCTGCCATTTCAATGCTAACTCTCTCACGGGTCACATTGAGATGGTTAGGCTCTTCTTGTCTACTCGTCCCTTCTTTCACGTAATTGCTGTAACTGAGACCTGGCTAGATGACAAAATCAAAACCATCCCTTTACTGGACAACTACATACTACTCAGACGAGACAGAAACCGGAATGGCGGAGGTGTGGCCCTCTACATACACAACTCTCTCACAGCTAAAATCATCACTTCATCCGACGGCACTTGGTTGGGCAGGCCAGGGAAGCCTGAGTATCTCTTCTGTGAGGTCTCAGCGAGGGGAGTTAACCCTATCTTCGTCGGCGTTGTATATCGACCACCCCATGCCCCTTTCATCCAGGGCAGTGACTTTATGGAAAAACTAACCACGCACATGCACTGTTACTCCACTAAACTTGTCATGGGTGATTTCAACGCTGATCAGCTCTCCTCTTCTGAGGATGCCAATTTCATCAGGTCATTCATAGATGAGAACTCACTTCTGTCGGTTCCCTATGGTGCAACGCACCACAAACAGGATTCCGACACCTGGCTTGACCTCTGCTTAATTGACGAGCAGGATCGCCTGCTCGCACACTGGAAGACCGACACACCATTTATTAACGGACATGACCTTATAACGGCCACACTCGACGTACAGATGCCACTACACGCACCTCAAACTTACTCTTACAGAAACTACAAAGGCATCTGCGCCGAGAAGCTAAGGGACTTCTTGGGTGCGTGCGACTGGTCATTGCTCGCTACATCATCACTTGACGACTGCATCACACTGTTGAACGCTAACTTGACTAACGCCATAAACCATCTCGCCCCATTACGAACAGTGACCCCACGAACGAAACGTCACCCGTGGTTCACCACGGCTCTTCGTGACCTTGTGAAAGAACGGGACAGACTCTATCGACGTTTTCGCAGATCGCGTCTCCCCTTAGACCTGCTATTCTATAGACTAGCTAGGGATGACGCTCATCGGCAGGTCGAGGATGCCAGGCTGAATTATTATCATTCACGCTTGGCGTCTCTGACTGACGCCGGTGAGATCTGGAGAGAGCTAGAGAAACTTGGAATCACCACCTCCAGGGAATCACCTCCCTCTCGTTTCTCTACTGAAGACCTCAACAGGCACTTTAGCGGAATTTCCACCGATCCGCTGGCCCCTGACGTTGCGGACTACCTGCAAGGGCTCGAGAGTCTGAACACCCCCGTACACTTTAACTTCAGGGAGATAACGGAATCGGACGTTTTAGCTGCGGTAATGCACTTTGACTCCCAGGCAAGAGGCAGTGATGGCATTTCACAGGGCATAATTCAGAAGTCATTGCCAGTACTCGCTCCCTTTCTCTGTAGAATTTTTAACCTGTCCCTGAGCGAGTCATGCTTCCCCTCTGTCTGGAAAAAGTCTCTAGTGCATGCGCTAAACAAAGTCAGCTCCCCAACATCTCTTTCTGACTATCGTCCGATCTCCCTTCTATGTTTTCTGTCAAAGGCACTGGAATGGCTGGTACACAAACAAATATCTGAATATCTGGAATCGAGGCTCTGCCTTGATGATCTTCAAACCGGCTTTCGCTCCGGACATAGTACTCAGTCAGGCCTGATAAAGTTGACCGACGATATCAGGCTAGGGATAAACAAAAAGATGGTTACACTTCTCCTCCTCTTCGACTTTAGTAAGGCGTTTGACACTGTGTGTCACGTCAAACTTCTCTCAAAACTAACCTCTTTCGGTTTCTCGAAACAGGTCATCCGCTGGCTTGCATCATATCTTACGGGCAGAGAGCAGGCTGTCATTGGTGATAAGGGCGAGCTCTCCACCTTTCGCCCTCTCAACACGGGAGTCCCACAGGGGTCCGTCCTGGGCCCCCTGCTATTCTCGTTATACATCAATGACATCGGCTTCTGCCTTGACTCAGACACCTATCACCTCATTTATGCGGATGACCTCCAGATCTACTGTCAATGCCCCCTCGAGGAGCTGGATTCCTGTTCCGTTAGGATGACAGCTAATGCCGAGAGGATTTCAGGCTGGGCAGCACAAAATCGTTTGAAGTTAAACGTCAGCAAAACTCAGGCGATCGTCCTGGGCTCCCCTTACTACATAAACTCTTTACCAACTGTAGCTAACACCTACATAAACATAGGAGGAGCCCGGGTCGAGTATCAATCATCCGTGCGCAGTCTCGGGTTATTGCTAGATTCGAAGCTAACCTGGAAAGAGCATGTCAAGCAAATATGCAAACGTGCTCACTCTTTAATGTACCGTCTAAACTTCTTTCGAAAAAGCACTAGCCTAAGACTGCGCAAACATCTTGTGCAGGCTCTCCTGTTTCCCATCATTGACTACTGTTCACTGGTATACTGTAACTTGACTAAAGAACTAGACCTCAAACTACAGAGACTGGTAAATACAGGAATTCGTTACATCTATGGTGTAAGAAGGAATGAGCACATCACTCCTTACAGGCGTGAGCTCGGCTGGCTAACCACCGCCGGACGTAGGAAGTACTTTATGGCTTTTTTTCTAAGAAAACTAATTAATACTGCTGTAATATCCTATATCTTAGCCTACTTTATTCCACGTCGCCCTCCGCCCAGTGAGGGGTGAAGTGAGTCCTCTAGACATCCCCCCCTTCGCCACAGAGACGCTGAGGAAATCATTCCACATCAGCGCCTCATATCTCTGGAATTCCCTACCATCTCACTTACGTAACAATAGTTCAACTTCTTATTTCAAAACGCAGGCTAGACAATACTTTTTCGCTCAAGAAGAACAGAGTAGAAACAACTAAATTCGCAACATTCTCTCAAACACCTTCACAAACAATAGTAACTATCACACAAACACCTCATTCATAACTTTTCGCTATCTCATCTCACCACCATTACTTAACATACTTCAAATCATCTATCGCTCAAACCTGTAATTAATCTGTAAATATTTTCTATAATACTATTTGTACAACATAATGTACAGTAATAAAACACTTAAATCTAAAATCTAAAATCTCTCTCTCTCTCTCTCTATCTCCTCTCATTCTCACTAAGCGTATAATGCTACGTACTTTTTTTTCACTTACAGATTTTAATTTTTTATACTTCTTAATTATTTTGTTCATTATTATTATATAAGAATTTTTTTTTGTTTCATACCCTAGTGGAAATAATTCGCTGTGCCAAATCATGCCAAACAATGCCAAACTATGCTAAACCATGCCAAGCTGTGCCACACTGTGCCAAACTGTTCCGAACCTATGCCAATTCGGACATTTCGCACGATTTGGCATATTTTGGCACAGTATAGCACAGTGAGGCATAGTTTGGCACAGTTTGACACAATGATAGATTTTAAAAATTAAAAATGTTTTTCCCAATTTTTTTCAAATTTCAAGCACAGTTTGCTACAATATGGCATAGCATGACACAACCTGGCATAATATTTAATAAAAAAAAGCGACCCGAGGTGGAATTGAACCCGGGTCGCCAGCGTGCCAGTCGGACACCTAACCGCCTGAGCTAGTTTTCCTATAGTAACAGAATAACTGTTTCACCCTTTTAAAGAGTATCTAATATAACTATGAACTTATAAAAAGTATTTATAAAAATACTCTAATCTTTCATAAAATTAAAATTATGTATATACATTATATATACACACACACACACACACACACACACACACACACACACACAAAACTGTGTCAAACTGTGCCAAACTATGCCATATTATGTCAAACTGTGCCAAACTATGCTACATTATGTCAGGCTGCGCCAAACCATGCCGATTTATGCCAGACTGTGCCAGAATTTCGACAAAACGTGATCAAAAATTTTTTCATTATTTACTGTTAGGGAGAAACTTAAGGAGTTTCTCCTTCGTTTGTGAGAGTCTGTCTATCTAGCCCCTATACAGGTGCCCAGGGAGAATCTGGTCAAGATCCCCTTACTGCCCACAAACACACTCTCTATCTCCTTGTCTTAGTCCAAATTTTAATAGAATGAAATCTTACCTTGTATGTGTGTTGACCCTTGTCCTATCTGAATTTGACTCGCTTCTCTTTGTATTACGATCGTCCTTGGGAAATAATTAAGGGATAAAAATGTGTCTGAAGAAAAAGAGCAAAAGCAACCAATGTTTTCTTTTGTATATCTGTGGTTCTATTTATTAATTCTCCGCAATGATTAGCTTGGTCCAAAACTTGTATAATGTATTCTTCTCGAATGTAATAATTCTAACTAGAGCGTTTTCTGACTCTTAATAAATAATCGACTAAGAATGTCTAAATTTGAATTTAGCTTTGAAACGTATGGAGAAAATGTGCACTTTCGGGTATAAGGAAGATAAAGAAAACTAAAACAACTCAAACTAATAAAATCAAAATCTGAAAGTGAACTCTGAATCTAAATCTGGAAATCTATCGGTCCGCCGGCTTCAATGCCCGATCACGGAGTGGCAGAGTAGCTTGGCTTGGGGACGCTCGGAAGTCTTCCGGACCTCCCACGCTGTCCCAAGATTTACTTCCCCGCCGCTACGTCACAGCGTCGGCGCTTGTTGCACTCATTAGGCCTTACGGGGCCTGGCAACGGTCAAGCGCCGAAACTGCAATCGCAGCATCGCACGCGCGCAAGCAGCCGTCGGCGGGGAAGGTGTTTAGCTCAGCGAGATTCTTGGTCACTTGATATTTTAGTGGCCTTGAATACTCGCTATGCTTTTTGTATGTGGAACTTTCTCGAAGCTATATTTGAAATAGAATCTCGAATAATAGCTACGGGAAAGTTGTCACATAACATTTACAAAATTTGATGATTATGCCATATTGTTGTATACTGTGCCACACTGTGCCAAACCGTGCCAAACCATGCCAAGCTGTGCCAAATCATGCGAAATGTCCGAATTGGCATAGGTCTAGCACAACAAGGCACAGTTTGGCATGGTGTGGCACAGTTTTGCATAATGTGCCACACTATGGCACAATCTTCATTTCCACTAGGGATATATTTACACAGACGTTTTATTTTTTTAATTTTGCTGAACGAAATGAATAATTGGAATATGAATATTAAAATGATTATATTAGTTGAATACATTTTTTTTACATATTTATTTTTTCAAAAAAGTATACATTAATATATTACTAGTTATACTATAATGTACTATATTCACACTAGTTTTTTTACATCTCCGCTAATAGGATTATATTGAATTATACGATCATGTAAAATTAAACAATAAGCTGTCGTTGATGGAGGTACAGGTTCTTTAGTCTCAAATTCAATACGAACATCTACAGCAGCTTGTTTCAGAGACTCATTTTGTTTCGAGCAATCGATGACAATAAATGGTGTATATTTGATAAAATCACTTTTGCTAACTAGCAAGTCAGATGGTAAATCTTTGTTTTCGTAGTAAGCATTTTGAAATTGTAAGAACATTTCATAAAGTAAAGCATATTGATTCTTCTCAATGTCAAGATTTAAATACCATATGGGGAATACTGTAAGTTGAGAAAAAGTTTTACATTGGCGATTTTACAATGATCAAATTGACTTGCATTCTTTAAAGGTACACCCTTTCTGTTTGTCTGAAATGCCAAAATGACAAATCTTGGCTTCTCTAATTGATTCGACGTTTTTACTGTCCAGATATGTCTTGATGATGCTGGAAGCATTGGATATTCATTCCCATAATTCCCATGAACGAAAACTCATAGCAATAGGAATTTCTTTTTTAATATGACTGAACAATTGTATTAAACAATATATAAAAACAATAAACAAAAACAATATTTTACGTCTGTCTGACATGACAACGAAAGGCATCATCAATTCAATCCGAGTGAGTTCAAACTTATACTCTTCAGCTGTTGCACCTTGAGCAGGAGCTGTTTGTATGATAGCATTAATATCATTTCTTGATCTCGTGAGTATAAGCTCATGCTTAACGTTTACAACAATTTTATGATAATCTTCAGCAAATCCTAAAATCATTGATAGCGGAATTGAAACGTCAAATTGTCCATTGTCATCAATTATTTTAGCAGTCTCTTTAACATCAAGCCATCCAGCATTCTCTAACTGTTTACTTTGATTTGAACTATATGAGACATAACCTTTCATGACACTGGTTATACCTACATTCTTACACTTATCGATTTCAATAGCGTTAATTTCATAACGAATTTCATCAAATAAATGACATATAGCATTGTTTACTAACTTTGTTGCTACTACGTTTGAATTATCTGATTTTTTAATTTTTCCACAAATATGTAATGAACTTTTTGAAGGCAAAAGACATAAATCTTGATGCTGAATTGAGATACGTATCTCATCACTATTATTAAAATTTAGTGAAGTGTACGGTTGATAAGCATGTATTTCATAGTGAGCGATGGACTCGTCAAAGACGATCGGTGTCTGCACACTAAGAATTGCTTCCATTTTTTCTTCTATCGTTCAAACGACAACAGCAAATAAGAATACAGCTTATTTGATCTTTTTTACAGTTCTTCTTCTTCTTTTTCGGTCGTGTGTGATCACTTTGAGTCCGAGACTCTTCAGATACTGAGCGTTCTGAGGTGTTAGACCGTTGACCACTTGTCGATGAATAACTTTCTGATGACATGGTAGTCTGTTTATATAGCCTAAGCCCACCTTTGTGTTATAAACAATGCCCATTACGTGACCTTCTTGATATGTAGTCTAATAGTGACTACTTCTCCTCGCAGATTTACAAGGTCACCGTTCTGATCAACAATACGCAACTGTAAATAGTCAATTATTTTCACTGACACTGGTAAGTAAATTATTTGTTTTGGCACTTCAATAATTTTATATCCCGGTGGCACTGCAGGAAAAAATTCGTGTATAGTATGAACTTTGTTTTGATTGATGTACGCTCCTGATGTTATATTACATTCGACACATAGAGCATTCACTTTGAGAATGGATACTGGTAAGTCAGATACGTGACTTTTATACGGTCGCAGAACACGTTGTGTAAAACCAAGTAATCTTCCTATGGAATTAGGTGGTTGAAAATCAATCTCATGACAGCAGTATATTTCACTACGTAATGTATTATTGTTTGGTTTTATGCTAAGTTCTATTCCTTCAGATTCAAGTTGCTTTTGTAGAAAATGTTCTATATCAGATATTTCATATCTACCAACTGGAAGCTCAATAACCTTATTGCCAACATAGCATTTATTTTGTCCAAGGTCAACATTTGGTATAGAGTTGAATGTAAGTAATTCAACAAGAAATAAATTTTTAAGTGATTTACAGAAACTCCGACTTGTTATTTTTTTCATACATAAAATGTGATAAATTAAGATCTACCTAATATTTTACTAGAAAAGGCTAAGAAGAAA
>CM053169.1:33554460-33595113 GCA_012977825.3 Pteromalus puparum | reverse complement strand
TTGGTTAGAACATAATGTATAATATCGAAAAATGAGAGTATACTGATTCAAAAATTGTTATTATTGAAAAATAATAAGCATTAGGTATACGTATGTGATTGTAGATCTAAATTGTAAACATTTAGGTGATTTGAAGAATGGTACTTGGATATTGCCAAAAATTGTGAAAATTTTGGGTATTATTCTATGTTTAAAATTTCTATTTTATCATATCAATTTTTTCATTTCCTGATAATGCAAATTATCCAACATTGATATATGACAGTAGTTATCATATTCTTCTTCGAATTTAATGTATTCATCTAACATTGATTGATTTAACTGATCATCGTCAATATTTTCATTGTCGTAATTGTTTTCTAAATTTATATGGGGTTCCATTTTTGATAAATCTGTGGGGAAAATAAATATTTTAAGCAATGTAAAAATAATAAATGTAAAATTCTATACATAGGATTATCATTTTTGCACCGTGTTTATCACACTCGCTACGCTCTTGCGCTAACCTCACGGTGCAAAATAGGACTGCTTATGACATGGATAGGCGTGACTGTGGGCTTAGGTAGGCTGTGTTATAAAATTTTATACGATACTCGTGACCTAAGTAACACTTCTGCACGGCGTAATCTCGCTACGCTCGGGCCCTTACCTCATGCCGTGCAAAAAAGTGCTAATTATGTGTAAAAAAAGAATAAAACATAGCTTACTTTGTATTGAAAATTTTGATGACAAATTTATAGATAAATATAATAATCCATATATAAAAAGAAATTTTATTAGTCAAAACTGTCAACAAACATAATAAAATACATATATATATGTTTATTACAAAGTTACCGTTATGTTGTAATTTATTACCTATGTTAAAGTTATTGATTGTTAATTGTTATTAAGTGTATTGACTTGTGCTAAACAGGAGTTTAACACAAGAGATATCATTAAAGAGGATGAAAATTTATCAGATAGAATCATTTTATCGTCTCATAATGAAGATATCTATAGAATTAATGATAAGATATTAAAAAAACTTAACAGTGAAGAAAAAGTTTATTATAGTATTGACTATGCAAAACATAAAGGAGTAGATAAAACAGATTTAGATGTCGAGTTGAAATTTCCTACAGAATATTTAAATTCACTCAAATTTCCAGGCTTTCCAATCCATAAATTGATTTTAAAAGTCGGTGCTATAGTAATGCTTATTAGAAATTTAAGTATACACGATGATCTTTGTAATGGCACTAGATTAAAAATTATAAAATTATATAAATTTAATATTCAAGCGATGATTATAACAGGAGTTAATGAAGGGGCAATAGTTTTCATTCCAAGAATTATTTTAGATACAGGAGAATATACTTCATTACCGTTCATTTTATATCGTAGACAATTTCCTATAGTTTTAGCTTTTGTGCTTTTCCTGACAATTGATAATCACAGGACAAGTTTGAAATGTTGGCGATAGTATATTCATCGCCGCTTTTTCGCATGGTCAATTGTATGTTCTGCCTGTCTAGATCTGAAAATCCCAAAAAAGTATTCATTGACAATGATACAGAAGATAGAGATATATACAAAAAATAGTTTGGAAAGAAGTCTGAAATAAATATTATCAGATTCTAATCTTAATTAAATTTATTCACATGTGTTATCAAATGAAACAAGTCTAAATTTTCTATAATATAAACATGTCTTTATTTATTAATATAATTCTGAAAATTGATTGACATTTTAAACTCGACTTCTATTAGGTTTTCTTAAATATGCATCTTTCTTAAATATCTGTGCTTAGGCCTATGGATAACACATCTCTGTTGACAATTGGCATGAACTGATTTAAATAATGTTGATTGTAACAAAGTAATATTTGCCAGTTACTCCGTACAGATCTGCATAAACTCTAAAAGGTAAGAAATACGATGCACAAAGTTGGACTTAGAGGAGTTAACTGCTGAATAATTAGACATTTAAATTTAAACGACTAATCTTTTCCAACAAGAAAAAAAAACCGTCCACTCTATTTACTACAGTGTTGGAAGATAGAAATATCAATAAATTAAACAAATTTATATGTGTACAATCACAATCAAAGATATTATGACAAGTTTATAAATAAGACATTGGGGCTTGGCGAGCGAGCGACAGGGGGACCCCATAATATATAAAGTTAAAAATAATTAATTAAATCTATAGGTGGTCGCAAATCGCCGAAACTATCGAAGTATGAAACGTTTTTTCCATTTTTGCGGTAGGCTACTCAATGTGTACCAGGGCCAGTGTTATCATCAAGAATAACAATAGCACTCTCTCTAAGTAGAGGTCCGCTAGCTGGCAGTGCATTTCTCATAAATACTCCTCGAAAGTTAGATGTTTGTAGTTTCTTAGCAAATTTTTGTAGATCATAGTCTGTCAATGGACGTTTAGGTAGCTTTACTTCAACGAAGTTTTCTTCCCCTTTGTCGAGCATTTTTTTTCTTCTTGACAACCTGTTTCTTTATTAGAATTCCATAACCTTTGTGATGAGGTTTCAAATATAAACCTTTACCAAGTACTTGAGCTTCCATTTTTTTATTATGTCGCTGCTGTTCTTCTAGTTGTTGTTTAGCAGCACTCGCTCTATTTACAGCTTGCGCTATCCCAGCAGCACTACCTGCTTATGAACCGACTGCGCTTAGTCCTGCAAACAGTGGAATGAGTGCAGGAAGCAAGCTGCCTACTTTTGGAACAGGTAGTATTCTTGGTAAACTCACATTACGTTTACCACCAGCTTTCTTCATGATAGTACGAGCTGCTTGAAGAGCACTTTTAATAGCAACGCGTAAATCATTGCTTGAGACGGCCGCACCACCTACACAGTAAAGGACCGACAACCGATAAGTTACCGACATCGGTCGGTTACCACGCGAGCGTCATTATAATAAGTAAACCCGACACAGATGGCGTGCGCGCATAATGTATTGCGTAGAGGGGCAAACTCGAGTATATAAGGAGCTCCGCGAGCAGCAGCTAGTCACTTCTTCTCTGCTCGTCGACTGGCTCTCATTCCAGAAACTCTCAACGCTGATCATACTACTCAGCTGCGAGCTCCGACTACCCGAACGTTTTGTATATACATATGCCATTAGCATACGTATGAAGGATACTCGAGTTCGTCGTCCCCTCCTTTTGTTAATCAATATGCAGAGAAGTTCTAAATAAATATTAGTAAATGCATAATACCTTTATTGTGTCAAATCATTCCTTCCTCACCCCCACCGAATCACCTCTAGTAAAGCGGGCAATATGTGTTGAAGCTTTCGAAGCTGTTTTTATTAATTTTTTCAAGGTCAACTTCTTTTTTCTCTTATTATTACATTTCTTTAATCCCATTCCAAATTTTGATTTAACTTTCATGATATTTGTAACAGCGTATGCAGCAGCTTTTTCACCTAAACTAGAGTCTGAAGCTTTAACACGTTGCCAAGCTTTCTCAGCCAATACTCGATCTGCAACTTTCCGAGCGTTTATATCTTCACGACTTTTCGAGTATGCAATATCGCGTTCTTTACACGCTGCATCTAGAGGATTAATGCCGGGATCTCCTCGTGCTAGCCGTTTATATAGCTTTGTGCCTGGCCCACAGTATTGATAGCCTGGTATATGCATTTCGAACGGTAACTTATTAATAAGTTTATTTATTAAACCTTGACCTTGATGATGACGATCATGACTGTTCAATGATCTATACACTACTAGACTTAAGTTATAAAACGTTACCTTTTATAATTTTGTACATCAGTTATGATTTAGATTTCATACAGTATGGATGTTGAACGACAATCAATCAAACTTCCAGTAGTAAATTTTGACACTCTGACAGAGTCAGATCGTCATAAGGGAAAAAGACATGGAGATCTTTTACTAGATAACATCCGAGGAGTCTTTTGTGGACCATCAAACTGTGGTAAAACAAATGCTTTGTTGTCTCTTATTACACATCCAAATGGATTGAAATTTGAAAATATTTACGTTTATTCAAAGTCCCTGAATCAACCTAAGTATCATTATGTGGCGTACGTATTTTCCGCATCTGCGGGGCCTTAGAGTTTTCGCCAAGCGGACCCTCGCTTTATTGCCTCACCGCAATAAAGCGATCCGCCACGTGCGCGCTCAATAATCCCCTAGACGAAGTAGTCCCCGGAATTTCGGCAGCCGAGCGGTCCGTCGTTTATATTGCCGCTGCAATTAAACGATCGGCCGCGCGCGACCAATAATCCCCTGGACGATGTAGTCCCCGGATTTTCCACCGCCGAGCGGTCCGTCGTTTACAGCGCTTGCCGCAATAAAACGATCGGCCGCGCGCGATCGATAATCCTCGGTACTTTCGGAAAAAGCACGCGCGCCACCGATCTCCTTAATTACCCCAGCTATCCCTTCTCTGCGGACCTTGGGGGTGGGACCAACGTCCCGTTTCCGAGGTCTCGAGGGAAGCGTCGCTGGGGGCATCAAACACTCTCGCTCGAACCAGAGACTGACAAGGACCTAGGCCCTCCTGCCTATCCTGCAGTCTGCGTTCCGCCGAGCAAGACAAAGTTGTAGTTTTGAATAAATACGTAGTCGAATCAAGAACACGTTGAGTTTCGCTTTTCTTTACCTCACCCACACCTACGACTACAAATTGGTGCCCCTGACGTGATCTGAGGGTAAAATAGTGAAGTCATCTTGACGTGTTTCGTGTTCGAGCGTTGTTGTGAAGTGCTTTTAAAATGGCTGAAGGCGATAATCCCGCGCCCGTGGTAAACGTACACGCGGTACATAACTTCCGAGCGCCACCTTTCTTGGAACACAAGATAAAGGTATGGTTCACGCTCCTGGAGGCGCAGTTTGTCACTGCTGGAATAATAGACGACAACGTTAAATATTGCAACACCATCTCGAGCCTGACGGAGAGGGCCATTAACCAGTTAGAGGATGTCCTGACAGAGCCACCTGCCACGGTTCACCCAGTCAGACGGTGCGCGAGTGCGGAAACTTCTGGAGGGAGAACAGATAGATGACCGCAAGCCTTCCGAGTTCTTCCGTGCCTTGAAGGCTCACGCTACCTCCAACACGTCGGAGGAGTTCATCCTCGAGTTGTGGAGGACGCGCCTGCCTACACAGTTGCAGACGGTCATGGCGGCGTCCAGTGAGACCGCCATCGACAAGATCCTGAAACTGGCAGACACCGTGCATGAAGTGACTCCCAGCAAGCAGGTTAGCGCAGTCAACGATTTTTCGGGACTTTTCGAGCAGATGCAAAAGTTGACCATGCAGGTGAACGCACTAGCCAAAGAGCGCAGTCGTTCACGCACACGAGGATCATCTCGCTTTCACAGCCGCGCTGCAACGCCTGCACAGAATCGCAGGGAATCGACAAGCACCGGTTATGTTTCTACCACCGTCGCTTCAAGGAACGTGCAACGAAGTGCCGCAGTCCGTGCACTTGGTCGGGAAACGATTCGCGCCGTCAGTGAATGCGGCAAGCACCGACGGACTTGCGAACCGCCGCATCCACGTACAAGACTCCCGCTCAAGGAAATCGTTTCTGATTGATACCAGCGCCGACCTATGTGTGTATCCTCGGTTATGACTTACGGGCAAGTGGGAAAAGTGCGCGTACGAATTGTTCGCTGTCAATGGCTCGCCAATCGCTACCTACGGATGCGTGCCATTGAATCTGAACCTCGGTCTCCGCCGTGATTTTAAGTGGCCATTCGTCGTCGCCGACGTGAGTTCTGCGATAATCGGGATAGACTTTCTGTCGCATCACGGTCTATTGATCGACCCTAAAAACAGATCATTAATAGACAGCTTGACCGGTTTGTCGTCGCGCGGTTTACCAACCGGAGATGAAGTATCAGCGGTCAAGACAGTGAGCGGTGATTCTCCGTGTAACGGTTCGACTTTCCCCGTGTGTTGAGTAGTCGGCCGGACGCCAGGATTTGGTTAGGGGAAAGGTTAATTGAAGAGACTTGTTTATGCAATTAATAATAATAAAGATATATTCTAATAATTAAGTTAACAAGGTGATAATTCAAATATGAGTCTCCATCTGTAACAGAAATCGAAATCGCGGTGGTTTAGAATATTTCGCCTTCACAATCGGTTTAGCTTAATCTATAGCGGTTTACGGTACATTAACACGACGTAGTCGGAGTTACGTGGTTTCGGTGCGGTTATCGGTTTTACGGACGCGGTATCGGAGTTTCGGACGGTTAAACGGGTTCGGGTTAACGACGGGTTTTCGGAGGTTAGGTTTCCCTCGAGCCCATGGAGTCGAGAGCGCAAGGCCCTACGGATCGAGGTCGCACGTCTCGTTCTTCTCCTGATCCTGTGTGCTCACAGTGACCAGGCGAATCCCGAGCGGTCGGCGGGTGGTCGGTTTTGTACAGGCAGGAGTTGGCCGGTGCTTCACCAGGACGTGTGCGCACGACCTGGGGAATCGTCGGCGGGGCTTTAGTTATTTTCTCAGCCCCGTGTGCTCACGGTGGCCGGGAAAACAACCAGTCCCTTGGGACGGGTGTTCAGGAGCAGGTGGCAACGTCGAGTATCGGCTACGTGTGCTCACGTAGACGAGACTCGGCGCTGTTCGGCTACTCCTGGTTGTCTCGTGTGCGCACGACGGCAACTCGGAGTTTCGGGTTCGCCAACAGTGTCGTCACGTGTGCTCACGAGCCGACGTTGTTGGCGTCGATCTAGCTCTAGCTGTTCCTCTCGGTAACGTGTGCGCACGATGCCGCTAGGAGTTCAGCTCGAGTAGAACTGCCTCGCTATGCCGCGCGGCCCGCCTTATATAGGTGCGTTCGCGGCGCGCCGCTCGCGCCGCCTGGCGCGTCGCCGCTGAGTTACTAGTAGAATCTCGCGCTCGTGCGGACTGGCCTTTCGGTTGGTGCACGCGCGCGCTCACCTCGCTTCGTGCGGACTTGCCTTTGTTCGCTGCGCGCGTGCGCTCGCTGGCGTCCGCTGGTTTACTCGGCGCCGTGTTTGTTGATCTCGTGTGCGAGGACTATATGTCTCGTCACATTCCGTACCACAGGCTTATGAGAAGTATCAGATTTGACGCGTCCGCCTGTTTATCCGTAAAACCGATCAAACAAAAAGGGCAGCACACATACCAAACGACCGCCGGGGCCTCCAGTCCACGCCAAGTGTCGCTGATTGTCGCCTGTACGTCGAAAAAGAGCCAAGGACCACTTCGACATGCTGAGGGAGCTTGGAATCCTGAGGCCAGGCAAAGGTTCTTGGGCAACACCGCTGCACATGGCAGCCAAGAAGGACGGTACCCCGCGACCGTGCAGCGACTATCGAGGTCTCAACGCCCGCACGATCCCCGACAGGTACACTCCACCGCACATCGAGGATTTCGCGCACTATCTGTACGGAAAAAAGGTATTTTCCAAAATCGATCTCGTGCGTGCGTTCCACCAGATACCGATCGCGCCCGAAGACATCGAAAAAGCGGCAATAATTACGCCTTTCGGTCTCTTCGAGCCAGTTATGATGATGTTTGGCTTACGCAATGCGGCGCAAACTTGTCAGCGTTTCGTCGACGAAATTGTACGCGGACTCGATTTTGTCTACGCGTATATCGACGACTTTTTGATCGCGTCTGAAAACGAAACCGAGCATGTGGAGCATTTGAAAATCTTGTTCGATCGATTCTCGAAATATGGTGTCGTTATTAACCCAGCGAAATGTGTATTTGGCGTAAGCGAAATAACATTTCTCGGGTACACGGTTAACGCCAGCGGAATCTCTCCTATGCAGGAGCGCGTCGAGGCGATTTCGGAATTTCCACTGCCGGACACGATTAAAGCCTTGCGTCGTTATCTCGGCATGTTTAATTTCTACCGTAGATTTATACCGCACGCGGCGAAAATTTTGCACCCTTTGAACGCGTTATTACAAGGAGCGAAAAAGGGTAACGCGCCCGTTACATGGACGGACGAAGCTCGTGACGCGTTCGCCGAGTCGAAAACCGCTCTCGCGAATGCAGCGTTACTCGCGCACCCAGCACCCGGTGCGCCGATCAGCATCGTTGTCGACGCTTCGGATTATGCCATTGGCGGTGCATTGCAGCAACGCGTAGATAATGCGTGGCAACCTCTAGCCTTTTACACAAAAGCACTGACCGAAACTGAACGTAAATACAGCGCATACGACCGCGAGCTTTACGCTATCTACAGTTCCGTCAAACGTTTTCGGCATATGCTAGAAGGTAGACAGTTTATTATTTTTACGGACCATAAACCAATTACTTTTGCTTTCAATCAAAACTTGGATAAGTGTTCTCCGCGTCAACTCAGACATTTAGATTACATTTCTCAATTCACGGCTGACATTAGACACATTAAAGGCTCTGAAAATTACGTAGCCGACGCATTATCTCGCGTCGAAGCAAGCGCTCGATAATCCCCTAGACGAAGCAGTCCCCGGAATTTCGGCAGCCGAGCGGTCCGTCGTTTATATTGCCGCTGCAATTAAACGATTGGCCGCGCGCGACCGATAATCCTAGGTACTTTCGGAAAAAGCACGCGCGCCACCGATCTCCTTAATAACCCCAGCTATCCCTTCTCTGCGGACCTTGGGGGTGGGACCAACGTCCCATTTCCGAGGTCTCGAGGGAAGCGTCGCTGGGGGCATCAAACACTCTCGCTCAAACCAGAGACTGACAAGGACCTAGGCCCTCCTGTCTATCCTGCAGTCTGCGTTCCGCCGAGCAAGACAAAGTTGTAGTTTTGAATAAATACGTAGTCGAATTAAGAACACCTTGAGTTTCGCTTTTCTTTACCTCACCCACACCTACGACTACAAGTTATTAAAGAAACTCGTTGAACCTATCGAGGGGATTCAATATCTACCTTTTAGTGAACATGATCTTGTCATATCGCCAGATAATGCTCGAGAAAATTCAATAATGATATTCGATGATATTGCTTGTGAAAAACAAGATAACGTTAAAGCATTTTTTTGCATGGGTAGACATAAGTGTGTAGATTCTTTCTACCTCTGTCAGTCGTATGCTCAAGTCCCTAAACATCTTGAGCGTGATAATGTTAACCTTGTAATTATATTCCGTCAAGATGATATGAATCTAAAACATATTTATAATGATCACGTTAATACGGATATGTCATTTCAGCGCTTTAAAGATATTTGTGGATTTTGTTGGACGGATAACCATAGCTTTATTGTGATTAATAAAGATTGTAACATGGAAAATGGAAGATATAGAAAAGGCTTTGATCAATTCATTATAAATACAACAAATTTGAAATAGATTAAACATTTGCATGTGAGACACTAACAGGTCAACGTGGCTAATTTCAAAGAGCAAATTGATATTCTTTAGCAGATGGAAAAAGCTCGAGAAGCTATTAAACATAAATATTGTTATGATCGGGTTCGGGTAATAAAGATGTCAACACGTATTTATAGAAAAGCACACATAAACTCAGACTCTTTATTCGAACGTAAACACAACTGTTCTCATCAGCTGTCACAATCAGACTAAACATAAACAATAACATCCGCGACGTCGTTGATCTCGTTGCTAAGGATCGCTATGCGCGATTCTCAGTGTTCGAATCGCGCAACGTTCGAGCTCGGTCATAACAATATAATAGTTTAAAATTGAGTAAATTAGATGCTGAACAAGTAGCGAATACAACTTTTAAACCTATTGTCGAACCGCTTGAAAAGTTGATTGATATCACAGAAACGCGTAGTAGAGTTTCAAGAAAAAAGGTGTAATGAAAAAAGAAGAAGACAACGATGATGATAATGATGATTATGAACTTAAGCAAGAAGAAGAAGAATAAGATGAAAACGAAGTAGTGAAAGAAGACAAACCAGCTTATGTTAATGAAAACTTAAAGAGAGATACAGAAAATCAGGTTAATGTACTAAATGCAGGTAGTAAAAAAGATGTAGTTATAGATAAATATATTACAATGATAAAGAGAGGTGAGACAAAAGCATTAGATTTAACATACGGTGTACGTAGAAAAACTGATGATTTTTATATTGGAAACACTCCTTTTTCCTACAATGATGAGTTTATTATTTTGGGAAACAAACAGTATGCAAAGAGCCCTGGATTGATTGAATTATTGTTTAAAAAAGAACCTGAATCTGCTAATATAAATAAAGCTGATTTATCAGATTATGCTAAAATTATTAAACAAACGAGTGCACATAAGAAATATTATAGAGAAGAGGAGTCAATACGTGAATCAAATTCAAAAAAATACATTGACTATATTGCAAAGTTGTCAATTAACAAAGATAATAAACGTAAGTCTAAGGAAGGTGCAGGTTTACCCCCTCCCTTTAAAATTGCAAGACATTATACAAATACTGATTATATATACTGGGATGATCCAAACGAACTTGTTAATCGACTGCGATTATTAATAGCTGAAACATCTGCTGGTAATCAAAACCATGTGAATGAAATTCAGTCTATAATTGAAGAACTCCGTGAAGCTAATATAATCGATTAAGAGTATAAATAAGAGTACTTGAGTACAAAGCTAGTTATTTAAATTATGAGTGTTGACCTGTTTGGACGACATTTGAATAGTGCAGAAGGTCTTCGAGGACCTCCAGGGATTGGATATAAACTCACTGCTGATGGTCAATATAGTTTACAAGATAAAAGATTATGCAACGTAGCAGATCCTAAGGATTCAAGTGACGCTGTTAATTTAAACACTTTACAAAGTGTTACTCACACTATAACATCAGAACTAAAAAGTGAAATCACTAATTTAGATGAAATAGTTGAACTTCATAGAGACGAAATTGAAGAAAAGTTAAGAGCACTTGCAGTTAATATTGATACAATACATAAACTGCTACTTGAAGTTAAAAATAAGTGAACATGGATCGGAAAAAGTATTCTACGAATACACACTCTTTTCCTGAACAAGCAAGCTATAAAAAACTTGATAACAATACGTCTGATAATCAGAAAAAAAAGATAGCTCATCTTCTAATTCCTGGATGAAGTGTACTAAGAAATATTCTACGAATACGAATTCTTTTTCTCAACAACAAGGTTATAAAAGATTCTAAAACTATGGATCAGCGACATCAAGTTGTAGAAGAATTGCATACGCCAGCACGACGTAATTATACACGCAGAAAAGTTGATATTCGAGATATTGATGAAACATGGCAAGCTGATCTTGTGGAGATGATACCTTATGCTCAAGATAATAAGAACTATAAGTATATGCTCACAGTGATTGATATATTTTCCAAATATGCATGGGCAGTTCCAATCAAGCTGAAGACTGGAAAAGATGTGACAGCAGCGATGCTATCTATTTTGAAGCAAGGGCGAGTACCAAAAAATTTACAAAATGATCATGGCAAGTAATTCTATAACAAGGAATTTGAAAATCTCATGAAACGCTATAAAATACACTTGTACTCTACCTACAGCAATCTGAAAGCTTCGATCTGTGAACGTTTTAATCGTACACTTAAAACTAAAATGTGGAAACTGTTTAGTTTGAATAGAAAGCATAAATGGTTGAAAATTTTAGCAACCTTATTAAAACAATATAATGATACCAAACATCGAACGATTGGTATTAAGCCTAAAAATGTTACAGTTGATAATGCATCTAATATATATAACAATATCAAGAAACGAACAGTTTCAAACCCATTATTTAAACGTGCTAAATTCAAAGTGGGTGACAGAGTTCGAGTGAGTAAAAGTAAGCAGATGTTTGAGAAAGGTTATACACCCAACTGGTCGACTGAGATTTTTACTATTGACCGAGTAAATCATACGGCTCCTTATACTTACCTCTTAAAAGACTATCAAAATCAGCCAATTTCTGGAGGATTTTATGAAGAAGAACTACAAAAGACAAAGTGTCCGGATGTTTATTTAATAGAAACAGTTGTTAAGAAGCGTGGTAATAATTACTATGTAAAATGGTTAGGATTTGATGATACACATAATAGTTGGATAAGTAAAAATGATTTGTAAGAGGAAAAAAAAATGAATAAACAACATATTCATAATAAATTTTCTTTTAATTTATTTATATATACAAAATAAACCTTACATTATACATCTTTCTTTTATATAGTATTAACAAAACTGTGAAATCTTTTTTAAAAGCACTGGATTAATAATAACTTCATTTCTGTCAATTCTCATTCTAAAACGTTCACGATCACGTGCAGCCTGCATCCATTGTCCACCTCGAGCACTCTGATATGCAAATTTCCATACACACATATTATGAATCAAAACTTTATCACTAAAATGTAGATTCTTTTTTTTGTTTGCTCGAGTTATTATCAACACTCAATAACCTGAAATTAATTCATACTAATTAAAATTTTTTTTTCATAACACTTCTAATAACATAATGTATTGTTATTGATTTTGTAAAGGTGAATACTCACTCTATTCTATAATGCCCCCAAGCCAGCGTTTCATTGCTATTAGGTACAAGAAATCTTTTATCATCATACGGACTAAATGCAATTTTTTGTTGTTGTATGGTTTCAACATTGTGTAATTTTGATCGGATAACAGATTGCTTTCTTTTCAAATTTTTTTGATTTTTTAAACAGTCTAGATAGTCGTCGAAACAAATAGTTTTTTTCACAACTGACGACTTTATACCTTTAATTTTCTTCACAAAATCTACATTATCAACACGTGTGCTATACATTTTACTTCTCAATCCGACGAATTCAGTAAGTATATTTCCATTGCACTCATCTTTCATAAGTCCAACAACTTTATTATTCATACGAGGCATTCTAAAAATATTATTTTCTGAATAATCTGATGTATCGAATCGTTCGATATTTGATTTAATATCTTCATAAAAATCATTACAGGTGACTTCATAAATCTAACTATCAGTGTCTGTATACAGTAGCTTACAATTGTTTTCATACTTTTTTAACATGTAATCATAATGTAAACCGTACATAACAGTTTTTGAAATATCCAACACTGACAAACTAATATATATATATATAGGTTTATTCACGTATACGCTAGTCTTTCTCATTTCTATAGCAACTAAATTTTCACTGAATATTGCACTGCTATGAAAATTTGGTTTTGAAATGAGAGCTTCCACACCATATCGTCCTTCCCACTTTGTCATAAGTTTGACATCAACATGTTTCCGTACATTTTCCATAGTCTTGCCGTAAACAGCATTGTTCATTAGTTTAAAGAGATTTTTTTCAAACTCGTTTTTTGCTTTAGCCCTCATAGAGCTATTTAAATCAATATATGGCTTTAACCATTGAGATTGTTTGAACTTCAACACTCGATGAATTTTAACAAGCTCAAGTCCATTTACTAGAGCCTGTTTTAAAGCTCGATAATGAATAACATAATTATTTTTATTCATTAAAGTAGCTAATAGTTTCTCTTGCTTGGATCCAGGTGGTTTCATATGCTCTGGACAGAAAGGTAAATCATTATGTATACAATGAATCTCTTTTGGATACTTGAGGTCTACTTCCAAGATATATCCTTCAGGTGCATTATCCTCTATGTTTTCAACATTTATATTTTCAAAATCTTCAACCCATTCAAATGCATCATATTGTAGAGGTTGCGTCATCTAACTATATAAGATATACATTATCTTGATCACATTTATAATACTCTTTCATATATTTATGATTAGCTTTAGCATATCTATGAGAACATTGACTCAACCCTCCTCTGATACCACGTTCAATAAAAAGTAACATATCAATATCTGTGATCAGTCTCAATTTAAAACCAGTGATTTTCAGCATTGCATCCCAAGTATAGCCAGGTGTTGTATAAGAATGTGCTGGATCAAGGCCATATACAGCTAAACACTGATCACGAAAATTTTCAAATACATCAGCTAATAATATTATATCAGTTTTCATGTATAGATCTGAATATTCTCCAAGAGAAACTTCAATGTGTTCAATATTAGCAATTACGCTTGTACACATTCGATTTTTAAAAGCGCTATCTAAATCAATCCATTTTATGCGTGGACTCGAACGTTGCGTAAGTGCTCTACCTCTTTTTACTAAGGCATCAAGTTTTATATGAATACACTCGATATTTGCTGTCACGTGTAAAACCTTCTGCTTTTGCTGCACTGTGAGACTTTTATTGTTTAAAACTTTTCGCAAAGTCTTCCGAGCAAATTTATAATGTTTTTCCAACGCTCTATCACATCACTTTGAGGAAGCGACCTTAGAAGATTAGCTGCTTCTTCTAAAAATTTCATGTATGTTACATATTCTTCAACAAGTGTCGTCATGATTCCCTTTTTTCTTTTCAACGAGAGGAAAGAAGTGACTCGATATGGTTGTAGCGCTCCTTATATACAGCATAATTCAAGGTCAAAATGTAATAAATTTGGTTGGATATGGATAGGAGGTACACCCAATGGTAAAAATAACTTTGAATATTAAGACAGCACGCCATGTCAGGTGACGTAAAGTTGACCAGGGTCAGGAAAGGTTAGGTGAACGGTGACTTTCTTTGTATACGGGTGGCGCACCTAACCTTTCCTGACCCCGGTCAACTTTAAGTCACCTGACATGGCGTGCTGTCTTAATATTTGAAGTTATTTTTAGCGTTGGGTGTATATTGAACGTTGAACCTACTCACAAGGTTATTGAAACGAAATAGTGGGGATTAATTCAAGGTTAATAAAAGTAGGTCAAGGTTATTACAGATAGAGAGAGAGAGAGAGAGAGAGAGAGAGAGAGAGAGAGAGAGAGAGAGAGAGAGAGAGAGAGAGAGCAGTGTGAGTGAGTGAGAGAGAGAGAGAGAGAGGACGACTGTACGACTGCTACCAGCCTCACACGTGAAGTAAGGATTTATTTAAGATTCATAAAAGTATGTCAAGGTTATTATAGAGACGTCTGCTAGCAGTCTAATACATTATATAGATGTACAAATTATTTAATCAAATAACAATTTTTTTTTTCTACTGAAACAAATATTTCTCTCTTAAAAAAAGAGATGACTGGATATTGTGAAGCCTTTTAAAACTTGATTTGTCATAATGTTATAATCATTCTAGATTAATTATAGGATATGCATACCGTTGATTGAAACTTTAAATTTGGGAAAACTCCTGCCAGTGCTAGTCATAGGTTAATTGGAAATATCCAGAGCTGAGGCGTATGCGCTTTCTGCGAGTGGCCACGTTCTGATATAGAGCGCATGCGCGCCGCGCGCATTCAATTAGGGGATAACACACGGCCTTCGATTCGCGTGAAAAGGTAGGGAGGTAGCGCGCGGCCTTCGCTGCGCGCGAAAGGTATACGGATGACGCGAGAGCGGTGGGGGGCCCGCGGGTGGCGCGCGTGAGAGTGGGAGGCCGCGAATGTCCTTGAGTGCGCGCGAGAGTAGGAGGTAGCGAATGTCCTTGAGTGCGCGCGCATGAGATTCGCGAACGGGTGGGATTGGCCTTGATCTCTGCCTATAAAACCGGCTGCAGAACACCAGTGCGCACAAATCTCCGCTTTGTGCTCTCAGTGAATCCTCTCGTTATACCAGTGTAAGTGCTTTTCCTATGTGTACTTTTAAAGTGAATTAAAAAAGTTGTCGTTTAATACAATTACATTTTCTTTTGTTACAGATCAACAAAATCATGGATGTATTGAATCAGGCTGGAAAAACTCAAAGTTACCTTCCAACTAAAAAATTAAGAGACTTGGAAGTTAATCAATCGTATTTGATTACTGATGCGAAAAAAGTTGCTACTAGATGTGGAATGAAAATTGTATCACAGTTAGACTCTTCATTTGATGTTTTTTTACCAACTCGAGTTAATGCTATACTCATTGAAAAAGAAGAGACGTTCAATACTTTTAATGAAAACTAGGGGGGTTCGGGGGTTCCCCCCCTGCTCACTTCGCTCGCCAACCCCACGTTCGTCGTAGTAAAAACTTTAATTTTAGTTAGCTCGCAATGTGCGTGAAAGCGTATATGCGTGGACTACAATAGGCTGTGTACGCGCTGATAACAATACTTCAAAAAATAAAACCAAAATTTTAGAAGTGCGAATTATGCAAAATCAATTCTTATCCTCTCTTTCCTCGCTTATTTACGCCTTCATTATATATCATAGTTCGTAGCTTCAGCTAAAATTAACCGCGCGTGCGCATGTGTTTTGAATTATCCTTTTTGAAGAGGTTAACCGCTTTTTAACATTGAACGCTTTTCAATGCGTTTTAGATTTTATATTGCAGCCGCCACCGCCGATTACACATTGATAATTTTGCTCGATACGCTCGATGCGCAACACCAGCCCGAGCAGTTTTTTTCGCTCTATTCGCGCGCATAATCATTTGCAAATTGACGGTATTAAGATCGTTGGAAAACGCACCCATTGATGTGAATGCATCAGCTTTTTATAACGAATCATAGGCGCCAGCTATTTGCTGTAGCTGAGCTAACGCACTAAACGTATACGGGATTGTATATCGCATTTGTTGAACTTGCCGGTACAAGAAAAGAAAAATTATTATTCTATATTGATTACAAGCTACTGCTGAATTTAGTGTAATCTAAACGCTTGTATAATGTCGAGATTTTTAGGGTTGATATATGATTGTTTCGGTGCAGGTGTTGTGGATTTTCCTTTGCAAGGAGTTAAAATGATAGGGCACGCGTAAACAATACATTTCTTTCTTTCTGTGTTTGTGGAGAAAAAATTTTACCTACAAGAGCTCAAATACGTCTTAATTGTTCAGTATTGATTTGTCGCAATAAATCGGTCGTTGCAAAAGTTACGCTGTTTCGAATTTTACAACAACCTGCGTGCACGCGCCTATTGTCGTATAGATTGCGAGTCTACCGATAGGTAATGTAAGAGGCAGAACTGTTATCCACGTTAAAAACTAAACTTTAAAACTACTTAAAAAACATCTTAAGGGAATATTTCGAGATCAAACCAATGCATCTCTTAATTAATTTAAATACATTATAGATCTTAGCAACGTGTAGACGAATCTTAGCAACTCTTTGAACGACGTCATCGATCGTGACCATATTCCTATCATGTCGTGATCAAATCTGATCCGCAACCACATGTCATACAGCGGGTAAAGAAGCTTGTATGTTTTGATCCTAAACTCTTCGATAATTTTAGGATAACTTACGTCAGAAGTCATTACGTCTATCGGCTTGTTTAATAGATTGTAATACGAAGTACCTTCGATCTCATGAATTGGCACAGCCCTTTCATAATAATCCAAAATCGGTTGTTCCCTTTGTATTAATGAGATCGCTTTCTTGTCGAAAGGAGTTTTATTACAACACGCAAATCCCTTGACTTCTTCTTATAAAAGGTATTCAGTATAGTCCCAATCTTGCTAACCCTTGTCAAACCACTTAGAAGTAAATTCCATTTCCTTGAACATCTTGAGTTTCACGATCTTAAAAATCGTCTGCCTGTCTGCGAGAAGAAGTTAATGAAAAAATATAGATAAGGAAAGACTTTTGTGATATTTTATCGTCGGGTATTGAATTGACCGTTAATGCACATAACAGCTTCTGCTCATTGAATATCAACTTATTTGTCTTTGCTACATACACGGCTAATAGCTGTATTATAAACAACGAATTTTTTGCCTACCCTCTGGTCATACTGATTTGTAATAATATTTTAAATATTTCGTTTGATCTAGCTACGACGAAGAAAAACTATTATTTTTGCTTAAATTGTGAACTGTATCTTTATATACTTATTCTTATCTGCAGCTTTATTTTACTTGAATTTCATGTGCTCGTGACTATTCTGGGACGTGGTTTTGTTTATTTTCAATATTGCTTTTAAACGCATTTTCAAGCATTTGGGAGGTTATGTGATCGGAAAAACAATAAATTATTTATGTGGCTTCAGTAAATACGCTTTAAAAATTTGCCTTATGTCCTTTAGTTTTATAATTATAGAATTTTAGGTTAAAATTTTGCAAGCACAGGACATATTTTGTCGAGAGTTCATCATCTTCGAGCACAACTTACATCTATCTTTACATCGAAAGCCACGTAGCGCGTTACCGAGATTTTGTTTTTTTCTCTGCCAGACACCTGGACATCGTTCTACCGGAGTCCAAGTGGCAGGCTTATAATCTTCAAGCACAACTTACATCTGTGTATTAAAAGCTGGAATGCTAGTAAATAACAGAGTGCTCCTCTTCTTTAAGACCTTGATAAGCTATCCATAAGCCAAGGCTTCCATTCATTGCGTGACGATTTTGTATCCAAGCGTTTGTAAATCATTGACCAACATTGTCCAATTGGCTTTCTAATGGTAAATGGTTGGCTTACGTTTCTACCAATGTTGTTCTGTATAAATATAAATGTGAATTGTATCTTTAAAATTTAAAGGGATTATTATATTCTGTTTCATGTATTTGTATGAAATCTTAGAATAGAAATGGATGTACATTATTGTGTAGGAAGGAAACAAACCGATTACCCCATGCAAAAGTACACATACCGTTAATTGAAATTTTTAATTCGGGAAACTCCCGCCAGTGCTGGTCACAGGTTAATGGGAAACTAGCATGAAAAAATCTATTAGGTCCGTCATGTCAAATATCAAAAAATAATCGACACGTATTTTTTCTTCTTTCAATCTAACGATTATTGACAAAGGTACAGCGGGTTGAAATATCGTGTGACGTCACTGAATCGGACGATATAGATACACAGTCCGAATCAGTGACGTCATACATTTCAACTCTCTACATCTTTGTTAATAATCGTTTAATTGAAAAAAGAAACTAGCGCGCCACAACGCGGCCTTCGGCCGCTATGTGGCTTGCCGCCTTGCATCGCTTCGCGATGCAAGGCACGCAAAACGCGAGCGTTTTGCGCATAAGGCACGACCACCGACGCTCGCGCTTCGCGCTCGCTGTCTAACCTTACTACTTAATCTAATTATAAGAAAAAAAATCAATGAAAAAACATTGATTATTCATCCTTTTTTCGTATACAATTAAAAAATGTGTTGGCCATACATAGCTTCAAAGTTTTTACAAATATTTTAGTTTTTGACTTATGATTTTCAATATTGTTGATTTTCGAATAGACATTTATATAAATTTTAACATGCATTCTCTTATTGCAACGAAATAATTAAAAACCCTTTTTTATTCCGTAAGATTAGAAAAAATTATCTTTTTATAGTACTTGAATTCAAATTATACACGCGAAATTTCATAAGGTGGCCAAATTCGGAACTATCCTATTGGTGGAATATACATTGATTTATATGTAAGCTGTGACTGTGACGTCACGCTTAACTAACCGAATTCCATCCCGTTCCTAAAGTCGTCAATTTTGTGCAAAGATAGTTTATTGCATAATTTGAACAGAAAAATTATTAATTTTATTATCAGCTAAGCAAAGCCGAGCAGCTGTTCGTTGGCTCTGTCGAAGCGAGGCAGCGAGCTCGACCACTGCGCATACATTGTGCGCATCGATCTGGCGGCCGGTTGGCGACATGCTCATGCAGTCGTCTGCCGTGTGTGTTTTGACGTTTTGAAGCTGCCTCCCGGCCTCCGCTAACCGCAATGTTTTGTTTTGCTCTGTTTAACTTTTCGGCGATATAAGTGAGTGCGTAGTGAAAAAACGGAAACAACGACGCGATGCAGCAATGTTATATGTAGTTTTAAAATCAGAACAGAAGTGCTGCTATGGTGCCTATACGTGTTTACAAGCAACATCTGCTCACCGCGATCCCGCTCGCGGATCAGCTGCTCACGGTTGTTGCTTTGTAAGACAGTGCAAAAGGTATTCAAAAGTGATGCACCCGGAATGGCACCGACGATGCGATGTGTGAGCAGTGTGAGTGTCAGTTCATGAAGGAGTGCTGCAGTATAGGAAGACATGTAGCTCCAACAAGAAACTTGAGTTTTTGCTTGGAGGTTATCCTTTGTTTTTTGAATTGGAGTACTCCTGCGAATGCTGCTCCTGCTCATGCTATTGATGTGCTGATACATTCTTCTTGCAAGATGCTGCTTGGATGAAGATTCACTATCGCTTAAGATCTACGACTGGTTTTCCTTTGTTCTATTTCCTGTGTTTATTATGTTTACATTTATTGTGATATCTATTGTATTATGTGCAGTATAATCAGTGTAATTGTATGATCTGTTTTCTAGAGTCGTAATTCCGATGCCTCCCAAGATCACCCTGGACTGGATTCAATATCTCTCTTTCTCTCTCTGGTGGTGCTGGTTGGCGTTTCTAGGTACTTCAACAGCCTCAATACGACTCTGGAGCTGGATTTATNTCTCTCTCTCTCTCTCTGGTGGTGCTGGTTGGCGTTTCTAGGTACTTCAACAGCCTCAATACGATTCTGGAGCTGGATTTATTGTATCTTATCGTGTTGCTTGGCATCTCTGGCTGATGTCATCACCAGGAGACAACCTTAGAATTACATTTGAACTTTCTGCAAGTGCTGGTTGGCGTTTCTAGCTGGCTCAACCACCTGCGAATGATCCTGGAGCTCTATTTCTACTATCCGGCAGTCCTGTTTGGCATTGCCAGCTGATTGGATCACCTTGAGACGATCTTGCAACTGAATTGATGCTGTCTTGGAGTATTGGTTGGCGTTCTTGGATACTTGAACTATTTTAATACTAATCTGCATATGGATTTATACTATCTGACAAGGTAATTTTTGAAATATTAGAATAAACTTGAACTGTATGTTGAATTTATATCGTACCTTCAATAAGTTTTAACTTGAATCGCTTTGTCCCCTATGATAAGTTCAGTAAACAGATGTCTAATGGCTCGCGGATACCTTTTCAGTGTTCATGATGATAATCTTCTGTTTGTAAATGTGAATTATGTGACTGAGACATGTGGTTTGACGGTATTCATACTTAAAAGCTGCCTTGTTTCAAATTTTTATGCAGAGATCAGTGGTCTGAATCTCTCAATAATTATTTATGAGTTTGATTTTGTAATATTTTTCTGTATGTCTAGGTGTATAAAAACTTCTGCATTTGTTGGATTATGGTCTACTGCGTCTACCGGAGTCAACCTAAGGATACTGATGGTGTTGATAACTGAGCTATCAAAATCTTGGAGTTGGAACGTAACTTCATTCAAGACTATGGCACTACTATACTTCTACTATACGTATCTATAATTATATATTTTAGAGGCTGGTTTTTCTTTAACAGTTAATTAAATTATACAGTCATTGTTTTCTAGTTTTATTAATTAAATTCTATTTTTCTTGTAGGTGAAAAAAAAACAATTTAACATGGAAGGACTCAAGAGGATTTTCAGGAGGATTTTAAAGATAGTTAACAGAAGATTCAAGATTTTATTAAGATTTGATTTAGTAATAGGGTTTCATTTCGAAAATGTATTATAATAGCATAGTTTAGAGGGACGTGTCAGGCTTCTCAGAGTAGGCTGAGATATCGAATCTCACATATTTTTCGCACACTAAAATTTTTTACAACTTTTACATTTAACATTTTTTTGTAAAACGTAAATCCGAAAAGTTTTATGGCAAATAACTTAAATATAACTTAACATAAAAATAACTTAACTCGAGTTCTAAGCATTTTCATGATTTTATGTAAATGGAAAAAAGTTGTATTTTTCAAAGATCTACAACTTTTCCATTTAACTTTTTTTGTAGAATGCTTAGAATTCGAGTTACAGCTAAAAAACCGTTTTTAGCGATTTTTGAAGGTGACCGCATTCTGCGTATATGTGCAGGATCAAGTCCAAAATAGGACCGGCACCTTACTATCATTAGAGGAGTTCCCAAAAATATTTTTAGCCTGATTGACCAAAGTCTCTCAGAGATAATTGCATCACAACAAAATTTTTATTAAAAATTACATGTAATTACATGTAAAATCAAACAAACTGTGCCCGCATTTGAAAACAACTTAGAGGATCGGGATAAAAAAAAATAGTTTTTTAGTTTGTGCGAGAGGTGACTTCTCCTAAAATTTCAGCCCGATCGGTCGAAAATTTCGTGAGATATCGCATCTCACACATTTTTCGCACACGAAACTATAAGGCACTTCCGTGTCGCGGTCGTGCCTAAAAATATGTGTCGATTATTTTTCGATATTCTACCTGATGGACCTGATGAAATTTTCATGCAAGTTCCCCATTGGGGATATCCAGAGCCGACAAGCATGCGCTGGACGTGAGTGGCCGCGTTTTGATATAGAGCGCATGCGCGTCGGCCCCAGTTAACAAGCGGCCGGCACTGGCAAAAATTTCCGGAATTCAAAGTTTGAATTAACCGTGTGTGTAATATTAGAACTTATTACAGAATAAGTATTAACAGTGGTTTAGAGGTAATAGCTGAACGGCAATATTGGAGGGTAATTAAGGAGCAAGAATTAAGGGGTAGTAATTGAGAGGCAGTAATTGAGGGGCACTACCCTGGTAGAAAAGCGCCTATTTAAAATGGTGGTTAAGGCAGAAACTGGCTAAGTAAAATGTAAAAAAAACTAGACATTTTAAATTCCTCAAAAGTAGCGATATCTTGTGTATTTTTCATGGGTGAAAATTATATTTCATGAAAGTATCAATAAATCAATTAGTTTTTTGGATGCAAGATACAAAATTATTAATATTTAGGCGTAAACTGAATAATTTTAATAATTTAAACATATGGCGAAGCTCGTAGCGCTTGTGTGGAAGAACGTCTGCGTGGCCCAGTCGGTTAAGGCGCACCCGTACTTATTTGTCCTCGTGCAGGGCGTGGGTTCAAATCCCCGATCAGACAGAATTTTTTCAGATGTAAATAATTATTCTATACTTTCCTATTATCAAAAAACTCGAATCGAAGCCTGCTAGCCACGTCTTTTCAATTCTAACCTCGAACCGCGATAAGCCACGTGTAACTCAGCTGTGTAACTCGACCAACTATAATGGGCAGTTTGTATATAAAAACAAGGTACGCAGATGGAATCTAAGAACTGCCCATTAAGTGGGAGAAAAAGCGTTACATTCTGCCTAAGAAATGGCAAATAAAGCTGTCTAGTTCTTAGATTCTATGCCAAGAACTGGCCATTAAGTGGGTTACCGATTCTACCAGGGTAATTAAGGAGCACAATTCTTGAATCGGCAGCGACGAAACTTTTTTGATAATATAGAGAGACTACAGAATCTATAGTAAAGAGTTCTAAAATCTACATTTGAGACGATACGCATTGAGAGGGTAAATTGAGGGGGAAAATTGAGGGGGAAAATTGAGGGGGAAAATTGAGGGGGAAAATTGAGGGGGATTAATTGAGGGGGATTAATTGACGCGGGATGCCATCATCGATCCCCTAGTCGGTATTGCAGGGAACCGCGGGACGCGAGATGCCATCATCGATCATCGATTTTTTTTCGTGGGCTGCTGGTATTGCGGGACGCCATCATCAATCCCCCAGCCGGTATTGCAGGCCAGCATCGATCCCCCAGCCGGTATTGCAGGGAACCGCTGGACGCTGGATACCACGGGGAGGGGGGGGCCCGATAAGGCAGAACTGCTTTACCGACCGATAGTTATCGGGGTCGGTAAGGTAGGAATCGAAACTCTGATGGTAACTTGAGGTAGAATCCCCTTTGCCCCTACTACTAGCATAAATCCGCTGTCACGCCTATCCGTGGCCAAAACAGTCCACTTTTGCACCGTGCGATCAGCACGGTGAAATAATGGACTATTTTTATACCACTTAGTGCTATAAAAAAATTAACATTGCAACAACAAGTTCAAATATAGACAGACAAAATCGATCTGTCTTGGCGATGGCACGCAGAATACTTCAAGAAAATGCTGCCATAATTACTCCGCCATTGATGAATCTGTCGTCGGAGGAATTCCTAAGCAGCATTCGAGTGGTATAGTCCAAAGGCGTGTCACGGACACATGAACCCGCCCCGACAAGACAAGAGGCTAACAGATTGATGTACAATCTGTGCATGCTTGCGGTGAGCTGTACAGATTAGTAAGTACCTTTTTTATTTATTGTCAAACTCGAACTTTTGTTGTTTTAATTGCAAAATAAGTGTGGAATGATAAAAATCTACTTAAACACCGTGACTGTCGAGGTTTTATACATATCTAACGAATAGTATGATTTAACCGTGATATGTTACTTAAAGCTTCGAGTACTTTTTCGAGTTTTTTTTTCGAGTTTATCCCTGAAAAATTACTCGATTGGTTATTTGGACTAATATTTCAACCTTTCAGCATGTTTTTGCTTCCGAATCGAGATAATCTGTTTAATTAGTATGTAAACTTAACATCGGAACACTTATAATGTATTATTATATCATTGTTTTAATTATATGCTCCGTAATGTCATAACCCAATATAAAACTCGACTTTTGACTCGCACATCTCTACTGTCGTTACTGAGATAGTCAAAAGAATTCCACTTTTTTATATTTTTCTTTATTTACGCGATACATATAACAATAGAAGTTGCATAAATAAAGTTACATTAAATAACGATTAACGATTCTCGCATCAAAATTTTATTTACAGTAATTATCAATAAAAAGTTTAAGACTGAAGCTGATTTGACACATTTTTTGAACTTTTATTTGTTTATTGAAGATCCAATCGCGTCAAATAGAGTCTAATTATACGACGTTTTTATGACTTTTTAAAATTTATTTTTCATATAAAACTTTAATTTTCAGTTGTGAGAAATTCGCCGGGGAATGGTTTAAGCGAGCTGCTGTGAACAACGTAAAACATGTGGCCTGGCGTCGAAAAAACGCCAAGTTAGAGGAATATACCGCGGATGTATTTGGTCTCGACAACCGACTATGTGGTGCACCATACGCGGATCCTCTTTTTTCTTAAATTTATTAGCCAGGAGGAAATGAAAGAGATCTTAACCTCAACCGATCAAAGTTATCATTTAAATAGAAAATTTATATATCCACTAGAGTTGAATAAACTATAAGTTATATGTGTCCATCATAACGAATCTATCTTAGTATTATAATTATAATTTCTCCTCTAAATAGTTATGAGATTCTTAAAGAAATTGTCAAATGTTTACAGCTTACAAAAGTTTTTCTGTATTTTTATCAATACGCGCTAATGAATGTTATAAAATCAGTTTTAAAAATCATCAGTTGTCTTGTAGTCTACGATGTGCATTGAGTAAATCATATGCATATACTTAATAAGAACGACTTATCGATTACTTAACGTTTAATCTCCACTAAAATATGAAAATTTATCGCCTTTTCAATCAAGACGAATCATAAAGCAAAATTGTTAATGTTGGATTATGCATGGTACATTTGTCTGTACACTATATTATTGTATATAGAGATAGGATGCGCTGAAGCGCTGTGCGCAACTACTCGACAGTGAGTCTCGTCTCGTTGCGCACCGTAGGTAGCATAGCAAATAGGATAGACACACACATGTGCGACTCCCCACCAGTACTATATATATGTGAGTCGTACGATATATAGTCTCTGCGCGAATACGACACTACCCCACTCGTTGCTGTACGCTCTTGGGGAGCACACGCATGCTAGGCATGCTCTAAATACTTATCACAAATAATCCTCACGTCTACCTCACTGTTTTTCTCATCAGTTAAAGTATAAAAAATACTATGATTCCAAAACTTATTATTATTTTTGCAAATTATTAAATTTAGCTTTGAGATTTTTCCTTTGCAACAAATATGTATTTGAAGATTTTTACGTCAATATGCTGGTAGTAAAGCTTCTTATAGATTATAATAAGAAAATTGCAGTTTTAATTAATATAATCTAACAGATTCACACCTAAATGTCATAAATAATTCGAGTGTTTCATCGATAAACTATAAGACAACGGGACGGCAAGTAAGCATTCAAAGAATAATTTTGAAAAGCAACCATCTTATTGCTTCCTCCTAGAGGAAGCTTTGTAATAGTAAAATTTTCAGTTTTGCTAAAACTTCATAGAAACATATTTTTAGGTGTAAGAAGAAGAACACGAATTACGTGTTTTTAGGAAATGTCCGTATGGGTGTGTGTGTGNGTGTGTGTGTGTGTGTGTGTGTGTGTGTGTGTGTGTGTGTGTGTGTGTGTGTGTGTGTGTGTGTGTGTGTGTTTATGTGTGTGTGTATGTGTGGGTGTATGTGTATACCGTGATATTTCTGAAACTACTCCGTCAATATCAATCAAATTTTACATGCATATCTATTTTTGGACGCTGAATGGGAAAAACATTTATTTTATAATTTTTTCAATTACTTTTTTTTATGGCCATTTTTTGATTTTTAAAAAACATCATTTTCGTTTTTTTTAATCATTTCATTGTTACAAACAATTCAGCTAAAATGCATTTGAAAGATAATAAAGTTACCTTATACTTTTCCTCGTTTGGTCCTCGATTGACCGCTCCGTTCGGCAGATAAAATGAAAAACGTGATTTATAAAAAAATTAATATCTCTGAAACTAAACATCATAACCTCACGAAAAAAAATATGTTGATTGGTTACGTGTCAAACTATATTCCATTAAAATTTCAAATGATTTGACTATTTATTTTTTCAGTAATAAATCGAAAGCTGAAAAAATTAGTTTTTTTTTTTTGAGTCTCGATTACGGGCGTAAAAAGGCCTTATTGCACTTGAGATTTTGGGAAAAAGTAGATATTTTATATGATTTGGCTAAGTTCATTGCGCAGCTTTGAAACCCATATGGTTCTTAAGATATCAAGGTTTGAATTTTTTTTTTTGAAAATTGTTTGGTTCCTTATATCTCTAAAACAATGTAGTCAAATGCTTCAAAATTTTATTTGGTGATTCACCATTTACTCAAAAATTTCAGTGTAAATAAATTGTGTACAATTTGGATGTGTATTTAATATTTATTTCTTTATTGTGTAAATCTACACATGAAGAACAATATCAAATTTTTTAATAATTTTTATTCGTGTTTAATTGAAAACACATTGTGTAAAATAAAAACTAAATAAAATGTTGTGTTTAATTAAATTGTGTATAATTCTTATGTGTACAAAACTAACCCTGCCCCATAAACGAAGATATCTGCTGTTAAAATTTTAAACGATTTCGTTGAGCGGTTCTTAAGTAAAGAGCTGAAATGTAAAAACCGATTTTTCTAAAAAATTTGGCTTCCTCTTATAGGGTTGCCGTTGCACGTCGTAAAGTCCCTCCCTACGAATTTATGTCATACTGATAATATTAAAATAGCATTCACATACTGTATTTTAAAATAATATTTTATTTATTGGAACAATAAATTTCATTAGAGGAAGCTACGTGCCAATGAATTGGCAGCAGTTTTTTTTACCTGCACTGACAAAAATCATTTCTTACTCCAAGAAGATTCAATCCCACTATAGTTTTAAGATGAAAATTCGCTACATGTTTAAATAATTCATCTATAATTAATAAGGGATTTGCTTGATTTTTGTATATTTATTCTTTTGCTCATTTCTTTGCACAAGATGATTCGGATTAGTTTTCAGATTAATTCTTCGTCGAGTAAGAAATGATTTTTGTTAGTGTGGTGATTTTTAATACTTGACATTTTTAGAACTGATTTTGCAACATTTATTAGCGCGTATTGATAAAAATACAGAAAAACTTTTGTAAGCTGTAAACATTTGACAATTTCTTTAAGAATCTCATAACTATTTAGAGGAAAAATTATAATTATAATACTAAGATAGATTCGTTATGATGGACACATAACTTATAGTTGCCAACATTTTACTTTGTAAAAGGTGTTCTTTGAACTGATTTCATAACCTTTTATTGAGTTTAATTAAATAAACTTATAATGGAAATGTTTTCGACAAAAACGATCCCTCAAGAGGCTGTTACTTAATATTGTCGATTTGTACGAAGTCTAGCAGAATACTGATTTCCAACAAAGACTTGCACAAATCAAATTTTTTGCTCTTTTTTTAGTAGTCCATTTTATAAGGAAAACGGCAAATTATTGAGTTGCGCTAGTCTTCGTTGAAAATTGCTAAATATTGATATCAGCTAAGCGGCAGCAGCGTAGTAGGCTATAGGACTTTTTATTGAGTGTTACGAGTATGCTAAGCTTGAAGCTGGTCGCTGCCGATTTCCGGGGCCACGTTGGTTCGTTGACGTCCACCTCCTCCTCGTTCTTGAAGTTCTTGGGCTTTGCTTGAGCGCGGACTTTTCCATTGACTTAGTCTTGAGCACGAAGTGTCGCTTGCTGGCCATTAGAGCCGTGGAACGTCTTCGGCGGTTGTCGTTGCGGTGCTCGCCAGCTGCGGTAAACTCTGCTGCACCGATTATACGTGTGGCCTTATCGAGTTCGAGGAGGACCATTATTGAGGTGGCGTTATACATTCACTCTCATGTCGAGGTGGAAACGGCTGTAACGAAAGAAGGAAGATCTTGTCGTTCATTTTGGACTCCGAAGGAATAAGAGAAATTTTTTAAGCCAAATATTATGATTATTAGAAAGATCTCATTAAAATCTTCAAGATACATTACTCAAACATAAGCTTCAAAGACATATTCAAACAAGAAATCATTGTCGATAATAAAACGTATTTAGGTTAAAAAGCAAATTCAAAGTATAATAGGGTCGCGGGGCTCCCCGATGGCACAGTGTATAAAAACTTATACTTGCCATCGGGGCGCTACCGCGCTCCTTGATTATAAATAAAACTAAATTTTCAATTTTAATTTTATAAATAAATTTTTTGTTTATTATATTGATTATCCCTATCCTACACTATAACAGCCTAGCCTTTCCTCCCCATGCAGTCAGAAGTCGACGGGTAGGGGACAGCTCCCCTATACATCACCCCTCCTACGCTATAACAGCCTGGACCCGGTCTCTCCATACGGCCCTTCTAACTACTTATGTGGAACTAATAACGTACCACGTACATTTTTTAAAATTTTTTTATGTGGCGTAGGCAGAGCAAGCTCTGCACAAGTGGCCCTCCGACACCGAAACCCCACAGGCACCATTGTTAAACAATACTTCCGTGGGGCCCGTTAATTAGCCTGGTTGACTTCTTCTTTAGGGTTTGACATTTCCATACATCCCCCATCCACCAAAGGGATTAGGGGTTCAGGATCAAACTCGTCTTCTTCTTTCTGCATCTTCCAGCCGTCTGCTTCTTGCAGCATCGTCCGGTCGTATACTTCTTGCAGCATTGTCCGGTCATCCTCTGGACAGACTCAACCCCGACACCTACGTTCCTCTGCATCGGGTGAGGGAGTCTGGGCTTCAACTCAGTTACCTACGTACCTCTGCATCAGTCTGAGGAACACTTAAAGGTACTCGACCCTAGCTCCTACATTCCTCTGCATCGGGCAGGGGAGTGAGAGCTCAACTTTGTGACCTACGTTCCTCTGCATCAGTCCAAGGAGCGTTTCGTATTTACGGCTCAGTGGTTTTCATATAGCATATTTTACTCGGCTGTTTCGCCTTGTCTTTCTCTTCTCTTTTCTTCGTCATTTCTAACTTTCTTGAGGATGGTCCTTACGTAATTGTTTACTGCGCACCAACCATCCCCCGACGTTAGCATAGCTGTCATCATTGACTCAGGTGTCACTCTGGTCTGGAGGTAGCACTCGAGTACTTCTCCTTCACTTTTGTATCGCGAACAGTCACAGAAGACATGCTCTGCATCTTCTCTAGTTTCTAAGCAGACTGGGCAGTTCGGACTGTCGTCAAGCTTAAACCGGTGTAGGTACGACCGGAAGCATCCATGCCCGGTCAAAAACGGTGTGAGGTAGTAGTTAACCTCTCCATGCCTTCTTCCAATCCAGTCTTCTATCCTTGGTATAAGGCGATGAGTCCATCGCCCCTTGCCACTAGCTTCCCATCTCGTTTGCCATTCAGCCATTGTCTTCTTTCTTGAAGTATCCCAGATCTTCTTCTGGCTTTTGTCCTTCGTTCGTCTCCTCGCTTGGAATGCCTCCTTCCTTTCCAGTGCTAAACGGTCAATGGGTGGCATGCCTGCTATAATGCAGACCGCATCGTTCGAAACCGTGCGGTAAGCGGATGCCACTTTTAGTGCACTCTGCCTGTACTCGGTGGTCAACTTTCGTGCATTGGATTTCACCTGCATCGCATCTGCCCAGATTGGGGCTCCATGTAGCATGATCGACGTGGTCACACTGGCTAGAAGTAACCTTCGCTTTTGAGTTGGCCCTCCTACATTCGGCATCAATGTGATAGAGCAGCGCCAACCTTTGCTGCTTTATCACTGACTATCTCCAGGTGTTGTTTAAAACTTAGTCTTGCATCTATGGTGATGCCCAAGTATTTGATGGTGGGTTGAGAAGCGATCTCATGTCCATCCACCGTCAGTGTGATTTCCTCTATCTTCTTCCTACTAGTAATAAGAATAACTTCCGTTTTGTGACTGGCTAGTTCCAGACCCGTTTCCGTTAGCCATTAGTGTATTATACGGGTAGCTTCTTCAGCTATGTCGATCACCTTCTCTTTATGCTACGCTACTACCACTACTGCTATATCGTCAGCAAATCCCATGACTGTTGCTCGTTCCGGTAATTGTAGCCTTAATACCCCGTCGTACATGATGTTCCATGTCGGTGGGCCAAGTACTGACCCTTGAGGGACGCCTCCTGTAACGTTATAGGCCTTGATACCGTCCTCAGTGTCATATAATAGGATTCTGTCCTTCAAGTAGTCAGACATCATCCTTCTTATATATAAGGGCACATCCTGCTTCAGGAGTGCTCCGTGTATTTTACTCCATTTGGCCGAATTAAATGCATTTTTGACATCCAATGTAACAATGGCGCAGTATTTCTTTTTTCCTCCCTCCCATCTTTTCCCCTCTATCGCTGTTTGCGCAGTATCGACTACTAAGCTAACTGCATCCAGGGTTGAACGTACCACGTACTAAGAGTATAATATTGTACTATGAATTAATAACTGATGTAAAAGATAGTTAATTTACTCTTCAAAAAACTTCAAATGTAATATAAAAAATATTACTTCAGAAATAAATTATATCATTTTGAATCATTTTATATTTTGCTTATTTTTTGGCGCTTGAGATAAAGCACGACCTCACTCGCGAAAGTGCTCAAAAACACCCTATTTAAAAAGGTAAATAATGTTTTCCGGCGCGCAGTTTAATGAAATTTCAAAAAACCTACGCATGACTGCGAAAACACAATTAAAGAAAGTTTTTTAAAGGCTTGGGCTAACTCGCCTTGACTCGTGCTGCAAACTGCACAGACTGAAATTAATTTATCTAAAAACAGCTAATAACAGTTGAGAACTTTTATAATCAAAATTTATAATATGTGGATTTTGGACTCTAGTGATAATTAATAATAGTTTAAAGCTTTTCTTAGCTCTTATTAACTGTTCGATGTTTTGGCACAAAAATAAATAAATGCATGACCTCCAAAAAAGCTAATAACTTCTAATAACTTTTAAAAAATATTTACATATAGTAATTTAGAATTACAGGCATTTATAATTCTTATGATTAGTTAGTAATAGTTTTGCAAAAAGCTAATAACTGCTAAGAAATTTTATAAGTTATTCTTAGTTTTGTCTTCTTATATCGTAATACAAAATTCTTATTTCGTCTGTTTTTATTGGTTTTTTTTCTTTTGCTTTTTGTTTTAAGATTACTAAACAAACTCAATAAACTAATAAAATTAATACAAGCTTGAAAACAGTTATAAAATTGAAAAATCAATAATTAAAGCTTACAAACATTAATAAGTGTTCAAAACTATTATTAGAGTCAAAATTCCATACTTTATAAATTGTTATTAAAATTTAATAACAGCTAATAAGTTTTATTATCCCTAGTGGAAATGGAAATTGTGCCATAGTGTGGCACATTATGCTAAACTGTGCCACACCATGCCAAACTGTGCCTTGTTGTGCTAGACCTATGCCAATTCGGACATTTCGCACGATTTGGCACAGCTTGGAATGGTTTGGCACGGTTTGGCACAGTGTGGCACAGTATACAACAATATGGCTTAATGCATCAAATTTTGTAAATAATGAAAAAATTTTTGATCACGTTTTGTCGAAATTCTGGCACAGTCTGGCATAAATCGGCATGGTTTGGCACAGCCTGACATAATGGAGCATAGTTTGGCATAGTTTGACATAATATGGCATAGTTTGGCACAGTTTGTCACAGTTTGGTGTATGAGTGTGTGTGTGTATATATATATATATATATATATATATATATATAATTTTAATTTTATGAACCATTAGAGTAATTTTATAAATACTTTTTATAAGTTCATAGTTATATTAGATACTCTTTAAAAGGATGAAACAGTTATTCTATTATACTATAAGAAAAATAGCTCAGGCGGCTAGGTGTCTGACTGGCACGCTGGCGACCCGGGTTCAATTCCACCTCGGGTTGCTTTTTTTTATTAAATTGTTTGAGGGATTTTATGCCATATTATGTCTGGTTGTGCCATGCTATGCCATATTGTAGCAAACTGTGTTGTTTAACAAAATCGATGCTTCCAACGCGTATCCATGTTTTCAACTAAATAATTTTCTCCATCATGCGCTTTCTTAACAAATCTACAACCGCGGGCGGCGGCGGCGGGCGCGTGCGCGGAATGATACGCGTATACTCACGCGGGGCCGCGTATACGCGTATACAGACGCGGGGGCCGCATATACGCGTACATTTGCGGCACGATGATCAGCGTGTACCAGCGGCGCGATCGCGTGCGAGCCGCCTGTGCGCGTATACTTGCGGCTCGTGTATAAGCGTATATGTCCGCTCGGGGGCCGCTTATGGGCTCATACGAGCGGCCCCGCTGCTGCTGCTGCTGCTGCTGCTGCTAATAAGCGTAATGAGAGGATAAAAAAGGAGAAGGATACGGTTCAATATAATCGAATAAATACAATATAAAACAATTTTGAGATCCATGTTTTTTATTGAAAATTAAAGATAAACAAAACTTATNATAATCGAATAAATGCAATATAAAACAATTTTGAGATACATGTTTTTTTATTGAAAATTAGAGATAAACAAAACTTATTATTATTATATGTATATACATAACCCACACACACACACACACACACACACACACACACACACACACACACACACACACACACATACACACATACACATGTGCGTTCGCGCTCGCTGATTTTATTTACAATGAACTTACATGCTATATTTATTATATACTTAAAATCTAACTCAAGTTTTATAACCATACGGGAGCGATAACCCGGCAGAAGCATACCTACGCTTTTTTAGAACTATGCTACATGACTTGACCTCTTTGCGCGTGACAATGGTGTGGTCAGCAAGTCTTTTTATTGAATTAAACTTAAGATTAATACATTCATTCTCTTCATACTCATTAAAATAATTCTCAATCATACCCTTAATGCTAACATAATTTATTTCTAAGGAATTCGAAAAATTTAGCGAGATACCCTTGACTTTACATGTCTCGGATATCTCGCCAGTTTCCGAATTCACGGTTCTATAACCGTAGAATTTAGGGCCGCCAGAGAGGAAGTTGGTTATGTGAACCCCCTTGCCGAGCTCGTCGGTCATATCGCCGAGCAACGAACCTAGCGGGGGTGTATATTCTTGCGCATTTTTGCTGCACACAAAAATACACGAGTCCGTGTCGCAGTACAACGCTCGCTTGCCGAGCTTCTCCAAATATGAGTATAGCTTCAAGCGGGCCAGAGCTGTCGTATAGGCCGCTATAACTACACTCGTATATGGAGTAGACTCGACAGCGTCGTCGATGTACTGCCAATTCGCGTACATAATGTCCTCGTTGACGAGCAGGAGACTCAAGACCTCCTTCTCCTCGGCTGTCAGAAGTTTAAGGAGGTCTTCGCGCTCCTTTATAATTACCGTCTGCTTTAGGTTACTCCTTTGTCCGAACTTGCCCCAAAAGGAGTTCAGACAAAGTTTCGCCACTGTGCGCAGGCCGGGATTTTTCGCGATATTAGTCTGCTCGAGCGCTATTCCCTCTTTTTCCCGATACTCGCGAACGTAGCGCGCTTTTGATTCGGCATCTACGCACCATGCTGGAAAACCCGAAGCTTCTTGCTTCAATCGCAAAAATGTGTCGATGTAACCAGCAAAAAGCCCCCCTTCACCTGTGAGCGGATCGAACTCGGTCATGTTGTACTGCCATATTACGAAAATCTCGGTTATTCTATAACCGAGCTCGATGGCTTTCCGCAGTTCGTCCGCCACCCAAGTTCCGGTAAACTCGCGCTGGCTTGCATCCGCGTCGTGACAACAATCGCTCTGTCGCATCTCTTCGCAGCATGAACGACACAGTGCGAAGAGAAGCTTACCGTGCATTTTTACAGGTAAGAGAGGCTGGTACAAGTTTCTCGGCGGTAAAACCTTACACTTGACCAGACCGTCTACGACAGAGAAATCGTTTAGACTGTCTCCAGTCAACTCCTTACACTCATCGCCTACGTAAATCTTCGGATGACCAAGCGGAAATCTGCCCCGCTTACAGATGTACGGATACAGCGAGCATATATCTGTATAGAGTGTACGCTCGCCTTCCTTTGAATCGTAAACGGCGACAAAATTTTCGGTCCGCCCGCCGAAGAACGCATCGCGAGGATTGAGCGTAATTTTGGAGATCAGCGGATGCTCCGACACATATTTTGCGATTTCAGGGTTTTCGCGTTTGACCCGATCAAAAGCGCACTCCCATATTTCATGAGTCTCGTAATTCAACGCCTGGAGCTTCGCGATCTTGGCGCGCGTACCTTCGAACAGGGCGTTGAAAGTACGCCCCTAAGCGTTCGGCTTATCGCGATTGTTTTTGAAACAGTCAGGGCAGCCGTGCGTATAGCAGCCCTGATATTCAAAAACAATGGGTTTTTCAGTTGGATTAGCAGCTGGTAAAAAGCCATCCACCAAAAATCCCCCGATAAGCCGATGTTCGCGCGCTCGCCCCGCGTGAATTATCTCGCGCCCGACCTCCCGCTCGCACTGCAGCAGCCACTCGACGGCTTTTTGCGAGTGCTTGTCGGCTCGTCTGTAACCGCTCTTGGGCACTAGACCAATGCTCTGCGGTTTTAGAAAAATTTTTCTATAAAGATGCGAGCACGCGGACGCTATTGTAGTCGCCACTACAAAAGGGTCCGTGTCTCCAACATCGAGAAAAATTTTCCTAAACGCCACACAAGCTCGACGTAGAATCGTCACATCCATGCGACAGTATTCGATGAGTTCCTCACGGAAATCAAATACTGCGCCGGATGCGCGCATCTCGCTGTGCCACAGCATAAACTTCTCCCGCTCGCCCGAGGACATACTGTCGGGCGAATAATAGTGTGCATCTGGTAGGGGGCCACGGTAATCGGCGTTTTCCAGCCTGTTAAACAGATGCGGAAAACAGCCTTTTTTCGCAGTCTCACCTAATCCAAATGTAGCTGGCAAATCAGCCAGCCTCATCTGAAAGTAGCTAAGACTGTCGATAAACTTTGCGCGCCCGTATCGCATGCACACAATTTTTTGCCCGTTTAGAATTATGCTTGGCGCGCAATTTGTTTTACGCTCGACAAGTCGGCGTAGAACAAATTGCGCGTCGTATCCTCGTGCGTTGTGCGCTATGCATATTATATTCTCAAAGTCCGATCTGTCGCGCATCACGAGCTGTAACAGCTCTTCGACCGGATCTTTGTTTAATATGTGCTCGCGCACTCCGCACGAGGGGCATAATCCCGAAATGTCCTCCGAATCGATGCAGTCGGAGCAAACTTGCTGTACCACACAGAGATTCGGGACATGCATCTTTATGCTCTCATCACCACGATACGACTCCTCTTGCCTCGTCTCAAAGTCGTAGAAAACATAAAGTTGCTTCCGCGGCGAAGCAGCTTTTTTCTCTTTAATTTTCTGGATATAACAATATTCGTTATATCCATGCGTCGACTTGCACTTTGGACACCAATTCTTGCCGCACTCGTGCTTTCCACGCTGCCGGTTCACGACTTTGCAGCAAGTACTGCAGATCTGCAGCACATCGCATAACCGTTTGTTTTTCGCTTTGTATGTTCCACTAACCGAATGGTTACGGAAGCATACATCGCCGAAAAAACTACGGTTGCACGATGTGCATTCTCGCAAGACTTCGTTCTCGCTACAAGGTGGCGAGACGAAGCAGCGTGAGCACACCTGCTTAGTAGCTGCGATTGCAGAAGGTGCAAAAAAATTTTGCCTTCGCAGCTCCGAAAATATTAAGGATCAGGTCATAATGATGATCTGAGTGCAGCAAGTAGATAACGGATGTGCAGTTATCATCATTGCGTCCGTCGAAAAAAGGTGCTTCGCCGCTGCCCAGCGATTCTTTCTCGTAAGCAACTATAGCGATATTGCGAGTCGTAAAATAATTCTGGAATTGCCGAAGCTCACGCATACCGCAGCCGTCGGCAGGTACGTCAACTCCGGCATCCTTGCACAATTGCCATCTTTGGCAGACAAAGATTGTCCCGATTTGTGATACTGATGATGGAGGACACAGGCATCTCTACGACGGTCAAACATACTACGAACGACTCGTCGACGCGAAAGTTGGCGTTGCTCTGAACGAGCCCTTCAACCAGTTCCCACATATCGTTGGGCTCGAGTGCGCTCGCGAGACGATACGACAATCCGGCCGACCTGNGGCCGACCCGTTCGCGAAATAATCGCTCGAAATCGCCACACCGACGCGATCACTGCCACTTCTGATGAGAGTTTGCAAATACTCGAAAATTTCAAGTATTGCTAACTCTAACCAGGCTAGCATATTGGTATGACGCGGCGGTGTTTTGACTCTCAGCGTCAAACGGTGTGCGTCGGTGCGAAATTTATGTACGCGATGGACACGGTCGTCTATTATAATAAAACGCGCATTATCACCAACTTCCTCGTCCGAATGGCCTGAACTATTTCTCAACGGAGCTGGTGCGCCGGCACGGAAAACTTCGATATTTGGCACACCGTTGTCGGGACCGTCGGAGATTTCAGACGCTGCATCCCAATCGGACTCTCCGCCGACATACTCTTGCTCCTCATCTTCCGCTGCAGCTTCTTCAGCCTCCTCTTCGGGCTGATCTGCCTCCACCTCTTCGTTTGGCTGAGGAATCACAGCCCTGCGCTGATGTAGCCTAAGGCGAGCTGCACCAGCCTCTCCCTCATCCTCTCCCTCGAGTGCGAGCGCGGCTCCAGCGAGAAGTAAAAGTCCTTCAGCCGCCGCTTTGCGGTGATCTGCGACTTCCAATTCGCTGCTAGAGCCCGATTCATAGACCTCGTCCGAAGACGAATCACCATGCTCCACATTAATAGGAGCGCGTTCCTCCTCAGCCTCGTCCTCCTCAGCCTCCTCCACATCCACCTCCTCATCCTTCATGTCCACCTCTTCCTCCTCATCCTCCTCTTCGGAAGATTCATATTGCGGAGATGGAGGCTCAGAGGGCGCGACATCGCTATCGTTTTCTTCGGCCTCTTCGAGGAGATTACGCCTAGCTACAAAAAATAATCAAAATGTAATAATCTATATATATTTATATATCTGAATAAGGAAACATTGTACAACTTACCATAATCTTCAAACAATGGCGCTAAGATAGCAAAATTGCGTGCACCACGGGCAATCAAGTATTCTTGTACAACCCTGAGCACGAGCAGCGAGTGGGTATATAGCCGTCAATGTAAAACAGCTATGCGCCGATACCCGCACCGCGATAGAATAAATCGCAACGCCCGGGCCAACTGGTCGTGATTCATAATGGCAACTCTCCTGTACCATCGCTGATTACACAGCTCTCTTATGACACGAAGAGGAACTCTCAACATATTGGCAGTACGGATGACCGCGTCACGAATCTCACTATGTACATTCATCACAAAAACACTGGGGATACCTTCTACTCTGTCAGCTACGCGCATTTCGAATCAACTGAGGACTGCGGGGGCGCTCAGAAAGGTTTTATAGAACGTCGATGGGTTATAGAGAGGGGATTTCTTCTGATAAAAAAAAGCCCTCCTTGGACCGAAACTCTCGGCGAATAAGGGCTTTCCAGAAGAAAACTCAAGCCTCCGCGAAAAAAATTACCATGTGGCGGAAAGCTGCGCCGGCCATCGAAAATATTCCGCTGGAGCAAGGAAAAAAGGTCGAATCTTTCGTAAATGAGTTTCCCGAGTGCAGCGTACATTGCAAGCTGAAAAATCCGAGTGTCCACCAGTCATTGAAAAAAAATACTCCCCGATACCGTAGTCAGTGTATACGCTTTAGACACGTACCCATCATAAACCTAAGCTATGGAGCGTCAGTCTGAGAGAACGGGCCCGCAGCCAGACCCGTTGACGCAGACCTGTCACCACAAGCGCCGAACTGTGTTTTATGATCCTTCTTAATCTCTTTCTCGTCGAGCTGTAATCCTAGACGAAACAGTTCGACCCTTTTTTCAAGTACCTGACTGAGAACAATGAATCGTTCTACGGTATGCTTAGTTTTGAAAACTCGTAGCGGTAATAAGACGAGGTCCACGATACAATGAGAACCTTTTTCTTGCTGGAAGGCGACTCATTTTTTTTTGANATCTACGACAATAAATCACTTCGAGTATAGCAAAAGCTTCGTATTTAAAACAATGCTGTTCATTAAATGACGCTGAGGCACGTACTCCCCCACCAATGTGCAGGAATTTTCTCCGCTAACGCTATTGGGTAACGTTTATGGCACGGCTCGCGGCGATCAGTTCGCTCTGAGACCTAGCAGAGAGCACACACGTGGCCACCATGGCAGAGTTAAAAAAAATTGTAGCCCGCCGCGATGCACTTCTCGCTAGTATAGAAGCAAAGAAACGTGCCTTGGAGAAAATTACCGGCCGACTCGACCGTTACCAGCAACGGCTGTTGGACATGTCAGCGCTATTGCAAAAAAAAGCAGCAAGAAGAAGAGCGAAGAGCTTCTCTAGCCGTACGGTTTGTACCCATCAGCGTGTGGTGTAGAATTTGCTATGCAATGTTACCTGCATACGACTTTTGGGATCAGTGTTGGAAGTGTCTTCTATTTCGCTGCTGGAAATGCGAAGTAAAACCGTGCCCATGCATCCTCGACATGGAGTCACCAAGATCAGCTTCACCTCCACCATCACCAGATGACGACAACGACGTCGACAACGATAAAGCGACCACACCAAAATCGTCCCGTCCATACGACTTCCACAGGGTGCCAACGCCGTCGAAGGAGATGGTACCTGGACTACTCCGAGGCGGCCCGATGCGTCAACTCCGCCAGCTGCGTGCAACCCATATGTGTACATGTGTTGGTTGTTTAAAATAATTTTTAAGGTGTAAATATTGTACCGCTCTTTAAGTGCGCTCGCTCGCTCGCACACATACATGCACACACACACACACACACACACACACACGCACGCACGCACACACACACACAGGCGAACACACTATTATGTAAGCATATCATTTTTACTTTTACTTTCTTGAATAAATGTTAAGGTATATATAAAATTCTCTTTCTTCTTTGGAGTACAAAAATATCCACTCCCATCATCCCCAAAGCTGAAATTTAGAGTAGGCTTTGCGGCACCGAGTAGTAGGGACATGCATGCACTTTCTTTACAGCAGGGATCAGAGACATCGCTAGGGGCCAATAAAGATATACGACCGACAGGTAGACGCTAGCTTCAGAACGAGAAAAGGAGAGCGAGCGAGCGAGTGAGAGAGAGACAGAGAGACAGAGAGAGAGAGAGAGAGAGAGAGAGAGAGAAGGCCCTGTAAAGCGGCAGGGCAAGAGTCGCGTCATAGAAACCGAGTTCAGGTCGGTATATAGTAAAAGTGGGGGAGGGGAGCCTCGAGTCGAGATGTAGGAACATAATATATGCATACATTCATTTCGATATGCCTTATTCTTCACGCGACCGGCAAAGAAGCAACTCGACAATGGGTCAGGAGCAGAGCAAGCAGCAGAACGAAGGTTCTACGTGGGAGGAGAGACAGCCCCTCATGAAGACGAAGCAGCCAAAGACACCGAACAACCAGTCGTCATTTTCATCCAACACTTTCTCATTTCCAGAGAAAAGTGGATATAATAACCTCTCAAGAAAAGCATCTTCCTCTTCCTCGTCACAGAAGCCTAAAGAATTTTCTACAAACACCTTTTCATATCCAGAGAAAGACGGCTACAGTAAATTAAAACGCTAATTTTTTTATAATCTGAAAAAACAATCAACTCTTTTCAGGGCCACCATATTATCATAAACGTAGAACAATGTCTTTTCAGCACGGATCAGAGTCACCGTTAGGGGCAATAAAGGTATACGACCGGCAGGTAGACGGCTGTTTCGGGACCTCGAGTCGAGAAGCGAGAGAACGTCAGAGACTCGGGCCTGGTACAGCGTACAGCGGTGGGGGAGAGGGACGCACACGCGCGCTGAGAGCATCGTCATCGTATAAGCGAGTTCGGGCTGGTACGGAGTAAAAGATGGGGGAGGGGAGCCTCGAGTCGAGAAGCGATAGAGCGACAGTGGCTCGGGTCTGATATAGCGTAAAGCAGTGGAGGGAGATAGTCGTGGCACGCGCGCTCTGCCAGAAAGAAAC
>CM053169.1:33514100-33554413 GCA_012977825.3 Pteromalus puparum | reverse complement strand
GAGAGAGAGAGAGAGAGAGAGAGAGAGAGAGAGAGAGAGCGGCGCGCGCACGCGCTAAGAGCTCCGGGCTGGTATAGCGTAAAGCGGTGGGGGAAGCTGCCGCCGAAAAGAAACGCGTCATCGAAAGCGAGTTCGGGCCGGTATGGTGTAGAAGGAGAGATAGATAGATAGATAGATAGATCTTCTTTATTCACTTTTACAGTAAAATATTAATACATAAATAATATTAAAGCAACAATATTGCTATAAATTCAATACGGAGTCATGGTACTAAAAATTCGCATGTTTTACAAACAATATACGTCAGAATATAACAATAAAAATAATACTTTGGTGAATATACACCGCTGATAATCAAGATTATAATTTAGCGCATAAAACAAAGTTTACAATTTGGTCATAGACCTATCTAATTGCGCAGGATCACAGTACAGCCACCAGGCTAAGTCGCAGTATCACATTACAATAACGAAGTCATTATATCACAGTTACAGCCAAAAAGCTAAGTCAGACTAGAATAAGAAATATACAGAGAGAGAGAGAGAGAGAGAGAGAGAGAGAGAGAGAGAGAGAGAGAGGCTCGGGGCTGGTATAGCGTAAAGTGGTGGGGGGAGAGAGTCGTGGCACGCGCGCCGAGAGCTCTGGGGCTGGTATGGCGTAAAAGGGGGGAGGGAAACTCGAGGCTTGTATAGAGCAGATACATGACCTATATAGTTTATTTAAAAATATTTAGTACATGTAAATTATGCCACTTGAACCCTTGCTCCCATATATAAAGGTCAGCGTGGCAGGCGGCGAAATTTAATTATTTAAATAATAATTTATTTATTTAAACAATTGAAAGTAGGTCACGCAACATGCACCTTAGCGATGACACACTTTTTTATCGGTTGTTTATACAGTAGCGGTCATTAATCATGCTAATTGACCTACTTAACTACTGTTTACAACAATTAACTACTGTTTACATAATTAGGGGTCATAAATCATGTTAATTGACCTAATTAGCTACTGTTTACATAAACAAGTGCTACTGTTTACATAAACAAGTGCTACTGTTTACATAAACAAGTGCTACTGTTTACATAAACAAGTGCTACTGTTTACATAAACAAGTGCTACTGTTTACATAAACAAGTGCTACTGTTTACATAAACAAGTGCTACTGTTTACATAAACAAGTGCTACTGTTTACATAAACAAGTGCTACTGTTTACATAAACAAGTGCTACTGTTTACATAAACAAGTGCTACTGTTTACATAAACAAGTGCTACTGTTTACATAAACAAGTGCTACTGTTTACATAAACAAGTGCTACTGTTTACATAAACAAGTGCTACTGTTTACATAAACAAGTGCTACTGTTTACATAAACAAGTGCTACTGTTTACATAAACAAGTGCTACTGTTTACATAAACAAGTGCTACTGTTTACATAAACACCGGCTACTGTATCCCCTCCCCACTTAGGCCACGCCCAGTCTCTCCATACGGGCTTATATACTACTATGATGCATCTCGTAATGGTCTAACTTCCCTTGCGTCCGAGTCTACAGACAGCGCGCGGTAAAGTTACGCCGCTCAGCAGAGGAAAAAAACTGCTGACGGTAGAAGACCCTCGCTCAGTTAAGTAAAATTACATCAACATTGTGAATACACATGATCGATGTAAATTTACATCGCTTAATGGTGTGATTTCCTTACACGAAAACGGTAATCTTACACGAAATTTTTTACAGTATAGTAGAGAGATTGTCAATGCCATGTTAAAAAAGCGTGCCATATTCGATCATGACACCACCATGCGGCGCTCGACCGAACTACACGCATCTAGCAAGCCCCGCCCACTCCGTAACTCCGTTTACCCGTCGTCTGCGAAATCGAGCGCGCGCGGCAGATTGATGAGTACTGGGGTTCAAATCTCGGTCACGGAAGATTTTTTTTTTGGTTGTTTTGTTTAAAATGTTACATTATTTGTTGTTAATAATTTAATGCAAATAATTGAAACTAATTAATAACTTGGATGTTCAGAAAAATCCAAATTAATTTATTTTATTTAAAAAAAAGTGTTCATAATTTTAAATTCAATAGAAAAAAATGTCTTGCTTGTTATTTTCTTAATAAAAATATAAACAGTTTTCCCCACCACCTTTGCGGTACTGTTTAAGGCGCGTTGATCTTTGCTTCCTCGTAGAGGAAGCTTTGTGATAATAAAATTTGCAGTTTCGCTAAAACTTCATAAAAATATGTTTTAAGATGTTTGAAGTTCGAATTAAGTGTTTTTAGAAAATGTCCGTATGGGTGTGTGTGTGTGTGTGTGTGTGTGTGGGTGGTTGTGTGTGTGTGGGTGGTTGTGTGTGCGTATGTATACTGTAATATTTCTGGAACTACTATTTTGAAAAACACTATTTTGCGTTTTTGTCATTCATCCCACTGTAACAAACAATTTAGCTAAAATGCATTTGAAAGATAATAAAATTACCAACTTTTTCCCGTTTGATCATCGGGATCGACCGCTCCATTAGGTAGATAACATGAAATGGGTGCTTTTTTAAAAAAAATTTATATCTATGAAACTTAACATCATAAACTCACGAAAATAATCATGTTTATGGTTCACGCGTCAAACTATATTCCGTCAAAACTCATACTGAGTTGACTTATTATTTTTTCAGTAATAAATCAAATACTGAAAAAAATGAGTTTGTTTCTTTTGTGCCTCGATTACGGGCGCAATAAAGCCTTATTGCAATTGAGATTTCGGAAAAAAGGTAGATATTTTATGTGTTTTGGCTAAGTTTATTCCTCGCTTGTGCTCACCTTGTTACGATTTCTACACATATATATCTTTAAAATTAAACGATTAATTGATTCTGCAACTTCGCTATTTTAGAGATTTTGATCGAATCTTTCTGATTATTATATATCATATCTTTTGCTGTAAGAAAATCGCTTACAGCAAAATAATTAAACTTTGAAATATTTAAAATAGCATTCACATACTGTAAAAAAGCATTAATCAAGTTCGAATTTTAGATTCAGTTAGCATTATATAGCACTTCGATCCCTATATGTTTGGGTTGTTTAAGAAACCAATTAGTTTAAAAGATATTGAGCTTCAAAAAATTTTTTCCTCACCTTGTATACTATGAATCGTTTTTTAAAAGTGACGCGATAACTGGAGTAAAAACGTAATAATCAATTTAAAATTTTGTGTAGAATCTTTAATTTTAATTCAACGAGTGTATTTTCAAATAATCATAATAATGCCTTGATTCTATTAACTATTATCACACCATTTCATGCAATAAGACGAATTAATAAGTCTCGCTGATTATATTATGATTGTTTATGCAGTTTTTTCTCTATATAATATATTTATTTAAATATTTACATAAAACCTAGACATTTTGTGAACTAATGTAATCAATTAATTTTTTGAAAATGCATTATTGCATAAACAATATACATTTGAAAAGGGCACGTCAAAGATACATTAAATAAAAAATTTACAACTCGGTAAATAATGATGGAAATGACTCCAGTTTTGCTACCCGGGGGTTTTCGAGTCGCTGATCACGAATATCGCGACGGCAACGGCCTTTGAGGTACCTGGTGCCCAGGGTAGACCGTGTCAACGTCCTCTTGCGAGTTTTACGGGTAATTCTGACATAGTGAGTCGAAACTCGTTAAATACAATTCGTACATCGTGCCAATGTTGTCAACTATATTATCGGCACCAAATTAAAAAAAAAAAAAAAATCGGCTTATAGACAAAGTCTCTAGTCATGGTCACCAGAATCTGAATCTTGGTAAATATATACACACACACACACACACACACACACACACACACACACACACACACACACACACACACACACACACACACACACACACATTATATATATGTACACATACACACACACACACACACATATATATATATATATACACATCAGGAGGTTTACCGAAGCTCTTCTTTAACCCAAAACTTCTGTGTATTTTTATTCACGCTTTATAAGCAATTTCGCGAATGAGAGAGCATTCCTATGCTCGTTCGATTATTCGAATAAGATCCCGCTCCGTATAGTCATGCTCATCGCGTTCTCAAGTCACCAACCCGGTCAAAATACGCGGTATCACACTACCCCGATATCTATAGCTATCTATGGGGCAGCTTAGAGCATATACTACCCTGCTAAAAATAGTCTATTAAAATCCATAAGATTCTCTATCGAATTGAATGGTAAGTCTTAATCGCCTTATTTGCATTAAAACTCAATTAAATCCCATTAAATGAATTAAAGTCTATTAAATTCTATAGAAAAATCTATCGATTTTAATTGCTGTTTTTTTATCTATCCATTTTAATTGTAATTTTCCTCATTGGCTCTAAATGATTGAATGGAATTTAATTGAGTTTTATTGGGAAAAACGCGATTGAGGCTTGCCATTCAATTTTATCGACTTTTATCGATTTCAATGGAATTGTTTTAGCAGGGTACATGGAGGAAGCATAGCGTATAAAAAGTGTAGACACTGAAGAGAGAGAGAGCAGAGATTAGTAGAGAGATTGCCGATGAACATAGGGTAAAGCGTGCCAGGCAACATGCAGTCGTAAACTACCGCCGCCTCGCGGTTCTTCGCCCGAACTATACGCATCTAGCGGTAGCGGCGGAGAGGGGGTAGTACGCATGTCCGGCGGAGCGAGCGGCGGAGCTTCCATGGTGCCGGCGGTCTTGTATGCGTTAAAGCAAACGCACAACAAGAAATTTAATAAAAACAATTATTTAATAACCCTATTATCACGAACAACCCCAAACTCTATTATAACAAACCCTAAGCCCCCAAGTGGGGCCGATGATCATACGCAAGTTTTTGTTTTTCTACTAGCATGTTGACGATGGCTGTGCTGGTTAAGGCGCGCGCGCCCGAAGGTGCGCGTACCATTTTGCCAGGCTTCAAATCCACTACAAATTTTTTTTTTAGTCTTCGTTTTGATGTAATTTTTCTTATTATTAAATAAATATGAAAAAATTACAACAATGAAGTGCACTATAATATATTATTTTGTTCCAATTTTTATGCAAACAAAAACCCAAAGTCTAATTTATCATGATTCTCCCACATCTAATCTGAATTTTCTAAAACTAATCCGAATCATTTCGTGCAAAGAAATTAGCAAAATCATAAATATAAAAAATTCAAGTAAATTCGTCCTAAGTATATAAAAGAATCATTAATACAAAGCGGATTTTCATCTTGAAGCTATAGTGAGACTAATTCTGCTTGGAATAAGAAATGATTTTTGTCAGTGCAGGTAAGCTAGAATCTGCTGACTAGTTTATGAAAAATAAGATGGTTGTACTTTTCAAAATTATTCTTTTAATGCTTACTTGCCGCTGTGCGTCCAGAGTGGACGGGTGGGTGCCTATCACCACTACACAGCGCGTCCTCAGGTTGCGGATAGAGGAACGGCCCCTGAGAAAGAGGTTAGCTGCGAATAAATCGAATAAGCAGCCGCGGACAGCCGATAGGCCCGGGCGTGGGTGTGATGAGCCCGCACTGGCGATCGAACGCAGTCATCTAGAAACACTACGCAAGCACCACAACAACAAACACTCAACAATATTTCTTATTTCACTTTCTCTTCATACGTAACTATGTCTATAATCTATCTCTCTTAGCACACATTACAAAAATCTTGCTGTCGTGGAGAATGCGGGAGCGATGACAACTGCCCCGAAAGGGGATGTGTAGAATGATTCGCCACCTGGTCTTACACGGCAACGAAGCCAGCGAAGGCGCGCTGCCTTGCAGGGGGGCGTTAGGATACGAGCGTGATTCCGTAGTGTGTCCGACGATGAACTGACTCCGTCCTCATCAAAGTCGGAAAGCTCTCATACTTAGTTCTAGAGAGGTATGGGAGTTATCACCTCTAGAACGGATGATTCACCTGCGATCGGAAACAGGATCCAAAACGCGTGGGTTTCAGTTACTATCATGGCTCAAAAAAACGAAAACCAAACCAAAATCAATAGGGACTTAAAGGTATGAACGTGGAATGTGCGCAGTTTATACAGAGCAGGCGCGTACCGGGAAATCTTAAAAGAAGCTGACGCGGCTACAATTAGTCTTAGTAGTATACAAGAAACTCAGGTGGCAAGATTAGCGGTATGTTAGGAAACGAAACTTCACCTTTATGTACGGGGGCGCGACTGCGGACAGCTCCCTAGGTACCGGGATTTCCTGATTAACAAAAGAATTATACACGCGCGTTAAAAGTTTCAAATTCTTTGTAAACGGACAGACTCTCGTATATTCATCATGCGTGGTACAATTAGCCGTGGTATTAACGTGCATTGTCCTACGGAGGACAAAGAGGAAAGTGAAGGATCTTTATTTACGAAGCCTTGAGCAATTTAATCGACCAATTCGCGTCTTTACGACACCAAAATAGTAGGTTGGGGATCAAAAAAAACGCCTAAATAGGGAAGAGGAAATGTTTAGGCCCACTATTAGTCAAGGCAAAGTCTGCACGAAACAGCCAACGATAACGGTATTAGAGTCATAAATTTTCGTGGCGGCAAAAGATCTTATAGTAAAGAGTACGTGCTTTAAGCACAAGGATATACACAAAGTAAGTGGACATCGCCCGGACGGAGCACCGAAAAATCAATCGATCACTTTCTTATCGATAAAAGCGCCACACGAACGTTACTTGACGTAAGAACCTATAGGGGGGGCGATTGCAGCCTCGCGCTCATTTTCTAGTAGTGGCCCAAAGTAAGAGCCAATAGTAGCTTGGGCCAAATTAGTAAAACGGTGCGAAACAAAGTAGAAACGTTCAATATTGAAAAGCTAACGGACGGGATAAGAACGAATTAAGTATCAAGATAGAAATAAGAAATCCGGTTTTCAGTACTCGAAAGAAACGCGATGGACCGACGGAGGTAGATGACGCCCGAACAGTCTTTGGGGGGATGTCGAAAAAACGATAAGAGGCCGCGATAAAGTTGCTAGGTAGAAATCAAAAAGCCCAAATCGAGCAAACCATGGTTTTGACGAAGAGTTGCGAACTCTGGTTTGAAAGGCTCGTAAAAAGGGCAAATTAGACAGTTAGACAATGGAGGCCGTAGGGCCGTAGAAGAGTACACTGAAATAAGAGGCAAGTGGGGGCCGATTTACAGGAACAAAAAACGCTGATTATCAAATGGAATCAGGATTCAGAAATAGAAACTAATAGTTAAGGAAAAATAACCGCGCGAGATGTACAAAGGAATTAACGATATTAGGAAGGGTTTCCAGAGTAGATCACAATTAATGAAAGATGAGGGCGGGAATCTCGTCACAAGTGAAGGTGAACTGCTAAAGCTGTGGAAGGGCTATTTTGATAGGCTGCTAAACGTTCATGAGAACTGCGAGGGAACGGGAGACAAAATCACACTGCTGAGCTCCATATGGAAGAACCGACCTATAAAGAAGTAGAAGCTGCGATCAAAAAACTAAAAAACAATAAGGCCGCGGGAAACGATTCTATACCAGCTGAACTACTTAAATATGGGGGCACTGCGCTGACATCGAAAATTTTTGAACTAGTACGCTCTATTTGGAAAAATGAAACAATGCCGGAAAACTGGAAAGAATCCATCATCATACCGATTTTTAAAAAGGGAGATAAGACAGACTGCAATAACTATCGGGGAATCTCACTTTTAGCTACCTGCTACAAAGTTCTGTCAAACGTAATACAGGCCAGACTCACACCCTTCGCGGAAGATATAATAGGAGATTATCAGTGTGGATTCCGGCGTAACAGGTCGACGAGCGATCAAATGTTTACTATAAGACAGCTGTTAGAGAAAAAATGGGAATATTGCGAAACAATACACCAGTTATTCATAGATTTTAAAAAAGCGTATGATTCTATCAAGCAAAGCAAAATGTATCAAATCCTTGTGCTCCTCGGCGTACCAAAAAGCTTGTGAAATTAATACAAATATGTCTGAATGGAAGCACGGGAAATGTACGAGTAGGCGGTAATGTATCTGAATCGTTCATGATACACGACGATTTGAAGCAAGGTGACGGGCTCTCCACGGTACTCTTTAACTTAACGCTAGAGTATATTGTTAGACAAATGCAGACTAGCGGGCTGGGCGCAAGACTCAACGGAAAAACACAGATTGTAGGATATGCAGATGATTTGGACATAGTGGGGGATAATGGCGAAACGGTAGCAAGAAACGCGGAAATACTCATAAATGCGGCCGAGGAAACGGGGTTAGAGGTGAGCGAATCGAAAACGAAATATATTATTATGGATAAACTGGGCATTTGCGAAGAAGAGGGGGATCTTAGAGTCGGAAATTTTACTTTCGAAAAGGTTAGCGAATTCAGATATTTAGGCACAACTATAAATGATCGAAACGAAATCAAAGCCGAGATTAATAAGAGACTACATTCGGGTAATGCCTGCTTCTACGCCGTAAACAAACTACTAAATTCAAAACTGCTGTCTAAAAATGTAAAAATTAGGATATATAGAACTATAATAATGCCGGTAATCTTGTACGGATGCGAAACTTGGGCGCTCACTAAAGCAGAGGAAAACCGTTTTAGGGTGTTCAAAAATAAAGTTCTGCGAAAAATATACGGGCCAAAGAAAGATGAGGAAACCGGGGAGTGGAGGAGTCTGGCCGTACTTACAAAAGTGTACGTATTGGTATATACTTGTGTTCTTTGTGGTCGCACATCTGAGCGCGTTTATACTTATATATACATACATGCACAGGCGCGCTCCTCTATACAAAACGCTCTCTCTTTCTCGCACTTTCGTTCGAGGAAGAGAAAGAACACGCGCTCGCGGCACACAATCGCGCCTGTTTATAAATATATCTCGCTCGACGGTTCTCGACGCAGCGGTTCTTTCTCTCGCTCGGCAGCGGCGGTGGCGGCACGGTCAGCCCGCAAAAACACCTGTGGCACCTGTTGCCTCCGTGCGCGCATGCATTATAGCTATACATATAGATATACACGAGGACTGACGCTAGCTAGTAGCAGATAGCTTTCATTTACGTGCGCGTGTTTTCGTGAATGCGAGCGCGTGATTCGCCTCGTACCTACTTACGCTGCATTGTCGCGCTCGACCGAGACCGAGACTGCAGCAGCGGCCTCGGCTCTATACTGCGCGCATACTAGCTTGCCTAACACTTTGCGCCCGAGAGAGGAAGAGAGAGAAAGATGAGAGAAAAACATGGACTAGTGCGAGTCAGAGTAGGATAAGAGAAAGAGTGATTCACCAGGAACGGAGGCGAGCAATGCGTCGCCCTGAGCACGGGAACAGTTGAGCGGTCATCGTTGTTTGTCCTTCTACTACACCGATAGTGCAGTGTAGATTAGAGTACAGGCGCAGAGCAGCGTCAAAATTTCGCTGCAGTCTCGTGTCGAACACGGCTCGGAAAGATGGAATTAATATAGTGTACGACATAGTGATATATCTTAGTGGAGTGCTATTGAATGCCGCGGCTGAGGTAATTCTATGCTCATTGCATACAATTCTGCATTTTCGAGGGCATAACAATGAGCTTCGCGTTTTGAGTGTTTTCGAAGCCGAGAGTGTATGCAAATGAAAATTTTCACGAATACATTGATGTACCAGTGCGCGTGCGGCATGAGTAAAAACGGCTCGGTGATTTACATAGACGGTAAAGGTATGCGGTTGAACACCGATTCGACACAATGTTTTTAATGCTCAACTCGTCACTCATGGCTGCAGCTTGTGACGATTTTTTGTTTAAAAGCAATAAAGTAGTTACCAAAATTATTTGTGCTAAACGGCATATGCTGACTATTTTGATCGACGGGTAGTTTTTGCATGCTTTATCAGTTTAGAGATATATATAGGGACCGGTACGATATAAGACACGTGAAAGATGAGCGACGCGTCGAAGCTGTCGTTTCTAGATAATACAGCGTTAACATTTAAACTTTGTTTTGAAATCGTGACGTTGTAATGCACGAATTAAATTGTTTGCAATAAAAGAGAAATGCTGCATGTGATCATGCACACAATTGTTTACTTTTTATAATTTTTTTTCAATATTTTAAAATAAAATTAATTTAAATCAAAGGGACTATGCTATTGAAGCCTTATGTTTTCAACCTAATTTGATTAATGGAAACTAATTGTCACTAGTTTGACAATATGATGTTAGGAATATAAATCATGAAAATTGACTTGTAAAAAAATAACGCATACCGATAAAGTTCCGAGTATGCGCGCTATCGCGCTTTTCAAAGAGAAAAGAAATGTGCGGAGCCTTTGAGCCATTTGAAGCATATTGAAAAAAGTCAATATCTATCCAACAAATTGCAATTCTCGCGAACTTCAATAGATCGCAAACAAGTAAACGGAAAAACGGCACTTGTCAATCGCGCTGTCGTTGTTCACAGATACAGAGACACGGCCAGGGGGCACCACGAGTCAAGCCTATACACTGGAGCTGCGGCAGCAACGAATAGACGTCGAGGAACGATGAGATCGGCGGGTAATGAGCGACTTTTATGACAGAGGATCGAACGGGAAAACGCCGCAGCCGAGGCCAAGGGACAATGCCTTATCTGTCAGTGGACGCTTTTTTCCTTTTATCGAAACCGCGCGGTTCTCCAGACCCTTTGACGCATTGCCGATAACGTCCCGAGAGGATCATGACCTGCTGGAGGAAAACAAGGTTGGTGATCAATATTCGGTTACTTTCTTTCTGTATATATTTAATGCGTACCTATATAGTTAATGGTTGTATAGCTATTCTATAACGAGAAATACTTGAGGCTATACGTATAGTAACCAAAGTGAGGCAAAAAATAAAATTAATTTCGTATCTTTTTGTCTTTAAAGTATTATCGATAACAAAGGCTACTACTCTTCCCGGGAATGACGCGAAGTCACGTGCATACAAATTACTTTCCATTGATGCGAGATTAAAATGTTCACTTGACAACCGCTATTGACATTCACCTTTGCTGTGCGAAATTAACGAGTTATATCAGGGACACGCCCTCATTGTAAACTTAACGCTGTTCTTTCGCAGCTCGAGAAAGAAAAACAAAACTTAGTCTATTGATGATTTTACGATTTAAGAAAATCAAAACTTGTCATCAGATAAATGTCCTTATAAGTGAATGAGTCTACGAAGAAAGGAAAATGTCGGAATCATAATATACGTAGGATATATTCAAATTAATTACCAATCGATATAACTTCTTAGAGTTCATGCTATAGATTCTTATAAAATGTTTAAATTATGGATTAAGATACTTTAATACTTTAAAGATTGAATTTTGAATTAATTCAAGACGGTAAATAAAACTCATACAACTTAAATAAAGTAAATGCTTCATACAACTTTTAAATTTACGTACATCTCTGCTAACTAAAAAATATTGTCACGTATCATACGAAATTTAAATATCCTTTAACTACGTGTTTTATACTTGATAATCATATTTTACCGATGTTAAAGGAGAATATCGTATTCTTTTTTTGAAAAATCTGTTTCAGTCGGTGAAAGAGTCCTTTTATGACTTTCTTACACTCTGACGACATGTCACGTGCTTGTACGCGATTCAAACTTGCGAACTTTACTGAATCGTTCTATTACCGAACAGCAGATAGCTAGCCTTGAACGACTTTAAAACTTTTTTATCTCACACTCCATAAAATCATTGACATTATACCAGTTGTGTAAGTGCATTATAGCATAAAATGCAACGGAATAATAGATAGAGAGTGTAGCAATAAAACTGTTCCACATGATAATAAGTATCGAAGCATTTTTTTTGTTTATATAAACTGCTATTACGCTTTGAGCTTTTAAATCAAACTCACTTACATGCTTTTAGCAGACAATATTTTCAAATAATAATTTAATTGTACAGACAATTTATTGGTTTGGTGGATTCACAGTAGTTATTTGAAATATTAGGTACACAATGAATATCGATGATATTAAAAAAGGAGAAAAGATATATTATCACAATAAAGATTTAAAAGACTTTTTATTAATATTTGTATGGATTTGAATGATTACATTCAAATCATATCATAACAATAATGGCTTCATCGATATGCATAACGAGGGAAAATAATTTTTTCCGCCGCAAACAAACCAGTTAGCTTTAACGGTGCGTAATGGTTTTACAACACAGCCATTAAAAATAATCATGCAAATTTGTGCGTGGGTCAGGTTAACGTCGGCATTATATAAACGTGTGCATCTGCGAAATGCTCAAACGCATGCATTTTCATTGCGTGCCGTAAAATGTTAGACATCTCGCTTGGGTTACATCGATGCATGAATTATACGATGTTGATTCTTGGCAAAGTATTATCTGCGCATGAGATTGCATGATGTTGACATAAATGCGCGACCCTTGTAGACGAAATAGCAGGTGATTCGTCAAGTTCTGCGACGTCGTTATACATACGTTAACTTGACATGTTTTTCGAGGATTTCAGATTTTAATTTTGGAAAACTCATTTAATTCTACACTCTACGATATGCAAACGTGGAATCGCAGTCTATTTTCGGTGAGATTATCTTATATGTGGGATTCTAGAAAAACAGATTTTAGAGTGTGGATGTAGAGTAAGTTACATGATTGTTGAATCGCTTTACTAATTACCATGAACGCTTTGTTAAACAGGACGCGGAGCGAAGCGGAGCGTCCCGAGTTCGTCGAAGATGACCTCGAGACCGCGAAGGAGCGACGGCAGCGCTACAGGAGCATCTACGTAATTTACTTCACGATGTTTCTCATGTCGCTGGGATTTAGCATCATCTTGACCGGAGCCTGGCCGTACTTACAAGAGGTATCAGCGCGCGCATCGCGGCTCAATCCAAGCGAAACTTTAGTGCTTTAGTTTTTCGCGCTCGTTAACCCCGCACTCGCTACAGCCTTTTCTTCCCGCAAGTTTCGCGGATGATTTTTACGAGCCGATGTATAAAGGCCCTCACCATTTTCCAGATGAACTTTTCGGTGTGTGCGCGAGTTCTGTAGCTCGCTCGGATTTACGGCTCTCCGCGACTGCGTTCTGCGCGGGATGGCGAGTAATCGCGGCAACGAGTTCTCGCCGGAGTATAATTGCCTTCGTACACGAGTTTCGTCATTTCCAATAATAATTTCTCCAGCGCGCAAACATTCGTAGTCGATCAACATACATAAATATTCCGCCATGTACTATAAGGTTTCTTGTTCTCGGCGGGAGTAGAAAACACGCGCTGCATTGGTCGATCGCCGCGCGCGCATCACGCGTGTATTTGAGAAAAAGCTGCACGCGGAGAGCGCGCGCGCTTATATAAATTCAGCATCGAGCAGCGCGCACTTTTTGCGCCTATAATGTATTGAATTAAAATTCTCCGGCGAAGCGATTCGAAGTACGCCGAAAAGCCGCGCCGAATTCCCGCCTGGGGGCTCTCTGCAATCGGCGCGCAGAGGAGACTCGAAAAAACGACTGCGCTAAAAAGGCGCTTTCAAAGCCCAAAGGAGGCTGCGAAACTATACGGAGAGCTGGTCTGATGAGATTCTCGGGCTCGCGGGGACAAAAAGAGAGAGGGAGAGTCGAGGACGCTCGGAATCCGAGCCGCTACAACCCCCGATTTGTTTTCGACGCGAGATCGGTTGGCAAAAAACGAGGAGAGCAGGAGGCAAACAAAGAGCCTGCGGCCGCGTGTATCGTGCTATCATAGAGGATCGAAGTATAGAAAGTGCCGCGCGTTTGGTTTCAGTTGGACGAGTCGGCGGGCAAGGAATTCATGGGCTACGTGGTGGCGGCCAACCCACTGGGTCAGATGCTCTTCTCGCCGCTGGTCGGCTGGTGGGGCAATCGCCGGGGCTCGGTCAGGCTGCCTCTGCTCATGACCCTCGGCCTCTTCATCTTCGCCTCGGCCATGTACAGTGCCCTCGAGGTCCTGCCCGGCGACCACAAGCTCGTCATGATCGTCTCGAGGTTCTTGGTCGGTGTCAGCTCTGGTATGATGTGCTCTTAAATACAGCCTACGATCCGAACTTTGCCTGCAACGCGGTCAACGGGATTATTCTCGGGATGTTCCGGTGCACGCCGGTAGTTCAACAATGCGCGCGGTGGCCCGCACATCGCTGCACCCTATAGCGATCGTATAAGACTTCGGATCTTGCGGTCCACAAGTGTGCATCGGCTTGGCTAACAATTTTCATGTGTAAAAGTTTGATCGTAAGGTTACATTGATTCAACGTTCAACGACAATAATGAGATAAAACTATTATATATACGCCCATTTGACAAGATTCTATTTGAAATTTTTGTGGCGCAAGACAAATAATTAGTGAAGAATCTCCTTTACTTCTAATTAGGGTAATATCTGTACGATGTAGAGAATATCGTGAATAAAATAAAGAAAAAGTGCACTCGTTTCGACTAGGGATCTAGCGCAGAACCTTGAAGCTTATGAATGTGTGTGCACTAAACGGAATTCAAAATCAAAAGATACGCCAAGCGGGCTCTCGCAATTAATTTTAATTTTCTTAAAACCGTTCCGAGTGGATTATCCTTTGCTTGAAAATATTCTTGGGAAGCCTTGCGTAACTAAAGCAGAGCAGAGAGCTCGGCCGCGAGAAGAAGCATCCCCTCGGGGCGACTGCGTTGCCCGTATCGCTGCGCAAAAGACCGGACTCGCGGCTCCTGTATACGTATATATATATACATAATAGTTTTCTTTTTGCCCCGTTTCTTGCGCGAGACACGCGTTATTTCTTTCCATCCGAGGCTTACGCGGGGGATTTAAGAACGCCTCGGTGCAGCAGCTCGCTATAGAATAGGTATAGGTATAATAATACAATATAACGTGCACACCCGCGTCTTGTTCCAGCCAACATCGCGGTGGCGCGCTCCTATCTGTCCGCCGCCACGAAGCTCGACGAGAGAACGCAGGCTGTCTCCATGGTCTCGCTGGCTCAGGTAATTCGCGCCGGCGACTTTGTCGTCGAGATTTTCTCCATTTTCTCTTTGTATTTATTTAAACGAAGCCGACTGTGCTCTCTATACCGCTTGCCTGTTTTTTTCTTCCTGTCTTTGGGCGCTCGAGGCGGCTTTCGCGATTCCAAAGAGATAATATTTAAATATTCAAATTGCGGTGGGGGACGCGCGCGCGAGATTCTGTAATGCCGCTCAACTTGGAAATTGCTATTTCGAGGGTGGAAGGGGCTTGGGCGATTTTTGCAGGGCCGCATCGGCTGCTTTAATTAACTAAAATGCGCTGCTTTTGTATGCTTTGAAGCGATATCTATGATAGAAGAGTCGGAATGTAAGGAAGATATGACGCACGGAGAATGCCGATCACACTACTGCTCTAATTTTGTTTTCCGTTAAAAAAAATTTTCAGGTACTTGGTTTCGTTGTAGGACCGGGTCTGCAAACCGCTGTAACTCCTTTAGGGGACCACGACTTCATCTTAATGGGACTCCCTATGAATATGTACACGGCGGCCGGCTGGATCAACGTACTTATGGGAATACTCAATTTCTGCCTTTTTCTGCCCTGCTGCTTCAAGGAGCACAAGATCGCCGCGTGGGAGGCAATGCGTGATCAGGGAAAAGCATCCGGTAATCTTGATCGTTTATTGATATTGCCTCGAGAGCTCCGTGCCGTATACACTATACAGATATACGACGTGCACGCGTGCACCTGTGCGTGCATGTTTTTGTACTTACGGTTCCGTCTTTTTCTGTTTCGTCCAGAGAAGGAGACGTGGAAATCCATGAAACCGGATTACCTGGCGGCCTGGACCTTGATATGGGCCTTCTTTGTCTTGGTCTTCAACTTCGCGTTGCTAGAAACTTAAATATAGAACGGGTTTTCGAGCGTCTTGTTCATACTTTTGTTTTTGAAAATTAATATTCGTGCGCGCGTACTTATGCATCATCTGCGCATAACGACTGCGATAATGATGTAATCGCGCGGGAGTATACGGATAACTCGTGAAATTATTATAATGTTTGAAAATTAATTCAATTATGGAAGTAGAGACGCGGTACAGCGTAATCTCCTCTCTTAGCGTTTTTTCATTATTCAAGTATGGGTTTTCGCCAAAGTACTTGCTATTTACGGCAAGCGATTAAAATTTCATTACTGCTTATTGAGATCGCAATGAGCATCAAATTGACGCAGAGTCCAATAACTTGATGCAGCATCTTTTAATTTTAATAAAGTAAAAATCTGTGTCGTGCATCTATTCAGTTCGTTCACTTCGCGAGTAAGTATTGTACATTATGAAAATAGCAGGTCAACGCTGCCATAAGTAACGCAGTGCGAGTGGAACTTTTCTCGACGCAACGAGTAAGACAACATTTTCAGCTCAGAGTTTTTCCATTTTACAAAATGACCGTTGTCGCGAAAACAAGAGAAAAGTCTCGATTGATTTTCTGATTTCTCGCTCGCAACCGGATGGGTATACTCGTAGCAAGCTGGGGTGTCTGAAGGCATGGTCGTTGAATTTTGCAGACTCGGGACATCGCTGACGATGGATCAATTCGCATGGGACAGAAAGCAATCGGTGCTCTACATGGGAATCCTAATGAGCGTCAGCGCTGTGGTCGCCTGCGTCACCTTCGTCCTGATAGGACCGCTCTGCAAAAGGTAATTGCACAAGTCTAACGTATTCGGGTCGATGTGACTCTCGACGCGCATCGCAAACAATAGCTAATAATTCGACACGCTTGATTTTGTTTTGAAGGTTCCAGGAGCGACGAGTTATGCTCTGGGGCGGCTTTTTCTTCATGGTAATCGGACGAGTCATTTGCATTCCAATGGGCACTGATCCGCCGCTCATCGCTGAACTTGGACGTAAGTCACACGCTGCGGCATTCCTCATTTTCATTTTTTATTTCGAACAAAACCACCTTTATTCCCTCTGCAGTCTTACTCTCTGGCTTTGCAATTTATGCGCGAAATGGATATTGGCCTGTCGGTAACCACAAATTATATTAATTTTTGAAAGACGACGGCCTCCTTCAACGACTCTACGGTTTCGCTATAAGTCTTTTGTATTTGCGCATATAATACCTACGCGTTTGTTCGACCTCGACTGCATCACTGCAGCGCGCGGCGCGATCTTTCTCCCTTTCTTTCTGTGGTTACAACGGGAGTTCCCGCGCACTGTTACGCAGTAAAAGGTTTTCTGTTGATTTTCGACGATTTTCTGCACGTCGCAGACCATTTGCGTTCCGACCGCTTTGCAGGCATCAGCGTGGAATTTTGAACGAAGATAACTCGAGTTTTTTTGCCCGTCAGGCGAAAAGCTATTTGAAGTCGAAATGAACAGAAACAAAAACGCTTTAATAATTAATCTTCGTAAAGCGCTGTGTTAATCGATCAAAATTGCTATATGCGCTAATCTCGCTATCAGGTATCAATTTAGCGACTCTCGTCATTTTTAGCACGTCCAGCGGAGAAACGGGCAAAAGTATTAATCACGCACAATTTATAAGTATAACAAACGATCAATCACCATTGTTTTGTCCTAAATTTAATTGGCTGATTTACGAGACCAAGAGTTTTTCCAGCGAATTAAAAAGGAATAAAGAATCTCGGAGAACCTGTTTCTCGTTTCGGTAGCTTGATTTCAAGCCTGATTATGACGCTCTTATGTGTTTCTATCCCTCGATCAATATTCAGAGGGCAATGATAGCCGATTTAGCCATGAATATGGATAACCAATGGTCCCGCTGGACTTAACATTGATAAGATCGCGGGAGCTGTACTGCCGATGTGTATATACCTATACATATACAAGCGCGGCAAAGTCCCCTCTCCGTGTCTCTATATACCTCTCCCGGCTCCCTGCTCTTCCCTCGCGCGCCGTTTACCGGGAATTGGAAGTTTCGTTAAAGAGAAGCCCGGCTCGCGCGCGCGTCAATTAAAAATCCGATCGGTATTTCTCAATTTATTTATTTGCCGGCGAGAAGCGTCGCTTTATGGTAATTTAAGACGGGTATTAAAGCGCTCTCGGGAAATAAATTTCACGTTTAAAGAGACAAAGCGTCGAGATATACACAGAGAGCGATTAACATAATAAAATAAGAGCAATTTTATTTCGCGCTTACCGCTCATAGTAATCGACTGTTCGAAGCAGAACGAGTCCTTGAAAAGTGCTCCAGTCGACGTTCGTCTCGAATTCGAATCTCGAGACAACTTTCCAGCTAGAACCTCAGCTTACTGCTTGATCTTACACGATCGCATCGTTCAGTATAATCCCGTCAGCGGTGATATCAAGACGCTCATATAAGATGGAGTACGCAGTGTACATGCAGGGCTTTAAAAAACCCGGCAAAGACTTCGTCTTGAAGGAGTTGGCCATACTATCTCTCGAAGAAGACGCTGAACCTGTTGTACTTTTATTCAAAGAACCATTTCCTTGGTGCAAGTTATCTGAGAAGTACAAGCGTGAAAATTTATGGCTTGAACTGTATCATCACGGATTAAGCTGGAACTCCGGTGATCACGAGTATACCGAAATAGGAAACCTTCTTCGAGATGCACTCAAAGACGCCAGCAAGATTTTCGTCATTGGTGATTTGAATAAAAAGTGGCTCGAACGTTTCAACTTTAAAGTTACCGATATCACGGAAAGCGGCTATCCATCTATTGATCATCCAAAATTAGTCACCATATGCACTAATCATAATGGAGCGCACAAAGCCACCTGCGCACGTCAGAACGTTAGACTCATGAGGCAGTTTTACTTCACCTGCTTATACATGGAGTGGGAAGACATCTCCTCCGACGAAGCATAAATATTCGTGCTTTCGCTCATTCGAGTCATTACATCAAAATGGGTTCAAACCAAAGCAGCTCCGGCTACACGCAGCTCCCAAAAGACGATAAAAAGAAAAAGGATTCATCGGCATCCTCCTCCTCTTCTAAATGGAAAGAATACCCGCAAAAGTATTCAACGAATACAAATTCTCTACCTGAACAAAATGACTACAAAAGATTCAAATAGTATTAGATGTCACAATGGGTGAGTCGCTAAGATGACGAGATCGAAAAATCCCGAGTTCAAATCCCGTTGACCTCGATTATTTTTTCGATTAATTCAAAGTTCAAATTAAAAATTATTTCATAAAAAAAGTAGTAGATAAGCTTATAATGATAATCCAAACCTAAACTCTCAAGAACTCGTAACGGGTAAGTAGGTAAGACGGCTAACTAGTAACCGAAAGGTTCTCGGTTCGATACTCCGCAAAACCAAAATTTGTTTCTTTCTCTGCTGTAACAACGTAAAAAAACCGCTGCCAAGTCATTGGCACTTAGCTTCCTCCTATTCTGCTAGTGGAAGATAATTACATGAGACAATCAACTCATTCTTTGATTTAAATATTCGCTACTATTCGATACTAAAAGGATAGGTTTACTCGAATTCAAAATCAGAAAACATATATGCACGTCCAATCTTATTACGATCGATCACGTATTTCCACAATTATAACCGTATACGTACGCACGCACGCACGCACACAGACAAAACCATCTGCACGGACATTTTATAAAACCATGAAAACTCTCAAAATATACTAAGCTTTAATTATCAAATTATATGGTTTAACAAAAATAATAATGTTCAGTCACACAGAGTATACAGGGTGAGAGTTGAAGAATTTGAATCTTAATATCTTTTAAACTAAAAGGTTTCATAAGCTACAAAAAGAACCTAGCCGAAGTGATCAAAAGATCAATCTTTTCCTAAAATTTCAACTCAATTTAAACCTTTTTACTCCCGTAATCGTACGACATAAAAAAAACATTTTTTTTAGTTTTTGATTTTTATCTCAAAAACTAGTCGCCAAAATTGCTTAAAATTTTTACAACTAGTAGATATCGTTGTTTTTTATTGTCATGAATTTTTTCAAAACATTTAACTATTTATTTTTTGAGTTATATATGTTTATCGAAAAATTACCTTTTATATCATAAAAAATGAACAGATCAGTCAATCTAGAAAATCTTGCGGGAAAAAGTAGACAAATTTATGTTCTTTTAGATACACTATTGTTGAATATATTGTATAAATCATATCATTATAAAAAAGCAAAAATATTTTTTCAAAAATAGGAAAGTGGCTATAATATGGCCATAAAATGGTCAGAATCATAAAACAAAAAATAACCTAAATTCAGAATTAGAAAAAATATATGCATGTCGAAATTTTATTACGATCCGTCGCATGGTTCCAAAATTATGGTGGTATACGTACATACACACACACGCGCACACACACACGCACACACACACACACACACACACACACACAGCCATCCGCACGGACATTTTCTAAAAACGTATGATTCGTACTCCAAACACCTCCAAATGCGTTTCCACGAAGTATTAGCAAAACTGAAAATTTTACTATTACAAAGCTTCCTCTTGAGGAGGAAGCAATAACCATACGTTTCAAGAAATCATAACGGCGTCGGTCGGTAAGACGGGACTGGTAACCGAAAGGTTCCGGTTTCGATCCTCCGCAAAACCAATTTTTTTTCTTTCTGTGCTGTAAAGCAAGACGGAAAAAAAGAAACATCCTTTCAAGAACTCGAAATGGATAAGTCGGTAAGATTACTGACCGCTAACCGAAAGCTTGCCGGTTCGAATCTCCGCAAGACCAAAAATTTTTTCTTTCTCTGCTGTGAAGCAGAAACGAAAAAAAAAATTTATGAGTTAAAAACGCTGCCGCAGAGTCACTCTGCCGCAGAATCGCAGTGCCCCAGAATCAGCATTCCACAGTATCACCCCTGCCCCAGAATCGGCATGTCGCACCATCACCCCTGCCGCAGTAACGGCCTGCCGCAGTATAAGTAATAAGTAAGGATAAGTTTATCGATGTAACGCGATGAGGTCGGATTTTTTCCCGATGTTTAATTTAGTTTTTACGCTGCGCTCGCCATACTCGGTGTATACATATTATTTATTTATTTATTTATTTATTTATTAACCAGTCAAATTTACAGAGTATAGTTATACTCGTAAATCCCACAAAGGTACACGTAGGTACCTGATCGCAGGGCTGGGATATACAAAAAAGAGAAATGAGAAATTCTATAGAAACTTATAAACTAATACTTACAAATAAATAACAAAAATATTTCCATTATTAATATTTGTCGCATCAATATGTGTATATTAGTTCTGTACATAATAACCGACTAGCAATTTTCCTTAATCCAGTTTTTAACTTTTTTCATTTGGGCGTGTTTGGTAATATCAATAGTTTTTAAATCAGATGGTAGCGCATTGAACGCAATAATCGCTTTTCTTTTACTATTCTTATCACTAATTCTTTTATGGTTTTTTGGAAAAGAAATACTTTTATTCCTCGTAATACTGTTGGATGCTAGAAAACGCGCTTTGAGGTCGTCAAAGTGCAGTCTCAGAGCCTCAAAACAAAAAAGTTGTTCGAGATTGAGAGGATTATCACAAACTACAAACTTATTTTTATTGACAATTTTTAGAATTTTTTTTTGTATCTTCTGGAGTACATCTAAAGTGGTTCGAAATGCTCCACCCCATGCAATAATTCCATAGCTTATCACACTATGGAAAAATGCATAGTAAATCATTCTCAAGGTTTCAACTGACATTATTTTAGCAATTTTGTAGAAAATATATACAAGATATTTTGTTTTATTGACTAGATATTGGATGTGCATATTCCACTTAAGATTATAGTCCAGGACTATTCCAAGATATTTGACACTCTCTACTCTAGTAATTTTCTTGTCACCTATCTTAATATGCGTTTGCGCCGGGACACTATCAACATGACTGCCGAAAGTCATACAGAAAGTTTTATCAACATTCAGTGAAAGTTTGTTAAAAGCTAACCACTCAGATACAGTTCTCAAGTATTTGTTCATATTAGCCTGGGCATCATCCCAGTCATCACCCGTTGCAACAATTGCTGTATCATCCGCGTAGGACATAATTGTCCCCGCGGGGATCCCACTCAGGATATCGTTGATATACAAGATAAACAGCAGAGGGCCCAGGATGGTACCCTGTGGCACCCCTGTGTTAATTTGCAGGAAATCACTCACAATTCCATCTACTTTTACTAATTGATATCTATTTGTTAGATAGCTTGAGAGAAGATCCAGAGCCTGTCCTCTTATTCCTATATGAGATAATTTGTCAAGCAGTATTTGGTGATCAACTGTATCGAAAGCCTTAGCAAGGTCCAAAAAAGTTACAACCGTCGGCTCGCACCTATCCACATTATTATATAAAATATTCATTAGATTATTAAGCGCATTTTTTGTGCCAATCTTTCTCAAAAAACCATATTGGTACTTAGAAATTATGTTGTGTTTATCCACAAAATCATATAATCTAATATATATAATTTTTTCGAGAATTTTTGCAAAATTTGATATGAGAGAGATCGGTCTGTAATTTGTAATATTGTGCTTTGCACCCGATTTGTGTACCGGTGTAACTTCGGCTTTTTTGAGTGCCTCAGGCCAGATCGCTTTTTCAATACACATATTATAAATATATGTTAAAGGTTCCACTATGAAATTACGTAAAAGCTTAATAGTTTTAGCATTAATTCTATCAACTCCACCATTTTTACATTTCAGTTCATTAATTATATTAGCAATTTCTATAGTGTTTGTTGGCCTGAGAAAAATCGACTGAGAGTTCATATCTGGCATTTTTAGGACACTACTAGCTGGCTTGGCAATACTAGCACTTAAATTAGTTCCAACATCACAGAAGAATCTGTTCATGCTTTTTGCAATGGAAGATTTATCTGTAATCTTGTTGCTGTCATTCGTTATATGATTTATGGCCTCGCCTGTGTTTTTTCTATTACCCATTTTACTATTTATGACTTGCCATAATTTTTTAGGATTGTTGATATTATTTTGTACTTGTTTACTGTCAAATTTAATTTTGGCATCTTTAATGACTTTATCTAGAATCTTAGCATAATTTTTGTATTCCAATTTGAGTTGATTATTATTTTTATCTAGTTGACATATATCATATAACGATTGCTTTTTCTCACATGATTTTATAATAGAGGCTGTGATCCAGTTTTTCCTACCACTATGTTTGTTTTTTCTTATTTTAGTTGTGGCCAAATCTATACATTGCTTGACCATAGTAATCAATTTATTCATTGCCACATTAGGATCATTTAACGTCATGATTCCCCGCCAGTCGCTGGATCTAGCAGTATCAATAAGTCTTTTAGAGTTTATACATGTAGCCGGTTCAATAGCCACTCTCCTCATCTTATTTACCTCGATGAAAATGGGATAATGATCCGTAATAACTATTTTAAGTTTATAAGTAGCCGTACTTAGATTTTCAATTTTAATAAAAATATTATCTATACAAGAACCTTTGGAATTGCCCATAGATGGCCTAGTAACACCCACAAACCCAGGCATAAAACCCTTTTCGAAGAAGTTACAGACAAACTCTTGGCTAAATTGATCACATTCAAGTATGTCTATATTAAAGTCACCAATTACAAGGTGATTTTTGGCATTGTTCTTTTTGATAAGATACTTATTTATGTCGCAGATAAATTCTGACTTAGGAAGATCTGTAGACAGCTGATATTTCAAGTCTGTCATTATTATTTAGTTTTATACTAGTATTAATTATTTTTAGCCTTCTAATTTCGATTACCTCAGTGTTCTGAATACTTTCATTATTAACAAAGACAATGACTCCATCATTCCTGTTTATATTACCATAATTATAGTAGCTCTTATATTCATAGTTTGTACCTGTTAATTCATATAGATTATGGTTGACTTGCTCAAGAGTTTCAGTGCAAATAATTATTGACGGTTTGTTAATTAAACTTTCTAAGAGGATTTTTAGCTTGTCGAAATTCGCATTCATGCTTCTAATGTTAATATGCATGATTAAGTCACTGCCCCTGTTAATAACTCTATTAAACATATCTATACTCTTATATGCTTTCTCTTTTATAGCCGAATCATTTTGGATTGCATCTAGAATATCAAAACTATCCATTACTTAAGGCTTTACAGTTTTCGTCGCTTTAGGTTTCTTATCATTAAGAGTACCCTGTTGATTTGGCTGGCCCCGGTTTCTTGTAATTCGTTGGTCACGTGGAGAAAGTTGTCCTGATGATGTACCCAATCCATCGTTTTTCTTCAGTGGCGCCATTGGTGTGGTTGCAGTTGGCATAGAGTTAGATTCCTCTGTTATCTTCTGATGTTGAAAGACCATCTTCACAGTCGGTAGAGAAGGTCTTGTAGGGTAATCGGTTGTGTCAATGTATCTGTTTATCTTTTTTTTTAAATATTACATTGGTTATAATCCACTGCATAGTGGTTTATTTCAAATGTGGTGTGATATGTAGTGTTACTATATATACAATTAATACACTTTTTTGTTTCATTAACACAATCACTTGTTGAATGCGCCTCAGCACATTTAAGACACATCACAGCATTTGTACATTTTTTAACAATATGACCATAGCGACCACATTTGTTACAGGGCTTAATGTCGATTAAATCATACACTGCACATTTTTGATGACCAACAAAGATTTTAAAATTGTTTTCTGCAATGTGTTTATATAGTTCTGCAGGTACCTCCATCAGAACCGTGCTCATATTGTTATATGTGCTTTTGTACATGTGCAAAGCTTTACCCTTACTAGCTAAATTACTAAAGTTCCTTATATTTATATCCTCTTCTAGGTTAGGCTAGGTATTATACCGATAGATTTTTAAAAATGAGATACTGGAACGAACAAATTAATGTCTTGCAATTTTCGAAATCGCAATGAATATAGCGATAATTGTATAATGTATGACGAGGAACAATGTTAACTCGTCATAACCTCCCCAGCATAAATACCATAATGTATAATAATGTATTACTGCTCTGTTACAGGCGAACGGCGGAGAGTGAAACGGGAGTAAGCACGGTAAGTGGAGCGAGAGAGAGAGAGAGAGAGAGAGAGAGAGAGAGAGAGAGCCTCGCGCGCGTGCCGCGTCTCGCGGAAAGAGATTCAGATTCGTTTAGGCTCGCAGAGAGTAAACATCGTGCGCGCTACTCCTCGATTCGTAAAGGCGAATAACTTTGTGAGAACGACGTGCGAAGGCTCCTGGTTCACGACTGTAACCTAGAGGGTCCGATAACGACTGCGCCTTGCCCGAGGTATCTGTGCGACTCCGCTACGTCCGAGGCTTCCGAGCAATTCCAACCACTCGCCTGCGAAGGAGACGTCCTGGGGCTGAGCCGACTCTCGTCTACTGTAAGTGTCAGCTCTGCATCTCTCTCTCTCTCTCACCAGTGCCCTCCCGGTCTCTAACTGCTTCGTTCGTCTGCGTCTCGCACACCCGCGTGTGTGCTCGTGTACCTACTTTTTCACTGAACAATATACTTTACATTTTCTACGCTACTCAGCGTGTTTTGATTGTACACCGGTCCGTAATCCTATTAAGTTCCCCGCCGCCTTCGCGGGCACGCGCATCGCTTCACGGTGCACGTGCGAACAAACTGCAACTAGCCAAAATACGACCTTGGCAGGTCCACCTACGAACTCGATAAAACCCGAGGAAACGAGACTTGGTCTCGATTATTACGCGGTTGTCTCTCCGCTCCGGTAGCTGCACTGCACGCAGCTAACGTCTGCGCGGCTACCAACACCAAGCAGAGCAACCCCGTTATAAATGATATTTTTAAACAATGTTGATTGTTAATACCTATGTATATTTTTTAACGTTGGTTAAATTTTTACTACACGTCTGTAACGAGAGCAATATAATCTATACATAGATTTCTGATGTGCATAAGCGCACTTTTTTATAGATTGCTCTTCTTTATACGTATATTTTTATAGAATTTGTACTTAGTTAAGGGTTGTAAGATATATTTATATACACGCATAGTATAAGGGGGTTATCAAATTGCTAGTTTTGTATAAAAATATTCTATATATTTATTCAAAATTTTAAAAATATATACATATCTATATGAAGATACGCCGAATTCAACGCACAGTACACGCTCGGCATAGAATAATCACTAGTACAAATGCGTTTATATCCTACTTGTTGAAATATTGATATATAGTGTCGAAAATTATTCCTTATTTTCATTGTTGAAAATAAACACGAAATGTTGAAGCTACGAAATCGCGTTAACTCATTTGAATGTACGCAAACCACCTGCAGTACCTATAATGATATTTCTGGTTTGACTTATTACTTATGGCATTATTTAGATCATTTATAACACGCAGAGAGTATTCGAAACGAATAATGTATGAGTTATGATTGAAAGCAAATCCGTTCGACGCGCTCTGCTCTGACCAATTAATCTATTAGAGTAATAACGTGTTTCGAGTGAAACGCTATAGCGAACTGCAAATCCGATCAAGTCCTCGTCGAATGAAATAATTGATCGCTTTTGTCAGTTATTTCAGTCTGCATAGAACGTGTAACTGGCCAAACGAAATCCAACATACCGATGCGCGTCTTTAACGATCGGGAGAGAAAATTCGAAAATACACGCGGTTGTTAACGCAACGGTAACGCTTACGTCCGAAGCGTCGCTTCCTGAAATCCTCGCCGAAGGAATTATGCGATCGTTTCGCTCGCTGCAGTTCCGAACGCATACCTCAGCACTGACTGTAAAATTACAATAATAACTTGCAACGGCCACATTTTGGGTCCGTCCAGGTACGGCCCTGATCTACTAGCTCAGGTGCCGCGGAGCGTATGTACAGGGCTGCCTCTCTCTCTCTCTCTCTCTCTCTCTCTCTCTCTCTCTCTCTCTCTCTGCTTACACGGCTCCCATACGATTATCGATCGTATGAGGGCCGCCGACGCAGCAGATCTACGTCGCAACGAGATTTCGGTCCACTGCGCATACCCTCTCCTAGCGGTCCCGCTTCGCTCGTCGCCTCGCTGACCAGCTCGAGCGAAGCAGCGTATCAGTACATTTTCTTCCTTCAACAGACTACAACACTCCACATGATGCTTCTACAGACGAAACCACGTGCCAGAGTGTTCCAGAGGAAGCCAGGTCCCAGCTGCTCGAGTTGCCGTTTCGCCTCGCCGCTGGACTCTATGTATTCTCATTTTACCTTTAGCTTAACAAACTAACATTTGCTCTTTTATTTATTTCTCGCACCCGGGGATCTCTACATCAGACTGATCCGGGGAGTCTATTCCTCCGGGAAAGACTCATGCTTCTATAATACACTAACCCTGCCACCGACGGGTCATAAAAAGATAGCTATATGCTATCCTACTGGGCTAGCTCAGTAGGTTCTCCCATGGTCGCATCTCGCGAATTATATGCAAAATAATCTTATCATCGTAACACCTCGTAAAACTAACCAAATAATCTACGACAATCACGAAGATCACATATCATCTTTTTTCATCCTTAATGTTTAACCCTTTGCAGATCATTTACTCTACATTCGTCAATTTCCACCACAATATTTTTTCTCAATGATTTCTTATATGTGTGATAATATTACTTTTTTTTTCGTTCATCAACCGCGTTAGTATTTTCGAGACTTATTTCCCATATAATCTATCCGTTGAAAGCCGGACACGTGTCTGGATACACGGTAATGGAAAATAAGTCATCCTATACACAATAAAATCGTGTAATATAATAGTTCAGACATATACTCAATAGAATCATAATATTCCCCGCGTATTTTTCCGAACAGTAAATTCAAAACATCATAGCTCAAATATATAATCAATCTTTTCCGTACCAATTTTCATTTATTCCAGGACATTTCATCTAACAATTCATCCACATTTTTACTAATCATTATTATAAACTATCTTTTCCTGCGCTGTAGGTTCTCCTCGATTTATATCAAAAGTAGTCAATGTTGTGACATGTTCGAATAATATTATAATCCGTGTTTATAAAGTGATTTGATATGTCGAGTCGCCGCAATTGGTGTTAGTTGTGTTTGGAGTTTTTCTAGGTGTCGATTTTCTACGCTTAGCTCATTTCAAATTATATTAGTAACATTTTCTTGATAAATTCTTGAGTAAGCTTTTTTTTGAGTGATAAATAAAGAGAATAAAGGCTGTTAGCCACAATCATTTTCTTTAACCATAAATCTGTGTAATATTTTATTCGACCTACTGCTCCTTATCTACTCCTATACTACAAAATAATAATATCTGCGCCACAAGTCCTTAAACAATTTTTTCTTACGAACTCACGAATCTTATTTTCCGCGAAAAAGCAATAATAGAAAAATAAGATTCTTTCAAACTCGCCGCACGAGCTGCGCTTCTCTCGATACACGAGAAACCCTTGCTCTTTCTCAGACTATACTCTGTCCGAGCGAAGGCGGATTGAAATTTTGAGAAAAAACGAGATCCGAGCGGCGTCGAAGTGAAAACGAGCTCTCGCGGAATGTCACGCCATGGAAAGTGGCACGTTATTTTCGAAACTCTTACATAGATAGCGCCTATAAGAGCGCGCGCGCGAGTGTGCATATATGATTCTAGCCAAGAAAATTCTCAACAATCCGAGCTGTTTCTCCGCTCGCGCGCACACACACGTAAAACACTTTCCGCGCGCGACCTTTAGCCGTGGCATTCCCATGAGAAAGAGAAAGAGAAAGAGAGAGAGAGAGAGAGAGAGAGAGAGAGAGAGAGAGAGTAGCGCGACTTACCGTTAGGCTGATTACGCGCTGGATAAGAGTAGCCGCGAGAAGAGGAAGCGGCAGCAGCGGCGGCAGAAGCATTCGAGGAGAGTATAAGCCATATATATCTCCTAGAAGGAGCGAAGAGCTTTAGCAGGTCGCGAGAGCGGCCCCGTGCGATGATCGATCGAAACCATAACTCCCGCGTCATCGAGAGCCTTGCTACAGGGACCGATGCGATAACGGATCGACCGCGCGCGGGCTTCTTCGATTTTACGCGTAGAGTGCGTGCGCGCTTCGGAAAAAATTTTTCAGCGAAAATTTCAGCTGCTGCAACTAGCGATGCTTTATGGTACTCGTGCCTCGCGATACACAAATCAGAGTAGCCGGATTGGCTTCTGCTGACGCTGCAGCCTCGCGCGTAATATGTTTGCTGGGAATCGGGAGAGAGACTGGCATCACGAGCTCCGAGGATTTTCTTTTATTATTGTATAGAGAGCTCGCCATTGCCTCGGGTTTTACCGGCGTTGAACAGCTTACTCCAGATATTTTTCATAGAATCGCATGACGTATTTTTAGACGATCGATTATTAAGGAACCTCGACTTATTAGACTTTTTTTTTCGCGAATAACCACAGTCGAGAGCTCGTTTCAAAGATCTTTGCCACGGGTTACTTTTGTATGAAATCGTTACGAGGCTTTCGTGTGCAACGCTTTCACTAATTCGTATTAACCTTATCGATCTTGTTATTATTATACGATTGACGATTGATATCCCAAAGTACATCATTGTCTACCGGAGTATCTCTCGTGCGCGTTCGCGTTCTATTTTCATCAAGAATCGCACGTGTAATAAATCGAAGCACTCTGTCTTGATCACGAACTGATTGTATGTGTCAAATATTTTTTGAAACGCGAGAAATCCATTAGAACCTCTGCGTTAAAATGATTTCTTATTGCCATTTCAGACATTCTTCCGGAAAATCTTCACCTCTGATGGACAGGGATAACTTTATACTTTTTCTTAACGAACTAATGTAAAAATTATATCCATATAATCTTGAATATCAACCATATCTATTATTTTCAAACATTTAACTCAAAAGCACGAACTGACAGTTTGAACCTTGAAATAGAAGTTTCCATTTATATTTCAAAGTATTAGTTTGCGAATTGAAATGTAATTGAATCTGAAATTTTAAAGTATGTATTGTGTATTGTGTATCGAGAAATCGATCTTATCGGGAAGCACTGCGCGGGTAGATAGAAAGAAGAGTAGTTCTTTCCCTTATATACAGCTGTGCACTGAATTATATAGTGTGTTTCTTCAAGTTTCTTGCAGTAAATTTGAAGATATCTGCTACGCGAATGAAAGTACTGCGTATAACATTGAAATTTCATTATCGATGTGAAAGTTTAAGTACTCCGCGATACTGCGCGGAAAACTTTTATTTTATGGTCAGGGTGTAATTTTTTGTTATAGTCCTGCATGTGTATTTTTTGTAATCGAGGATCTATATTGGAAACATAATGTTGGAATCGTTGAAAAAGATGCATTATATATTGTTGATTGTACGTTTATACCGTGATCGTTGAACAAAGGTTAAAGATTTATATTTGTTACAAGGAAGGTGATAATAACTAATATTAAATATACAATTGTTTTTGAGAATGATTCAAAACAATTCTAAACCTAATTTAAGAGCCATATATGAAAGTTGTATATAATACCTTTTTGCCTTCTTCTCTCAACATTCCTCTTCCAAGATCATGTTATACAAATGACTATGTGTTTAAGATACTGTACAATATTTGCATATATGTGGTAAGCAGACTACAACTGACAGGTTTTAATTAATAGATGTACGTATAATTACTTAAGTCGTCTATTGTTTGCATTGAAAAACCTTTTCTTCTTCGACAATATAATGAGTGATAATAGAAAAATATGTCAATTTAAAGATATGATATAACTTTAGTTCTCTTTCAATGCTGAAAAATATGCCTCCTCAATCAACACATCGATATATCGTCGACTTTCTTTATTCATGAATCTTATTTCTTCAGCAATTCGATGTTTTCCAAGTTTTCTAAAACGTTCATAATATGTACAGCGATTTGTAATGTATAATATATCTCCTGAGTTAAAAATGATATCGGTATAACTTACCTTAATAGAAATACAATCTCCTTTTATACCTTTAGGAAAACACTTAACTGATGAGAGTTTCTCGAAAAGTGCCTTAAGTTCAGTTTCTGATTACGCCGTGTTTTTTCATTTTAAATTGGAGATGATTTGTCAGCGTAATAAGTACACTTTCAAGAATCCGCTTGGGATATAAACATCATTGCCTAACTGTTCCTCTGATATTTCATAATGTTTATTTTGCGCAATCGACAATTTTAATGTAATAAGTATCTAAAAGGTAAAATATTGGCGAGTAAAAGTTTTTTTTACAAAAGTAGTGAAATCCCCAAAACAAACATAACTGATGTCAAGTAATTGTTTTTCATATTTTTTAGTTATACGCACGAAATTTTAAATTACTCATCTTCCTTGGCACTTCCAAAAGCATATTCAATCATATACTTTCAATCCATGGTTCAGAAGTTATTTAAATAATTAAAACCATATGTACAGGCAACTTGTTTGCCTCTATAGGAAGCCATTTAAAGGCTTATGTATGGTCATATAAAAATCCGAATCATCTTGTGCAAAGAAATGAGCAACATCATAAGTATAAAAAAAATCCAGCAAATTCCTCTTAATTATTTTTTTTTTTTTTTTTTTTTTTAAGTGGCATTTCGAACTCGAAAGTTCATCGCCTCATCTACGCAAGCCTTCCACGTATCCCTATTTTGTGCGAACCCTATCCATTTCGCGCCGTCCCGTCCGATTTCAGTTAAGTCCGCTTTTACATTGTCCTCCCACCTGCGTCTAGGTCTACCTAGAGGTCGCGATGTATTTGGCTTTCCTTTCATTATACGCGCTGCCGTGCGATCATTTCCCATTCTTGCAACGTGCCCTGCCCATCTTAGTCTTCGCGATTTAATTATTCTGTTTATATTCGGTGACGCGTATAGATTATGTAGCTCGTCGTTGTGCAGTTTCCTCCACTCCCCGGTTTCCTCATCTTTCTTTGGCCCGTATATTTTTCGCAGAACCTTATTTTCGAACACCCTAAAACGGTTTTCTTCCGCTTTAGTAAGCGCCCAAGTTTCGCACCCGTACAGGATTACCGGCATTATTATAGTCCTATATATCCTTACTTTTACATTTCTAGACAGCAGTTTTGATTTTAGTAATCTATTCACGGCGTAGTAGCAAGCATTACCCGAATGAAGTCTCTTGTTAATCTCGGCTTTAATTTCGTTTCGATCATTTATGGTTGTGCCTAAATATCTGAATTCGCTAACCTTTTCAAAAGTATAATTTCCGACTCTAAGATCACCCTCACCTTCGCAAATGCCCAATTTATCCATGATCATATATTTCGTTTTCGATTCGCTCACCTCTAAACCCGTGTCCTCAGCCGCCTTTATGAGAATTTCCGCGTTTCTCGCTACCGCTGCACCGTTATCCCCTAGTATGTCCAAGTCATCCGCATACCCTAGAATTTGTGTTTTTCCGTTAAGGGTTGCACCTAGCCCGCTAGTCTGCATTTTTCTAACAACATATTCTAGCGTTAAGTTAAAGAGTACTGTAGAGAGACCGTCACCTTGTTTCAAACCGTCGCGTATCATGAATGATTCGGATACGTTACCGCCTACTCGGACCTTTCCCGTGCTTCCGTTCAGACATATTTGAATTAATTTCACGAGTTTTTTTGGTACTCCGAGGAGCACCAGGATTTGATACATTTTGCTTCGTTTGATAGTCATACGCTTTTTTAAAGTCTATAAATAGTTGGTGTATTGTTTCGCAATATTCCCATTTTTTCTCTAACAGCTGTCTTATAGTAAACATTTGATCGCACGTCGACCTGTTACGCCGGAATCCACACTGATAGTCTCCTATTATATCTTCCGCGAAGGGCGTGAGTCTGGCCTGTATTACGTTTGATAGAACTTTGTAGCAGGTAGCTAAAAGTGAGATTCCCCGATAGTTATTGCAGTCTGTCTTATCTCCCTCCGGATTCTTTCCAGTTTTCCGGCATTGTTTCCAGTTTTCCGGTATCGTTTCATTTTTCCAAATAGCACATACTAGTTCAAAAATTTTGAATGTAAGCGCGGTGCCCCCGTATTTAAGTAGTTCAGCTGGTATAGAATCGTTTCCCGCGGCCTTATTGTTTTTTAGTTTTTTGATCGCAGCTTCTACTTCTTTATAGGTCGGTTCTTCCATATGGAGCTCAGCAGTGTGATTTTGTCTCCCGTTTCCTCGCAGTTCTCATGAACGTTTAGCAGCCCATCAAAATAGCCCTTCCACAGCTTTAGCAGTTCACCTTCACTTGTGACGAGATTCCCGCCCTCATCTTTCATTAATTGCGATCTACTCTGGAAACCCTCTCTACTATCGTTAATTCTTGACATCTCGCGCGGTTATTCTCCTTCACTATTATTTCTATTATTTCTAATCCTGATCATTGACTACGTCGCGTTTCTTTTCCTGTACAATCGCCCCCCACCTCTGCCCTTATTCGTGCTACGTCTCCTACGGCCCTATCGCCCTGGTCCATTGTGTTGCGTCCTGAATTGTCCTTTTCCGCCTTCCCACCAGAGTTCGCAACTCTTCGTCCACCCAGGCTGCTCTGTTGGCTTTTCTGGCTGACCCTACGCACTTATTCGCAGCTGTCTGTATATGCGCTTTTCGATAGTCCCCCCACAAGAACGCCTCGGCCTGTCGTCCACCTCGTTCTGCACTCGCTTCTTCCGAGTACCCTGACCCCACCTGATCCCGTATTTCATACTAATGAGACGTAATATCCGTTCATCTCCGTTCCGTAGCTTTTACTATCGACACGTTTCTACCCTGGTTGCTCGCCCGTGTACTATTCGACCGCCAGCGCTACTATTCGGACTCGTAACTTGCCACTACTAGAAATGATCCGATCGCATGCCCGCTCCCCCTTATGGTGTTCTTTACGTCAGCACGTCTTCGTGTGGCGCCTCTTACTCGAGAAGAAAGTGATCGATTGATTTTGTCGCTGGCTCCGTCCGGCGATGTCACACGAACGACTCTGTGAATGCCTGTGGCTTGAAGCACGTCCTTACAACCTTAAGATTCTTTGCTCGCCAACGAAATTTATAGACTCTAATACCGTTATCGGTGCTGTTCGGCAGACATTCCTGCTACAGTGGCCAACATTTCCTCTTTCCCCTATTTACATGAAAACCCGCCATCTAACAATTGGGCGTAAGACGCGAAGTGTCGATATGCTCCAAGCTTCCGTAATAAAGAGTTCCTTCACTCCTTCCTGCTTTGTCTCCGTAGAGCAATGCAGCGTTAAAAACCACGTAATTGTACACGTCCTTCGATGGCGATATACAGAGTCTGGTCGTACTGAATTTGAAAACATAACCGCGTTATAATCTTGCTAATCAGACATCCGATACCTCTAGGGAATGCCGCTCGCGCCCTCCGTAACCCTAAAGGTAAGTTTTCGTCCTAACATAGCCGCTATCTTGCCACCGAGTTCTTGATCGCTCAAGTCTAGATTGTACTCCGCCAGCTTTCTCGTTTAAGATTCGCCGGTATACGCGCCTGCTCTGTATAAACTGCGCACTTCCAGCATCCTACCTTACTCGCTGTATTTTGGTTTTGGTTTTGGTTTTTTGAAGCCATGATAGTCACGATGAAACCCACCTTTTTGATCGCTGTCCGATCGCAGGGAAATTATCGTCTAGAGTGATAACTCCCAGTACCCTCCTAGAATAATATCAGAGCTTTCCGACTTTGATAAGGACGGAGTCAGCTCATCGTCGGACACACTACGGAATCACGCTCGTATCCTAACGCCCCCCTGCAAGGCAGCGCGCCTACGCTGGCTTCGTTGCCGTGTAAGACCAGGTGGCGAATCATTCTACACATCCCCTTTCGGGGCAGTTGTCATCGCTCCCGCATTCTCCACGACAGCAGGATTTTTGTAATGTGTGCTAAAAGAGATAGATTATAGACATAGTTAGGTAGGAAGAGAAAGTGAAATAAGAAATATTGTTGAGTGTTCGTTGTTGTGGTGCTTGCGTAGTGTTTCTAGATGAATGCGTTCGATCGCCAGTGTGGGCTCATCACACCCACGCCCGGGCCTATCGGCTGTCCGCGGCTGCTTATTCGATTTATTCGCAGCTAACCTCTTTCTCAGGGGCCGTTCCTCTATCCGCAACCTGAGGACGCGCCGTGTAGTGGTGATAGGCACCCACCCGTCCGCTCTGGACGCACAGTTCCTCTTAATTATAGAAGAATCATTTAAACACAAAGCGGATTTTGATCTTGAATAACTATAGTAAAGCTCCTTAGATTATAATAAAAACATATTCTTATTTTAATTAATATTATCTACCAGATTCACACCTTAAAAGTAATAATTCGAATGTTTCATCGATAGACTACAAAACAACGGGACGGCAAGTAAGCATTAAAATAATAATTTTGATAAGTATAATTATCTTATTTTTTATAAACTAGTCAGCATATTCTAGCTTACCTGCACTGACAAAAATCATTTCTTACTCCAAGAAGAATTAATCTCACTATAGTTTGTGACGTTGCGCTTTTTAAAGCTAATCCCGTAGCTTCGCAATCGTCGGAATCTCAATAATACTTCGGTCTATATACTCGCTAGGACTCTTACATCTAGAGGGGGACACACGATAGGTCTAAGGACATGAATTAGCCTGGCGTGGCAGAGGGTGTAGTCAGTAAAAACACAATCAATTGTAATGCTGAAATAAGTTGTAACACCCCACACCGCTCCGCAGAGTCATCAATAAAAAAACACTACAAAAAACTAAAGTCTCGCGACTTGTTTTTTAGAAAAAGCACGCAAAAATAAGCGTACTCTCCCACTCTTGCAAGAGCTACGGGCCACAGCTGAGCAGCCAGCCAACAACAACAGCAGCGCCATCAGGCAGTAGCGGCAGCAGCGGAAGTCACCACGCGGCAGCAGCAGCAAATACGATATAGATATACTCAGCGGCAGCAGCGAGCACGTATATCTATATATACAGCGTAGCGAGCAGTAGCGGCGTGCACAGTGTGAGAGTGGGAGCTACGACGCAGCAGCGGCGCGGCGCGCGCAGCTCCGTACGCTTGTGTGAATGGGTTTTGTACATAGGTGTGAATGTGAGTGTGATATTTTTATGTAAGCGTTTTTTCGGCGGTGCGATCCCCGCTCTCTCCGCAGCCTTTATAAGGACCCGCGCGGCCTAGAGCCAGTCACTTAGCTCCAGCGCAACTTAAGCGAGGACTAGTCCTACCAAGAGCAACTATTACGCCTTGGTAGATAAACTTAGAATATTTTCTCACTTTTGAAGGACTTATAAAATTTTCTAGTCAAGCAAAGATATCGCAATTTAAGCGTATCAGTCTTAGACTTAGAAAAATTTCAATTCCTTTCAAAAGAATTAGAGAAATTTTCGAATATTCTTATATTTGTTAAATTATCTAGTCAGGCAAGATAACGCAATTTAACGCGTATCTGCTTTAGACTCTAATAAAAAATTCGTTTATTATCATACACTTGTAACTTTCGAAATAAACAGATAACGCAAAGTTAAGCGTATCTGCGTAAACTATCCTATGTCAAAATAAGACTTCGATCACCGATATATATATATATATATATATATATATATATATATATATACGTTTGTAAAAATCAAAAAGAGAGATATTTATTTAATTTTGTGATAGAAAATATATGCAACATTACACGCAATATTTTCGCATTTAATATCTTATTGAATATATTTATTTTTGTTAAAATGAACTAAAGTTTATTATTGTGATGAATACACTCCACTACCTCGTATCCCGGACCTGTAATATACTTATTATTATATTTATTTAATTTATTAATGATATTTAAAATCATAATAAAATCACTTTATTTGGCCTGCCGTCACAATTACGACGCAGAGCAGTAAATGTGCACGACTTTTATAAATAAAAATCAATAACTTTTATTTAAATAGAAGCACCCAGGACCAAGAAAAGTCGTGACCGTTTCAACGTAAATTATATTGTACGAACTTCCGTCAAGACTGGCTCGACTACAATCTCGCTTCGATCGCTATTTTCCAATCGATACTCGCTACTCGTTAGATTAATAACTGATTATTAGAATTAATATTAAAATACGAAGTGTTATTTAAATATGCTCGCGTCAGCAATAATAATTTCTGTTCCAAACACTATGACTCGGTTATTCTAATAATATGTAATTGACCACGGTCTACTCTCGTTCGAAAATCAAGGCGCAATTAATTATACTAACGTGCTTTCAAGTTAATCGCGAATCTCCGTATTTAACGTAACTTTAGCAGCGCATCCACGCTTATTATCAAAATCGCGGTGGCGTCGGTCGGAAGGACGCGGCGTCACCGAGATGGCGATCCCGTACCGTTAGCGGAATTCACCTCCACGAATCCTGCTCTGCTGTGGGCCTGCTCATGTAGATCAACTCCTGAAATATTCGCGAAATTATAGTCGCAACCGCCGTCTGCTCTGCTGCCACGTACCAGTCGAAAAACCCGAGACTTTGCCTCAAGGGTACACCAATCATGCAACAACCGCGGTTTTGTTAATCAGTGAAAAGCTGGAGTTCTCATTGACCTTAACGGTTTNCCTCAACGGCGTCGCTAATAACTGGTTAGAACATTTAGCATAACCAAATCTGTCGGCGCGAGGACTTACTCTCAATATCTCCTTGAGCACGTACGAATTACGGTCGAAACCCAAAAGAGAAAACAACTAATAGACTCTCGCGCTGAACTACTGACTCCAACTCGCTCACGAATTTAAGGTAACGGCACTGCAGCTAATTTTTAAAAGGGAGGCGTCCGACGCGGTTGAGAGCAGCAAACCAAGTGTACGAGGAGGAAGTCTCCTCGCGACGCGATGCTCAGCGCGTCCCGGAAAAGGACGACTCGTTGCGCCCTCTATAACGACTTCCGTGACGCGAGCACTTCGTGCATCAAACACATGACGAGCGCGCCAATTACGAAAACGCGAGCGCGGCCGGTCGCTATCCCATCATTCCTAATTTTGGCAAAGATAAAAACTAAGTATTTTGTTTTTTTAACCAAATAATTTACATGTTTATCCCATTTCATGTTATAATCAAAAATTAGACCTAGATATTTATAACTTTCTACTCTTTTTATCGTATTATTGCCTATCTCAATATTAAGTGAGACAGGAACACTATGGCAGTAGCTACCATAAGCAATATATACAGTTTTATTAACATTTAAAGATAATTTATTTACAGTAAGCCACTTTGCGACTTCCCTAAGATATTTGTTCATTTTCTCTTGAGCTGACTCCCACGTGTTATCACTAGCAATGATAACGGTGTCGTCAGCATAAGAAACGACAGTATCATCTTGCACCTACTCTCGTCGTAGGTCAATTACCTATAAAATAAAAAATACGGCACTAGTAAATGGTCCCTTGGGGAAACTCGATGGGTATACGTGTATTCACTTTTCAACAATCTTATGTTTAAACCGCATTGTTTCCTACGAGAGAGGTAGCTGTTTTATAAATTAAGGCACTGCCTCTTCGCATCAATCTTCTAGTTTATTCCAAGTATTTTGTGATCTACCGTATCAATGCTTGCAGTCTAATAGAAAGAGTTATAATTTGGCTTCGATTTGTCGATTTTTGTATAATCTACGTTTGAGAATAATTAACGCCATCCTTGTGCCTGCTATTGTTTAACAAAAACCCCAAATTGTTTCTTGATATGATTAGCATTCCATTAGAAAAATACAACCTATATACATGATTTCTCAAATTCTTTTGCTAAGTTCGATATTAGGATATCGCCTATATTATCATACAGACCTGTCCACCACGTTGTAAATAGGAACACGTCAGCTTGTTTAGAGCCAGAACTGGCAGGAGCTTGTTGTCTAGACGTATTAATAAATAGTGTCTATATGGTGTATCTATATAGTTAACTAGGAAATTTATCGTTTTGCATGAATTGATCAACACTCCAGTCTTGTTTTCACATGAACTATAATTTTGGATCTCACACAATTGGTAGATATATACAAGATGATTCACTATTTTTATCGTAATGTATGTTGATCTGTATCTGTATTAGGGATTGTTTACTCAAGTCTATCCTATTTGCAAAATAATCATTCACGGTGTGCTATAGAAATTCGCTTTCAATTTTTGGCTGTTATGAACTAAGTAATCCAGGTGACTTGTTTGTTGCATATTTTTAGTTAAGTGTAGATTAATAGTATTCCATACTGTCTGGATTGTTAGCAATTTTTTAGTTCATTAGTCCTCAATGTGTATTTGCATCTTTAATGACCTATTAGAAATTTTCGTAATTTTATATTCATTTTTAATTCCAATTAGTTGGGTTCAAATTTCCACAATTTCATATAAATTTCTTAGTTCGACACGAGACTTGGATGTCCTTAGTATCACTTTTTCTTGCAGTTTTTCTTTATTTTTTCCTTATATTTGTTTGGAATAAGTAGCATACTAGGCTCAGACAACTATGTATCATTGAATAAGTCTATTTACTGCCTCATTTGGATCCTGTTTGATCATACACTGCCAGTCAACATTTTCAGCTTATGTGTTTTAACTTTTTATAATTTAGCAGTTTGTTAACGTGTTTCAGCTTGGCTTTGTGTATCTAATCTGATCTATATTTCGAATCAATCGGGTAGTGATCGTTAAACGGTGTATTTAATTAAAAAGATCAATTTCTATAGTCTTTATTCTAAGCGAAACCAGTTATCAATGCACGTCCTTCTCATTATTTAGGATGGCACGCGTATTCTCTGATAGTACGTACAACTAATCACGTTCAAGAATAATGACATAAACCTGATAATGCGATTGTCGGCTAGGTTCTAGATTTGCTAACATATTTCAAGTAACAATATAAATCTCCAAATATACATGATTTACCCTTCCTAATGTCTTACCAAGAATTTTTTTACACTATTCCACAATTCAGCCTTTGGTAGTCATGGACATCGTGTACAAGCAAGAAAATTATAAATGATTCGACCTGTCATAAGTTTTATACAGACTTACAATACTTAATCATCGAACAACCTCAAATTTTATCATTACTATATATGTTATTTTTAATAAACTAAGACGCCATCACCTTATAAATTACTTTCATTATCAACAAGTTTTGAGCCTGCAGTTGATAATATGAGTGTATATGTAAGTTCAAGGTCAGTAGCATACAATTAACACGGGCTTGTTTCTAGGACTCAAATAAACACTTCTAGTTTTAAACAAAATTTGCATTTAAGCTTACTGTGTACGCATAAAAAAGTCTTCTTGTCATGATGACTTATGAGTTCTTCTTAGATGTTCGACTCACATTCAAACTGCCTATCCTCAGGTGATATCTTGATCCATTGTGTCTTACCAGTC
>CM053169.1:33479723-33499209 GCA_012977825.3 Pteromalus puparum | reverse complement strand
ACCCCCCTCCATCCCCCTCCACCCCCCATCCCTCTACTACCACGCCCCCTCTCACCCCCGGTCCACAGCCCCTCCATTCCCCTCGCACTTTTTAACGTAAATTGTTAATCAAAAAAGAGGTTACGGTGGATTTATTTGACAGGGCGGGAATCAGGAAATTACCGCAGCGGCCACCCCCGGTGGCCGATCACGGCCCCCCTCGCTGGCTCCACCCCCCTCCCGCCCCCCTCCACCCCCCTTCCATTTCCCCTCACCGGCCCCTGTTTTTTTATTAGGCGTTAAAATATGTGATGTTGAACTATCGTTATTAGATTCAAGAATGATGTCAAAATGACCAGAATCTTGTTCTCCACTTAGTAATAATTTTAATTCAGAAGGTTGAGAAATATTTCCAAAGGTAAAATTACTTTCAACATTATTTAAATATACTGTGACATAAACATTATATAGAGCGGAAAAACCTCTTATTTCAATCTCATTGCCATAAACAGAATGTTGAAGTACATTCGTAAATTGAAATTTGGGGGTTGGCGAGCGGAGCGAGCAGGGGGGTACCCCCCCTAGTATATATATATATATATATTTGAAATTAATATTAAAATTCCGTTTATGTTATATTTATATCGGGTAATCTACATAATATGATGTTCCTATCTTGAGGGGAAAGGAATACAAATTCGCGCAATTTTATTATTTAAGGTAATCAATTAATGTATAGTCCAAATTTGTATTAAAATGAACTGATGTTAAGATTTTTTGATATGTAAATATAATTCCAGCATATTTGGTCATTTAAATATAAAAACAGTAGAAATAAAAACATTTAATGATTTTTAACTAATATTTATTAACAGAAAAATATTCTCAAAATTTTTAAGTAAAAATAAGTTGGAATTTTAAGTAAATAAAATTATTGTTAAAATATGTTAGAATTTTAAGGCTCAAAGTTATTTGTAACTGCTAGTTAATTTAGTTTAATATTATAACGAAGTTGCCATTGTACCAATGGGCAATCAGCTAGTTGTGTGACGTCCTGCGACGTAATGTATTTGTGCAATATGAGCGAAGCCGAAAACTTAAAATTGATGACTCCGATTAATAAGTAGATCAGCGAGGTTAATGAGTATACTCTGTATACGCCGAGCGATCAGTTGACCATTGTCACTCGAATGGACTCTTGTACGACGCTCCTATCCGTCGACAAGAGCTACCAGGGCTTAAGTCGCGATTCCGATACTTATAGAACTTTACTTTGAATAAATCGTGAGAGTCAATTAATTACAAGTGTTTTCATTTAAATAAATATATATCCATCCTGTATAAGCCTGGCCACAGCACAGCAGCAGAGATCCAGCCCAAGCAGTTGAACTCAAGTAAGTTAAAATAAATAAATAATAATAGATCGGGTTGTGACTTAACATAGGATCCCCAACCATCATAGAAGTGCTTTATCAACACTTCCACAGAAGTGGGATAAAAGTTACCATGTGTTATGGCAAAGCAGAAGTACCAGCTGAGAAGCATAAAAAATAAATAATTAGCCACCTTCATGAGAGTCTAACGGGAAGACATAAAGGGATTAATCAGACTTATCAGAAAATAAGAGAACGATATTATTGGCCCGGAATGAGAAATGACGTGCAAGACTATATTAGACGATGTGCACACTCCCAGGTGCAGAAAATAGAACGATTCAAAACAAGGGAGCCAATGATCATCACGGATACACCAATAGAAGCCTTCGACAAGGTATCAATAGATACAGTCGGCAAACTTAAAATGACACCGAGAGGAAATTGCCATCTGTTGACAATGCAATGTAACTTAACTAAGTACCTAATAGCAATACCCATCAAAAACTTAAATGCAACCACGATTCCAGATGCATTGGCGAAATATCTCATCTGTCACTTTGGAGCCCCGAGAGCAATACTCTCAGACAGAGGGATCAGTTTCTTGTCAAGTATAGTTGAATCCTTGCTGAAGATATTTAAAGTAAATCACCTAACAACTTCAGGGTATAGACCTCAAACAAATGGATCATTAGAAAGAAGTCATGCTCCACTCATGGAGTTTATCAGAATATATTCCGAAAGGTATGACGATTGGGACCATCTAACACTATTTGCAACCTTTACATATAACACTAGCGTACACGCGGCAACCAATTTTACGCCTTTCAAACTGGTTTATTGGAGAATAGCGCGGTTTCCCTTAAGAATCCCATCTGATGAGAAATTAAAAACCTATAATGTCTACATGCGAGACCTAGTATTGAGACTAGAAGAAATGAAACTTCTAGCAGGCGAAACTCAGATAGCCAATTAGGTCAAAACCAAAGCAAGATATGACAAAAAGGTTAGAGCATTTAAGGGCAAGGTGGGCGGATATGCTAGGTTAATCAATGAACCCCGAGTCAGTAAATTTGACGCCTATAGAAACAAACCCTTAAGGGGGTCTCAAACCCATTTCTGCGATTTTACCGACCTTGCGGCCGGTAGTGCAGGTAGTGCTTATAATAACCTCTGGCGCCATCTGGCGTCAACCACTACAAAAATTTGCAATATCGAAACTCACACTGCGTGTTGCCGTACACGCAGATTTGATATAACAAAAAATGCCGCTATACATAATGATCTGTATTTCGTATATACATCACACGTGTTTCGACTACACGCATTTTTTACAATAAAATAACTGTGCATTTCGCATATACACGCGTGTTTCGAATACACGCTTTTTATATTATAAAAATTAATAAATAATTACGTGTATTTCGCATATACACACGTGTTTCGAATACACGCTTTTCTTATGACAAAAAACTACTTTTGAGATGTGCTATTTTTTTTCCCAGAAATTTGAAAAAAATGAGTTTATTTATAAATGATGCATTGTATAAAGTTGAAACTTGGTATAAAAGCCCTTGTTATGTCTTTCAACAAATTTATACGGTTTAGTGACTTAAGCGCAACCAGAAGATCTAGTTTGTTCTAAATTGTCGCTTTTAGCGCAAGTGTTTTCGAACAAAATAGATCTTTTGGTTACACTTAAGTCACTAAACTGTATAAATATGTTGAAATACATAACACAGGCTTGCATATCAAGTTTCAAGTGTATATGTTACATGAGGTTTGAGATATACAATTTTTAAGCACATAAATCTTAAAAAACTTATTTATATAGATGTGCTATATCATTATATAGACTTGCGACAAAATTTTGGCCTGCAAAAAGCTTTGGAAGGAACAAGAAGCGTCAGAAGCTACCGCCGTATAAAAGGAGATGTACTAGTATAAGGAGCAAGTTGATCTTGGTCGAGGACCAGTAGGGAATCCTGAACATACAGCTGTTGCAGGAGTTGCTTGTATTGCAGCAGCAGCAGTTGACCAAGCTCGAGTAGCAGCAGCAGCAAAAGTTGTATGAATATAAGCAGCAAAAGCTGCACACACAGCAGTCGCAGCAGTGGCCCCTGAATATGCAGCTGGAGTACACTGTGGACCAGTAACTCCAGCAGCACTGGACTCCGTACTAGTAACAGCAGACCCTGGTCGAGGACCTACTGTAGATCCTTGATGTACAGCTGTAGAATGTATACCAGCAACTTCCAACTTCAGGGTCGTCTACAGATGATTGCAACAGGTCAGCAAAGCTAACCAGGCCAGCAAACAGCGTGATTTCAGCTCCAGGGTTGTCTTCTGATGATTGAATCTGGTTCCAAGGTCATCCTCAGATGACTGAAGCCTCCAGCAACCCCACCCAGTAGCACCAGAGAGCGTGAACTTGGTTCCATGGTCGTCCTCAGATGTTCGAAGCCTCCAGCAACGCCAGCCAGTACCACCAGTGAGTGTGAACATGGTTCCAAGGTCCTCCTCAGCTGATTGAAGCCTTCAGCAACGCCAGCCATCACCACCAAAGAGCGTGAACCTGGTTTCAGAGTCGTCTCCAGATAACTGAAGCCTCTCGAAACGCCAACCAGCATCAGTAGCAGCAGACAGTTTTATCCAGCTCCAGAGTCATCTTGTTTGTAGCCGTCAATGCCAACCTATAATGCACAGACAGTGTAAATCAGCTATAGAGTCATCTACACATAATAAAACAACGTAATCACTAATTTCACTGCACATAACACAAGAAATACTTGTGAATTTTGAGTGTCGACGAATCTTCATCCAGACAGTATGTCGGAGGAAGGTATCAGCACAGCCGTAGAAGTAGCAGCACAAACAGTGATAGTCGATCCACATCTAGAATGCATCTTGAAAGTTGAATGTATACGCAGAAGTGGAAGCAGCAAGAGCACCAGCAGCAGCAACAGAAGCAGACACCAAAACAAGGGATAACCTCCAAGCGCAAAAAGTCAAGTTTCTTGCTGGAGTTGCGTATTTTCCTCTACTGCAGCACTCCTTGACGGACTGACACTCACACACTGCATCGTAGCTGATATTCCGGAGCATCACTTTTATATACTTCTCGCACTGCATTAGAAGTACTGAAACGAAGCACTGGCGAGTCTCGCCGTGAGCAGCAGATCCGCGAGCGAGATCGCGCTGAGCGGAGGCTGCTTGAAAATATATGCGCTTTTGATTAGCACACTAACACTGCTGTATCGTGTCGACGTGCTGCACTTATACAATTAATACCTTTGAATAACTTGAAGTTTAACCGAACGAGCGAAGGCCGGGATGCAGCTTCAAAACGTCAAAACACAAGGCACGGCTGGCGAGTGGCGGCTGCGTGCACTTGTCGCCGCAGACGCCAGTAGGTCCCCAGATCAACTCGCACAATGTATGCGCAGTCATCGTACTCACTTCGCCAGAGCCGCGGACAGAGCAACGAACAGCTGTTCGGCGTCGCTTGGATGATAATAAAACTATTTTTTTTTTTGTTCAAATTATGAAAAACCAAGACATAGTTGCCCTTTCGCTCATCATTTTATAGCTATGTGCAAAGTTTCAAGTCGATCTGTCAACGCATATAAAAATGGCATTTGAACGAAATTTTCAACATGCACACGCTGCAGCTACTGGTTTTTGTTCAAATGCCATTTGTTAACGCATTTAAATATTGACTTGAAACTTTGCATTGTGGTAGATAATTCCGAAAGGAAGGGCAACTATGTCTTGGTTTTTGATAATTCACCGTATTTATTTAGTTTCAAGCAATTTTCTACCGAGTACTCGTTCTATCGACTCGGTCGGTAAAAATTGGGTTTGAGACCCCCTTAAAAATTATTGAATTTGTAGGTAGGAAAAATTTAATTCTGGAATACCCCAACGGAAAAACAATCAGAAAACATGTTGACAAACTAAAACACGTCGAAGCGGATTCTGACCCAAATTCTGATTAAATTTTAATTAACTTTTGAAAATTTAAATCATAATATCATTTACAATACATAATTAATGCATACAATTTTACAGGATGCATATCACAAGTTCTATTATTCTTATAATTTTAAATATAATAATCATGACCAAAAGCGAACCCTTGTACCAATTGGACCCTTTAGACCTGAACCCCGGAATTTATTTCGAAAAATTGGACTCTGTGAAGATCAAGAAGGCTGATTGGGAGATCCAAATCTATATCAACGTGAATGAATTTATGCAAGTACATGGACCATTGGACTCCTACCAAGTCGTCTACAATAATTGCGTAAAAAAATCGCAGATACCAAATGCAAACATGCTCTAGGACTGGACCTCATAGAACTCAAACATCAAACTCTACATAACGTCCAGAAGGAAATAAACGAGACAATCAAAACCATGGGGCATTACAACCAACCAATGACAAGAAACCCCAGGAGCATTCGAACGATGAGATTAGCACCATTAGGTATAATAGGCAGTATCAGCAAAAGCCTATTCGGTTTAGTCACCACGAATGACGTGGATGATATTAACAAAAACATAGATAACTTATTTCAAGACCAAGCAAAAATGGTACAAGTTATGTACAAAAACGCCCACATCGTGTCAGCACAGTTCGAAGAATTGTATAATATCACCAGAAACCATCAAAAGGTGCTTCAAGGTTTTGAAGCCACTATGACCAAAACCGTGAGCATTATGCTGAAGCAAGATGAAGAATTAAAGCACTTGGTCGAAATGACCGTATATGTGAGACGTTTGGAGTCAACACTAAACCATCTAATATGGAGCAACGAGAAAGTATTGAAAGTGTTGAGACACCTAAAGGAAGGAAAAGTACACCCGGAACTATTGACAACTAACATGCTCCATCAAATAATGACAGATGTGAAGAAAGCGAGCGGAAACTTAGATTTCGCAATACCAATGGAGCATCTAAGAATAGAAGAAATCATCAAAATATCAGAAGTAGATGCCATACATGACAACGGAAGGACCATTGCAGTATTACGCGTACCACTAGTCGAGAGAGACCCGTACCAAACATACAAGCTACATGCTGTAACAGTACCTCAACATAAGACCAACATGACCACTGGAATTGCTTTCATAGAACCATCACATAAATATATCGCCATAAGCTCTAATGAAGAAAAGTACATCAAATTTGATGATAACCTTACAACCAAATGTACAAGGACCCATTATGCATATATTTGCCCAATTTTAGGACCACTTCAAAGTGTACCAAACGCACAGGACTGTGAAACAACAATGTTACTGAATCCCAGTGCCCAAACACTAGAGAACTGTGACATAAGATATAGAACCAGTACCAAAACTCAATGGACCTATCTTGAAAATGATCACTCATAATTATTCTCCACCACAGGCCCTGAACAGTTACGACTCTCATGTCCGAACCAAAAAGACGAGAAAATTGTTTTAAAGCACGCCGGAATTATACTACTAATTATGATTATTGGTCAAGAAACCAAATCTAGCCAAACCACGTACCTTTATAAACCCGAAATTGACCTAAAAATACAAAACATGTAATCATTTTTAAACCCTAAGGACCCCGAATTAGATAATAGTATCCAAACCAACATTGAAATACTCGGGCCCAAAACGGGTTTCAACCAAGCGGAACCTTTAAACCAAATGATAAACAAATTAAATAAAATTAAAGAGCATAGAAGGCGAGATTATTACACAAACAGTTTATTGTATGGTAGTCTAACTTTCGAACTCATAATGATAGTGGGAATTATCGCGTTAATAATGGGAATGAAATGCGGTATGATGCTACCATGTCCAAAAATGGAAAGAAAAGGCTATTCAGTAGATCATACGATTCAAATAAGCAATGATAATGCTACTAATTAAATCGCAGACACTAGTTTCATCAACACCCCCAGTGATTCCAAAACAAATTTGGATATAACTAAAATACTTTCTTCAAATACACTTAAAAGCAAATTTAAAAACGCTACGGAAGGCGATTAATAAATTAAAAAAATAATTTAACGGAATTAAAGTGAAATTAAAATCATAAAAACACCCCATGAATATAAAATTTCATTTACAGACCAAAAGCAAGATGACCACCAGGACCAGTATATCAATGTTCTGCGACATTGAAATACCTCTTTGGACCATCATAAGGGAATTTGAATACATAGGCACACCAAATGCCATATACATAGAGGACCACAGGACGGATCCCAAAAGCAAGAAAATTACATTAAGTTTTGATACAGAACGACAAGCTGCAAAAGCTAATGACCTAAAACTTATACTCATGAAGCAAAATAAACTCAGGAGACGTACCAAGTTGACACCCGTACCATCCAAAGAAAGAATGGCTATTTCACCCAAAAGAAACCCCATTGTGAAATCAGAAGTGCATGTCGTAACCAACTCACAGCACGCAGACCAAATGAACAAAAATAGACTATTTTGCCTGTTACCCTGGGAAGGCAAGGGCAAAAAGAAAGACGAAGCATTCTTTCGACATTTCGCTCAATTTGGACCCATGGCGTACTATGAAACAGTACGGGACAAAAAGGGACGTTTATCCTATGGATACGTACAATACTTCGAGGACCATGATGCCCAAAAAGCACGGAAAGAAAGTGACCCCATTTATAAAGCGACCTTTGCTGTACCAAGAAAGTTAAGTCGAAGCAGTACCAAGATGGAAACTATATTCCACCCATATTGCAAGAAGGACATACATCTAAATCTCTATTGGGATTTGACACACTTGCCCCGACCTCTCGTGGCGAGTAGTGGAAGTAAACGTGGCCAGGCGAAAGCATTGCTTAGCATAGGAATTTAAGATAAAATTGTCATTTTTATTAATAATATAAGTGCAGTGGACGTCAGAAAGTTTACACAATGTAGAAAAAGTTCTAATAATTACTGTTAACAATTTTTGTGCAGTGGCAAATTGTGGGAGCCCAGAGAAAACAAGAATTGAAATCTTAGTTTTTATGTAAACAAGCAGAAGTTTCGGCAATCCAAAAAAAAAGATCTGTTTAATGCATGCATAAAAAAATTGTTTTAAACATTACCAACGGATTATAATTAAAGAAAGATCGTTGGATTTTGTAAAAAATTGTGATTTTTTTTGCAAGCAAGGTATTTTTGACGAAAAAAGTGAGGTTATTCTCTGGCGTTTAAGTACATATTTAGACCTTTTTCACCTGGGCCCGCTTTACGCGCGATGAATACAACGTATAATATTGTCATTTGTCGATACCTTACTATTATTCGCAAATACTTGGCATATAGAAATTATTTTTTTTGTCAGAAAACGAACTCTGCTCCATTTGACTCTGTGTTAATCTCTGGCCAGGCGGCGCCATGTTGGTTATCTATAGCTATGGTCTCCGCCCCGGTGTAAAATCCCAATAACTTGCATGAGACAACTTGCAAAAAGCAAGCTATGTGGACCATTAACAAAAGCACAGAACCAGAACCAAAAGCCATCAGAACACCAACTCTGGATGAGCTAAGAAACACCTTGGCGTACTTGGATAAAATGGAGGAAGAAAAAAACAACCAACCAAAGGACCCAAAAACTGCACCCGTACCCAATAATGGAAATTGTAATGAAATGACCCCCAGCGGAGTTACCGATGATGAAAATATGAAGGATACCGAAAATACATGTGAAACCATGAATGTATATGAATGAAAGATAAAACCATCTTAATAAATCATGATACAAACCGGAATACCACTTCTAGTCTACCCCCAATCAATTCATATACTCGAACTTCCACTTCTCGCATTCCAAGTCCCAAAACCACGCACACCACACCACAAACACCATTACAAAAAAAAGAACACGGAGAGAAACGTTAATGATGACAAGTGTGAGTCACAAAAGACCACTTAAGCTGAAATGTTTCTAATAACTCCATATTCAGAGAAAATGACACACGATTAAAACCTAACTCACAAACAACATAAGAACATATTCTTCTATTGTCGAAATCACAAAACCAACGAATACATAGTTTCGTCATACACTTAGAACATCTAGGTTCAAAGAGCATCTCTTGGACGAGTACTACTCTTGCACCACAATGCACCCCCTCACATTCTGTGAGACACAACTCATAAACCACTTTAAAGCCTAGTTTGAAAAAGGCAAACCCCAGTAAGTCCCGTTAAATAGGGCATATTCGACCCGTTAAATAGGGCATCCCCTACTGCATGAACACATTTGAGATAAATGATGACCAGCACACAGCAGGACTGATATCTCAGCAAAACAACAAACCTTCCTTTTCGCCACCAAAAACAAGTCACCTGGAGATAATGAATTGAATGAAAAGAATGAATGGTACCCGCCATCCCGCACAACAAAATACACCCAACCCAACACTTCGGACCCACATTATAATAATAATTCAAGCGAATACTATAAGTGCAAGGACCCCAAAATCACATAACCACATGATAACCAAGCATGACATACAATAAGCAACCCCACAATTCGCAATACCCGGACCCTAATAATTCAGACCAATTTGTATTTTTGCAGAAAAATGGACCACATCAACACGAACATTATGGACATGACAGATATGAGAGGCACTAACATATTAGTAAAAGTCTCGGGAAACGAAACAACTATACGTCAGTTGTTTGAAAGCTATAGACCATGTGAAATCACTTGCAGTTACACCGCGACACCAAACGTGATAGTATTACTCATCAAATACAACGAGGAGGACAAACACAAAGCCATGAATACACCGCAGCCACCAGAAGAACCACAAACAAAAGATGATGGTGAAATTGATGATAATGCCTCAGTCATAATTGAAGGAGAGATACCAGACGTGGTCCAATCAACAGAATCGGAGATGATACCAGTAGCGAAAAGAATAATGATGAGTGTTCGGGTTAAGGCGTGAGGATAGCATTTGAGTGGTTTGCGTAGGTTGTGTTATTTTGTTGCTTTTATTCTAACAATTGTGGTCGATCGAGTTCACAAGTTTGGCTGCTCGAATCGAGTCCTGACAACGGAGTGCCGAGTCCCAAGCTTCCAACGCAAGGCTGAGGTGCATTTCTCTTTAAGCTCCCTCTACTGGGCCCGCCCCCGCTTCTGGGGGTAGGGCCGGGCCTCACCCTCTCTTTCTCGTCCCTTTCCGCTCTCGGGGCTCCCGTCACCTAGTCGCCTGACCAGCCTCGAGTGGATGCGTCCACCCACTCGAGCTGAATTTTGACCTGCGCCTTTATGAGCGGAGCTCCCTGTCGAGATCACATGGCAGCCTAGAGGAGGCTACGCCTCCCCTAGCTGTATGGCGTGGCGGCCACGGTGGCTACACCACACCGTGCCGTAAAGGTGACGTGAGCCCGCGGAAGGTCGCGAACCTTACCTCCGCCTGCACACCGGACTCGCGGGACTTCCGCACTGTGCCGCCCGAACTCTGTTCGAGTTACAATTATGTACTTACACCTATTTGATTTATACTTACATATATATATATAATAGTACATACAATCGATATTCGCGCTCGGTATAATAAGTCTTCTATTTACTAACGCGTACAATGGTGATTCCGCATACTCACGCACACACACTCGTACATGTACAATATCCCGCGTGCACTCAACATTCGCGCTCGGTTTCGTACCTCTCATCCTTCGCTCTCTCACTCATGGAAGCACAGCTGTTGTTTTTGGCCTGATTGCCGTACACTAATCCCTACCCATTAAGTAATAAAGGGCGACGCGACAAACTACGTCCCTCGATCCGCCGGGTTTTTCTAATCATTATGCGGGAACATTTATTGCGGCGTACTTATTTCTTCCCGACTAAAAATGACTGGTTCTACCTGCGCTCTACGATCGGCGCGTCGAACCAAACGGAGCGGATTGGCGCTGTCCTGCCCATCCGTTTATTACCCTCAGTCCCATCTTCCTGCTTCCCGAAACCGCCGCAGTTTATATGATACGCCGACGCGTGCTCTCGTAGTGGTATTCCGGATTATAGTTTTTTATTGCCGTATGCTTGCCGACAATTCTTTTCTACGCACCTCTAATCTCCGCGCGCTTAATCTCTACTGTCCCTAACAATGAGAATGGGCTACGAAAGCGGAAAAGGTTTAGGTAGAACGCTACAAGGCATCACCACACCCATAGCCCCAAACCCAACCAACGTCAAATTATCTGGAAGAGGCCATAGAAGCTAGCGAGGAAAATATAGAAAACCTCACATCAGCAATTCTCAGTACTAAGAGAATAAACGAAGTAAGCTTCACAGTAACAATACAAGGGCCAACGGACCACATTGTGACGAGACATAAGTCTTGCACATGAAATAAACAAACACGGCTCCGAGTCAATCAGCTGACGCCAGCGAGCGCGCGCGCGCAGCGAACAAAGGCCAGTCCGCACGAGCGCGAGAATCTACTAGTAACTCAGCGGCGACGCGCCAGGCAGCGCGAGCGGCGCGCCGCGAACACACCTATATAAGGCAGGCCGCGCGGCACAGCGGGCAGTTCTACTCGAGCTGAACTCCTGGCGGCATCGTGCGCACACGTTACCGAGAGGAACAGTTAGAGATAGACCGACGCCAACGACGTCGTCGTCGTGCATGTAAGTGGGGCTGATGTGGCTATTTTTTGACACGGCAACCACGCTCTTGTTCAATCATTATTTAAAGGTAAAATTGATTTTTAACTTACGAAAAAAAATTTTGCGGACAAACAATTTTTTTTTGTAACACAAGCACGATTTTCGCGTTTTTCTGACCTATTAAGCGGGACTAAAGTAACTTTGTTCAGACCGCCGGGCAAAAAAAAAAAATTAAAAAACGCCCCCGGGCAAAAAAAAAAAACTGAAAAACGCCCGCTAACATTTTTCGGAAAATGTTCTATATGTATACATATATGTACATATATATATGTATATATTTATATATATAAATTTAAAAATTAGTCTACTAAGAGTGTGGTCGCCGATTCTGAAAAAAGTTGCATCAGACGCACTCAATATCTAAAAAAAAACGCAAAAATCTGTACTTGCGTTACAAAAAATATGGTGTGCACCAAGGGCTAAGTGGGCTTTTTGGCCTCGTGTGGTTGCAGTACTCGTCTGCGGCTCGTAAACGCTCACGCCTTCGGCTCGGGCTAACTCGCCTTGACTCGTACTGCAAACTCCACACTCGGCCTAAAAAAGCCCACTTTACGCCCTTGGCACACAATATACTATTTTAAGCGGACAAAAAAGTTTCTTTTGCCTGGTAAAATTACTTGTTTACCCGCCGGTCAAAAAAGAGTCACTTTAGTCCCGATTAATAGGTACGAAAAACGCAAAAATCGTTCGCGTGTTACAAAAAATTATATTTTATATAAAAAATATAACAATTCATATAAAAAGTAGGAAAATCTAAGTGAGTCTAATAAAGTGTATTAAATACTATTTATTGACAATCTATTAAATTTTCGTGCTATCTCGTGTATTGTAAAATTTATTGTTTTAAAAATAAATGACGCGAATGACCAATGTCAATATATACACCAAGAAATGTAATTAATTGTGGCAAACTGCAGTAAAATATAAAAAAAGTAAAAGACTCCAAAAAAGGTACAAAATTATATATTATGACATGCCGTCGTATCAACCTCGATTTACCACATGCTCATGCAACAATGCAGTCGCTGAATTACACTTTACGTACGTTGTGTCATTAAACATCGTACGATACTAACGGGCTAAAGGTTCCATTCACGAGGGTGAAACTATTGTACTTTACCCCAGAAGTATTATAATATACTGGTTTGTTACATTTTCTTACATTTTTTTATTTTCAGTAGGGTTATAAATATGGTTTAAAATATACCTGTATAAATTGGGCTGTAAATTTTGTTCTAAATCTAATGTTGTTCCATGGAAAGTTATACATTTGATAGAACTTGTTGTTATATTGTGATAACCCCAAAAAGCTCCAGTAAATCTTCCATTACTATTTTTTTTGTATGAAGTAGTTGTTTTTGGACAAACAGTAACAATATTTTTATTTTCGAAATTTCCTGTTTTGAACATTTCTTCGTCATTATTCAATATGTATACTTGATCAATTATAATTTCATCTTTTTCTTTTGAATTTTCTGAAAATTATAATTTTTTTAACGATTATTTTTTGCGATAATAAACGAAGAAAACTCATATAAAAAAACTCGCATAATTTGAAAAAGAAAAGCTAAAAAATATGTCCTATTTGTCTAGAGTCGATTATATACTTTTTTGGACTTAATGTGACTTTATATTTTCTTTCAAATTTATAAATCCAAAGGTATATACAAAATTTGTAAAATTTGTAGCGCTGTGAGTAGGCCGTTCTATAAGGTGGCCGATAGAGCGGCGTACTTCACACGCGGGTTGCACACCACGTAGACCTTGTCATCGACCACCCCGTACACCTAGACACCGCCCTCGAATGATTTTTACACCTAGACACAAAAAGCTACAGTGCGTACCACCTAGACTTCGTCATCGGCCACCCTGTCGCCATTGACTTTCCCACACACACACACACACACACACACAGACAAAACCATCTGCACAGACATTTTATAAAACCATGAAAACTCTCAAAATATACTAAGCTTTAATTATCAAATTATATGGTTTAACAAAAATAATAATGTTCAGTCACACAGAGTATACAGGGTGAGAGTTGAAGAATTTGAATCTTAATATCTTTTAAACTAAAAGGTTTCATAAGCTACAAAAAGAACCTAGCCGAAGTGATCAAAAGATCAATCTTTTCCTAAAATTTCAACTCAATTTAAACCTTTTTACTCCCGTAATCGTACGACATAAAAAAACCATTTTTTTTAGTTTTTGATTTTTATCTCAAAAACTAGTCGCCAAAATTGCTTAAAATTTTTACAACTAGTAGATATCGTTGTTTTTTATTGTCATGAATTTTTTCAAAACATTTAACTATTTATTTTTTGAGTTATATATGTTTATCGAAAAATTACCTTTTATATCATAAAAAATGAACAGATCAGTCAATCTAGAAAATCTTGCGGGAAAAAGTAGACAAATTTATGTTCTTTTAGATACACTATTGTTGAATATATTGTATAAATCATATCATTATAAAAAAGCAAAAATATTTTTTCAAAAATAGAAAAATGGCTATAATATGGCCATAAAATGGTCAGAATCATAAAACAAAAAATGACCTAAATTCAGAATTAGAAAAAATATATGCATGTCAAATTTTATTACGATCCGTCGCATGGTTCCAAAATTATGGCGGTATACGTACATACACACACACACACACACACACACACACACACACACACACACACACACAGCCATCCGCACGGACATTTTCTAAAAACGTATGATTCGTACTCCAAACACCTCCAAATGCGTTTCCACGAAGTATTAGCAAAACTGAAAATTTTACTATCACAAAGCTTCCTCTTGAGGAGGAAGCAAAAAAGATAAAAAGACAGTAAATAGCGCGAAATGCAATAAGGATAGTATAAGTAAAAAGGTGAAATGGCTTAGAATGTTGGAACACGTACATTTTGGTTAAATTAATATTTTGAGTAAACAACAGTTGTACAGAAAACGACATGCACAATTTGCCCTTCAATAATAATAGAACAAAAGCTAGAAACATTTTGGAAATAATTCACACTGACGTATTTGGTAGTTTTGAAACCTCGGGGCCAAAGGGTGAAATAGTATATTATACACCAAAAGGAAGAAGGAGGCCTTGTGCTCCTACGTGTGAGTTTGCAGTACAAGGCAACGGAGAGCGTCTACTCATTAGTCCAATACCCCATGCGTCTTCGACACTTTTTGATATCTTTCGATCCAGCCAAATAGAAGCCATAAAGGCATTCTGACTTTAAAATCGCATAAAAATTCGTAACCGATTTTTTTCCAACCATTCCACCTACTCAGATGGGACCTCTGCTATTCCAACTATTCGTACTTGCTCTTTAGCCCAATATCCTTATACGTCTCTGCCACTTTTACGATATCTGTCGATCTAGTCAAATGAGAGCTACAAAGGCATTCTGACCTCGAAATCGTATACAAATCCATAACCGACGTTTTGCCGACCATTCCACCTACTTAGACGGAACCTCGGCCATTCCAACTATTTAGACTCACTCTTTAGCCCAATACCCTCATACGTTTTTGCCACTTTCGACATATCTGTCGATTTGGTCGAATAGCAGACACAAAGGTGTTCTTACCTCTAAATTGCGTAAAATTTCTTAATTGACTTTTTGTTAACCATTTCATCCACTCAAACGGGACATCGGCCATCGAAACTATTCCTTATTACTCTTTAGCCCAACACCTATAAGTCTCTGCCATTTTCGCGACATGTCATGTACTTCATGCAACCTTAGAAGATAGGCGAGTGCATCATGTAAAGAGCAAAGTGTTTCGCTTCTAGCGATGTTTGTTAACTGCGATGATGTTAAAGCAGAGGTCGAGAATCGATTAGCGCCCTATAATAACTCTCACAATCTCATCTCAGTGACCGTGTACAGGCCTGCGCCGTTCGGCCTCTGTGAAAAATTTACCTACAGAGCATTACAGTATTCAACAAGATACTCGCGTTTTTTGTTCCTGTAAGTCGCCCCCGCTTGCCTTCTTATTTCGTGGTACTCTTCTACGGCCCTATAGCCTCCATTGTGTACGCTGTCTAATTAGTCCTTTCTGCGCCTTTCAAACCAGAGTTCGCACTCTTCGTCAAACCATGGTTTGCTCTATGGTTTTTTCTTTCTACCTAGCACTTTATTCGCGGCCTCTTTTATCGCTTTTTCGATATTCCCCCAAAGACTGTTCGGGTCGTCATCTACCGCCGTTGGTGCATCCGTTTCTTCGAGTACCTGAAACCGATTTCTTATTTCTACTTGATACTTAATTCGTTCTATCCCGTTCCGTAGCTTTTCAATATCGAACGTTTCTACTTTGTTCACCCGTTTACTATTTTGCCCAGCTACTAATTTGGCTCTTAATTTGGCCACTACTAGAAAATGATCCGAATCGCAATCCGCACCCCTATAGGTTCTTACGTCAAGTACGTTCGTGTGGCGCCTCTTATCGATAAGAAAGTGATCGATTTGATTTTTCGTGGCTCCGTCCGGCGATGTCCACGTTACTTTGTGTATATCCTTGTGCTTATAGCACGTACTCTTTACTATAAGATCTTTTGCCGCTGCGAAATTTATGACTCTAATACCGTTATCGTTGCTGGTTTCGTGCAGACTTTCCTTGCCTATAGTGGTCCTAAACATATCCTCTTTCCCTATTTTAGCTTTGAAATCCCCCACTACTATTTTGGTGTCGTAAGTCGAGAATTGGTAGATTAATTGCTCCAAGGCTTCGTAATAAATATCCTTCACTTCTTCCTCTTTGTCCTCCGTAGAACAATGCACGTTAATAACCACGTAATTGTACCACGCTCCTTCGACGATGATATACGAGAGTCGTTTACGAATTTGAAACTTTTAACCACGTGTATAATTCTTTTGTTAATCAGGAATCCGGTGCCTAGGGAATGTCCGCTCGCGCCCCCGTACATAAAGGTGAAGTTTTCGTTTCTTAACATACCGATATCTTACCACCGAGTTTCTTGTATAGCTACTAAGTCTAGATTGTACCCGTCAGCTTCTTTTAAGATTTCCCGGTACGCGCCTGCTCTGTATAAACTGCGCACATTCCACGTTCCTACCTTTAAGTTCCTATTGATTTTGGTTTGGTTTTGGTTTTTGCTTCCTTCCTAAGGAAGCCTTGTAATAGTAATTTTTGGAGTTTGTGTAAAAACATGTGGGAAGTGTGTTTTGGTGAATTTTTAGTTGAAAAATGGTGTTTTTAGAAAATGTCCGTACGGATGTGTGTGCGTGTGTGTGTGTGCGCGTATGTATACGCCTGTTTGTCAGCTTCTACTTGGTGGATTTTAACCCACCAAGTCTCATTTTCTTTGTTTTTGCTATTATATTTATCGTTTTTACAATTTATATACGCGTTCTTTTTTTATAGTGATTTTTTAGTTTTGAGATTTTAGTTTTTGCCAACAAAGTTATCGGAAAAGTTAATAAAAGTAAATTGCGTAATATGTACCTGAAAGAGAATAAAATTGCCTATGTTTTTACCGTGAAAAATTTATATTATCGTTCGTCGTTCTTTTATTATACACCATACAGTGCAATTCTTTAAAATAGTTATAACTCAAAAACTAAATAGCGAATCATTCTAAAAAAATATATGATTATTGAAGGTAATTAGAACTATATACCACTTAAATTTTAAGTCATCTCATGGGGCAGATCCTGAGAAAAACTTTAAAAACTGAAAAAAATCGTTTTTCTACGTGACGCGATAACTGGAGTAAAAAGGCAATAATCAATTTAAAATTTTGGATTTAGTTAGCATTATATAGCAGCCTTTATCGTCTTTCTTGGGTTTGTTTATGATACCAGTTAGTTTTAAAGATATTAAGGCTTCAAATTTTGTTTTGCTTACCGCTGTATACTCGTATATTAATGAAAAACTGTATCCCGCTTCGATCTCAGTTTCCAGTTAGATGGAATTTTAATCTATACTTAGACTCGCGTTTTTTGGCTGTTTTTGTTTATTAATTCGTTAAAAATAAGATTTTCAGTGTAGGCCATGTGAATATGCAATGGCGATTTTTCGATCACTGGTGATTTTAGATACGTTCCGCCGAACTATATCCTTATCATTATATCTCGGAAACTAAATTTTGAACTTTTCGTTAAAACGATCATGATGTATTGAATGGTAATCCTATAGACATCGTACTTGAATTTTAAAGTAGTCTACGCAATTTAAAAATTTTGCAATTTTTTCAAATTTTCATTTCCAATATTCAAATTAATTTGCAATTTTCAAAATTTCTCAAAATTTTGCAATTTTCTGCAAAATTTTCAAAATTTTTGCAATTTTCATGGCAAAATTTTCAATATTAATTTTATGGCAGATTTTTCAAAATTTTCAAAATTTTGCAATTTTTCAAAATTTTCAAAATTTTGCAATTTTTCAAAATTTTCAAAATGGGTTGCCAATTTTTCAAACTTTGCAAAATTTTGCAGATTTTTTCAAAAATTATAAAAATTTTGTTTAAAATTTTTAAAAATTTTTCAAAATTTTGAGCGATTGTTTTCAAAATTATCTTATAAAAATTTTAAAAATTTTAAAAATTTTCAAAATTTTTGAAAATATGCTATGCGTCAAAGAGTTCTCAATTCCCTACTCCTTTTGCATGCTTAAAAAAGGGTCTATTCATGCACGTATCATAAAAAGTACGGTGTTCAACAAGGGGGGAGTGGCTTTTTCAGACTCGGGTGATATTTTGAGCACTCGTGTCCGACTCGGGCGCCTACGGCGCCCTCGACTCCCACTCGTGCTCAAAATATCACCTTCGCTAGAAAAAGCCAATTTTCCCCCCTAGTTGCAATATACAATATACTATTTTATGCCAATAATTGCCGCCCTGATTATTATAAATTTTAACGCAACCTAGGCAAGCACGCATTTGGTCGCTGGAAAAGTTTAAAAAAAAGTAATTTGTTTGAAAATATATATATATATATACATATTATGTATTTTTTTATTTTAATAAATTATAATGATTTCCATTAAAGGGGTCTCAAACCCAATTTTTACCAACTGAGTCAATCTTACGATTGCAAGGTCGATAAATATTTGAAACAAAATAAATACAATGAATCATATAAAACCACGACAGATGGCAGCACGTAAGCCTACCTACCAGCTATCATATAATAGTGCATTTGCACAGTAAAAAATTGATGCTAAATAAATACAATAAATTGCGCAAAAGTAATAGGACATAGTACTTTCCTTTTATAAGCATTTACTAGTGTGCAAAGTCTTAAAAAAAAATATTATTGTGGTGGAAGGAATGTACTACAACTATCGGGTCAAATCAAGCAGCTGTCGTCTGCTACGCTAGCAATATCATATATATAGGTATCACCGATCTAAGTACCAGGTGCGTTCGGCACAGATGCCGACGTGTGTTGAGTATTGCTTTACATAAACTTTGA
>CM053169.1:33358507-33479623 GCA_012977825.3 Pteromalus puparum | reverse complement strand
ATATTCCTATATCTAGCTATGAAATAAAGTTTCCTTAATTTTTGCAAATTGCTTGGTATGAAATAATATGTTATTTACAATTACGACAAATAATATGTTGTTTATAATTATGATATTCCAAATGCATTTCATAAATCAATAAAAAAAATTGCACTTAATTTTCATTCTAAGTGAATCTTCAGCTATAAAATGGTGCCATGGAACTTTTCAAAAAAGGAAATTTATCCAAACGTAATAAAAAATATCATTCATGCTGACTGCTTATAAAATACAATTACGTAATTTCTTTGCTTATAGATGTTGACAGAACTATTTTTTTAAAATGTTGCCTCTTGCGCTCCACAGATCATATACTTACATTCAATAAAATAAAATGTAAAGTTTTTGTAATAATAACAAGGTAAAAAAATATATTTTTCAACTCATTTATTTCTGTATTATACAATACAAACAGAGTAATTATCATTATTTTCACAATGCATTATCATGTACATTCAATATAAACGATGAGGGCTATGTAAATTTGTAAGTTTCCTACTGGGATACGATTAACGTATTTTTCTAAATCATTTCTTTCTTCCCAAAATGTTGATTTTCGGAGATAAGCCACGTAGTGACTATTTTTTCTGTTCTTAACAGGTACAAATGAAATAACGCCTAAAAAACCATAATCTTTATCTGCAATTTTCAGTTTAGTTGGTAAGTGATTAACGAATTTTATGGCGTTTTGCGCAGAACCAGCCGGTATATCTTTAGAGGCATTCTCAAATACATGTTCTACGTCAAATGCAATGTAAGAGCCTGCTTTATATTTTAAATTTGCTTTAGGATTACAACATTTTCGACATTTAATATTATCTTTAGACAGTGCGGATGTAAGTAAATTGGTCCACATATCAGAAGAATCAATAGTATCGAATTCCTGTAAGATTTTCGTTTGGTAGTGCAGAGTTCTTGAAGACCCACATAAATTACACGAAACGCATCCTAAAGTATCTGAAAAAGATTTTGTCATTTTTTCAAATAAGCTTGTAACATTCATTTCACAATCTGCAATCTTTCCTTCGACTTTGATAAATGGCCACAGAATTTCTGCTCTTTTAGAATAAAGCTGCGTAAACGAATCGTTAGTCGAGATATGGTCTCTGACTAATTCAAAAAAATTGCTTTTACTTTTAGTTAAAAAAACATCAACAGTGTTCTTAAAACTTTTAAATGATTTGTAAGCTTCAACAAACAATTCGGCAATGGAATCAAATGAGCATGTGTTTGTAAATTTATATTTTTCATCCTGAATGTTGACCGGTGGTAATTTCATTCCATTTATGATAACATCAGTGTCGCTCCATTGATTGCAATTGTTCTTTTCTAATTTTTTTATCACTATATCCATTTTATTGGAATCCAATTTTGGTGCAGTTTGTTTTACACCGCCCTCAGACGCTAAAAGAGTCTCCAATAATGTTTTGACAGTAGCTCGACCTATTTTAATTTCTGAAGCAATAAATTTCAGATGCTTTAGAATAAATCTGTTAACAGACACTGGGCGGTTCATGTTGTATAGGTTTTTCATTATTCTATTATAACCTTCAGATCCTGTTGACGATGAAACGTCTTTTGCTGTGGGATAAAAAGAGTGCATCACGTTAGTCCAAGCAGGGAATTGACTAAAAAGTAAAATTATACTATCAACTATTCCGGGACATTGGAGAAAATTGGGTTTTGCAAATCCATCATCATTATTAGAACATTCTGCTTGACATTTGCTATTGATTTCTTTTAAGTAACCTATGATTTCATTCGGCATTTCGCTCAAATTTTCAATGTCAGTCAACTGAATGTTGTGGTACTGATTTTCTCCAAATTCTCCTTCTTCGTAAAGATTGTTGTAATCGAAAGTTTCTATTTTTTGAATCAACCATTTTTTTTTCTGGTAACATTTACTGTTTTGATTGCAATTATTGCTTTGAGATACTATGAAAATGCAGACTAAGATTTCCTCAAACAACTGTAAATTATCTGCTCGCAAAGCATACGCAATGCATCTGCAGTAGAAATCTTTAACTCCTTCATTACTTTTATCGAAACACTTCCATTTGGTAACATTTTTGATTAAATGATTACGATCACGTTTAATTAAACATTGAGGAAGCACGGAATTTTGACCTCTTAGGATTCTAAAACAATCTGTGAGATAATCATTATAAGAGCACCCATTATATGCTAACGCAATCGCGTTTAGTAAAGCCAAAGAACAATCAGTGTTAGTGCGATTAGGTATCGGCGCACCACTTTCTTTACACCTTACTAAAAAGTCAGTGATTGTATTAGTATTATGTGAATCTGACAACATCTGAGCGACAGGATAAATTTTTCCAGAAAATCTAATTACAATAATGTACAAAAAAATATCTGATGAATAGTTATCTGCTATAATGTTGACTTTTTTAACAAAACTCCCGGTTGCATCAATTGATGTATCTGTCTCAGGAAGTTTATCGGCTTCATTCCACAATTTTATTTGCTGATCAGTCCAATACATAACTATGAAAGGAGTAGTGGAAATCATTTTTATTTCGTTTCCATGATCCATAATTGCATGCAAAGATTCGATCGGTCGCCCTGGGTAATCTTCTAATTTCAATTGCTTGTCAATCACTTCCTGCCTAGCTGTTTGATATACTCCAGAGTTACTTAATATTGCTGGAATTGGATCTGAGTCATCCATTAATTTCTCAACTTCCTTTGCTTTAAAGTGTTTTCCTGTTATGTATTGTAAGGCCGTTTGGGCTTCAACTCTAAGATCTCCTGCCAAAAATCTTTTTTTCTTGTGATGAATGAGCGACGTATCGATAGTCTTTACATGCACTTTGATACCTGATGTATTGTCTAAGGGCTTGGATTCGCAAGTTCCAGTGAATTTCGCACCACATTTACGCTCACTACAATGGCCGTAAAAATAAAAGTATGGCTTATTTTTTCCTTTGTAAAAATAATGTTTTTTAATGCTGTAACAACACTTAATTATTGTTTCTTTCCATACTTTGTTGCAAAAGATTTGTGTCCATGATTTATATAACACATTATGGATGGTTCCATCTCTGTAAACTCTTTCAGTAGGTCTAATTTTATCCCATGTTTTCTGATCAAATTCTATATCAAATTCTAAATTATACCAAGATTCAGTCCTACTATCTTCATAGTCGCTACTACTGTCATCATTTGATTCCGAACTTGAGGTTTCCATAATTTAGCTTAAAAAAATAAAAAAATAATGATAATTGTTTATGTGTCTGTTAAAAAACATGATACATTAAGATATTTCATACCTATTGATAAAATAAACTGCTATGAAGAGAATCTATAGAAAATTGTCAATATTCTTGCTGAGATTAAAGTGAAAATAGTCGATACTTTAAAAAACGTTTGAAGTACAGAGTTTTACATCATAAGACTCTTCGATGAGATGCAGATGCACTGGCCTGATTATCGTGAGATTCGATGGACTACATAAGGTCAAGCGATGAAATGATAGTGAATCCGTATACCAAGATCTTGACAGGAGTTCTGTGAAAAATATATCATTATTAATTATACAGAGTCTGTAAACATTTCAATAGATGTATAGATGTGTGTGTGCGTGTGTGTGCATATATAAAAGTGAATGCAAATACCATTGCATTGAATGATTTTCTAAAATGAAAATTACTTTTAAAATGACCACAGCCACCAAAGCCTCAAGCAAATTTATTTTCAATCTCAAAAAAGTCATGTAGTATATGAATATTTTTTTATAATAACTTGATCAAATAATAGTGTTTATTACAAAAGAATTTGTTCAATTTAAAAAAGAAACAGCTTTGGATTTGTCGTAGTTTTAATTAAATAATGATAAAAATCAAATATATCAATACAAATTTTTAAAGCAATAACAAACTACATGTCAGATTTGTTACAGATATCAGGTCTTTTTAATATTTTAACTGGTGATCACGGCCATCAAGATGAGAAAAAAATTTAAGATGTAGTTTACCTAAGTAAAAAATATTGTGCTTGAAGCAGTGAACTAGCCAGCATAAACGATGCACCTCAACGACTCTTGAAAAGCTCTTTAAGTTCACATAAACTTTCGAGCTTGCATCCTAAGACTCTGCGAAGAGATACAGATGCAGAAGCCTAATGATCCTGAGATGCGATGGACTACATAAGGTCAAGCGATGAGATGATGGTGAATCTGCATATGCCAAGATCTTGACAGGAGTTCTGTGAGAAAGATATTTATTAATTATACAGAGTCTACAAACATTGTAATACATATATAAATATATAAGTAAATGCAAATACAATTTCAAAATGTTTCAAATATTTATTGTGCTTGAAGCAGTGAACTAGCCAGCATAAACGATGCACCTCAACGACTCTTGAAAAGCTCTTTAAGTTCACATAAACTTTCGAGCTTGCATCCTAAGACTCTTCGATGAGATGCAGATGCACTGGCCTGATTATCGTGAGATGCGATGGACTACATAAGGTCAAGCGATGAGATGATGGTGAATCTGCATATGCCAAGATCTTGACAGGAGTGCTGTGAGAAAGATATTTATTAATTATACAGAGTCTACAAACATTGTAATACATATATAAATATATAAGTGAATGCAAATACAATTGCATTGAATAATTTTCTAAAATGAAAATTAAAAATGACCGCAAAACTAACAAGATAAAAAAAAATTAAGATGATTCTTTACCCAAGTTAAAAGCTGTCTTTGAAGCAGTTAACCAGCCAGCTTGATCTATGCTCCTAGCAATCTTGAAGATCACATACCATATCAAGTGTGCATCAAAAGACTCAGCGATAAGATGCTGGTTCACTAGACTTGCTATCCGGAGACTCTGAGAATAGCTTCTGAACAAGCGCTTAGTTGACAATGAACTGTCGTGCCAAGATGTAGACTAGAGTTCTATGGAAAAGACAGTTTAATTAATAACAAACTCTCAAAGGATCAACAAATAGCACTTGGGAGGGTGTATACAACGCTTGTTACTCACTCAATTACACATGTTTCACTGCAAAAGGTCCTTGGATGTATCACCAATCAGTTGCCTTACTGTCAAAACTTTTTAGGCGATGCTGACCACGGTTGCACGATGAGTTATGCACAACAGCCAGACTTTCTTGAGACTCCGTAGACTGGTCATGAGATGAGACGAGTAGAAAGTACCTGTAAGTTTCATGGCTGGTAGATACTTGATTGTGAAAATATTGTAATTCTCACTGATTCTCACTAACTGTCAATCCACAATCAAGAAATAGCTATAAATAAATTTTTTTTTCTGATTTTATCAATCTCAAAATTTACAAAAGTTCAGTAGTTCTCATTTAACTTTAGAAATGATGTTCAGAATGTGCAGCAATAATGCACTTTGCAAAAATATACTAGAAACAAAAGACTCGAGCGCGGAATTGAAGAAATCGAGGTGTTTTGATTCTTTCCAAGAAGTGATGTTTGTGTGAAGTTTCAGATTTCAGAAAGTATTCTAAACTTGTTACCCTAACCTTATCAACTATTATTGAAACACGTTTGCACTTCATCGATGAGTAAAAAATATCAATTCACCCAGTAATGTTTAAAACACTCATTTTTTGCACAATTATACCTTCGTTGAAAATATCAAGATCATGAAGGAAGCAATTTGAAATCCCGACTGTGTTTAGATATCTGCTATATCGATGCAGTATACGTACACCGCGAGTGTCGATAAAACAGATTTGAGATTCAAATTTAAAGGTTTTTCTACACAACCCTTGATTTCAAGTTTTTTACAACAACAAATAATTAATAGCGAATAAATTCATGTAATAAACCAAAATTTATTCAACTTTATAAGAAGGGTTTTTGGTTTTTAATCAAATTTCAAAATTTAAAAAAATTCTTAGCGTCACTGGCTTACAATTTTAGTTTGATAATTTTTTTTTCTTCAAAATTATTTTTCTGCTTATTATATTTTTATTATTATTGAATAAACCAGGTCATGCTTACTTACATGTTTAATGAGTGTTCCATATACAAGTCCACTCCAACACGATGAATTGGTTTGGCCATTTGTCCAATGTACTTGAACAACGAGTGAAGATTGAAACTTCTTTGGCACTGCTGACACATCAAGTTGCTGTCATTGTTAAACCGTTGAACCATGACTTTGTACATTTTGGATGACCGCATAGCTATAAACAAAGCAATATAAATTTTATTTTCATAAACAGGTTATTATGATCAATAGTGAATGCTGCTTTCTTGTACTTACTCATGGTTGAGATTGAGATCGCACACAGTCCAGATTCAATTATATCCATGCTAAGTGCTCTTCTGTTCTATCTCTTATCCAAGAGCACTTTTGTATTTTTAGTATCGCATAATTATTTCTCTTACTTTTTGTGTAAACAGTCAACGAGGAATCAACAACTCTTTGTTGAAGTGTGGATTAGCTGGTACTAAGACACTGTGTGAACGGAAATTTGTATGCTGTGGTGGAGGCACAAACTCTCACAGCTTGCATCTCTGATGGATAGCAAGCTCGATAGCAAGGATGTTGATTCTGTGGTTTTCTTGTTATGCGATTTACATAATACACTCCATCTTCTTGTGAATCCATCCTCTCCCAACCAGTTGGTAATTCTTCTTTTTCCAATGGATGAGACCAATGAGATGTTCTAGTATTATGGTCAACATAATACTTTCTCCCATGCAGAGTAAAATAAACTGCCCTGCCTGGCGGTAAGGATGATTCTTCTGCTTGCTCATTTCTTGAGCTACGTCTTTCTGATACTGCATGGCTATATACCCTGTGTGCGAGACATAATAAGTAGTATGCGAAGGCATCCCGTCGCTTGAAGCAGAGTTTATAGATGGGCTGGAAAATCTCTGTGCCAAGTCGGACTGAACTATTTGGTGTGAATTTTCCTATGGTATTTTCCTTCATGACTGTCCAAGCCAACTGGACTATGTAGACTGAGTACTGCCAAATAGAGCCCTGTCAAGGGACCACTCGAAAAAGCCAAACAATTAAATACCTCAACTGTGACGTAGCTCAGATCTGAGAGCTGCGGAGCTGGAGACATGAATAGTCAGCATCTTCTACTGGAGAGAAAAGTATAGCCTGATGTTTGGCTAACTAACGAACTTGTAAAAATGAAACGAAAGTTCTGAAAATTAAAATTGTTTTACTGTAATCGTCTTGGAGAAAAAATTTGTTTACATCAAATGAGTGAGGTTAAGTTGATTCTACATTCATTATCAGAGAAATGATTGAATAAATAATCAATAAATAATTACCTACGTGCTGTCGTCACCTTCGCGCTGTAGACGTATGCGATGATAACAATATCATTATTAATAATTAACTAGTTTAATATATCTGTTATGGTTTGCCTCTCCGACCGACCACATATCTCTGACTCCGCAGCAGCCGAATTCTAACGATTTTCAGGCCTGACCCCAACGCCCCCATTGACAATTTAAATTTTTTTTTTTTTGCAATAAATAATGGCCGTAGACATAAATCTTTTACGGGTGCTGATTGCGCATGCAAAAATCTATCGATAAACATTTTTGTTGCTTTAAAGTTATTTATTAATAGTGTGTCAGAATATAAATTCAAAATACCCTAGCACCCGGAAGAAATTTTGGATTTTCACGAAAACCGAAGCTCGCGCAAACGTCTAACTTGCAAATTTTTGATGCATGTTTTATGCGCAATCTATTTTTGAAACTCAAAATATAAAATTTTTTTTTCGAGTGCTACCTTTCAGGTGCTGGTTTTTGAGCCATGATAGTAAGTGAAACCCACGCCTTTTGGATCCTGCTCCGATCGCAGGTGAATCATCCGTTCTAGAGGTGATAACCCCCATACCTCCCTAGAACTAAGTATGAGAGCTTTCCGACTTTGATGAGGACGGAGTCAGCTCATCGCCGGACACACTACGGAATCACGCTCGTATCCTAACGCCCCCCTGCAAGGCAGCGTGCCTTCGCTGGCTTCGTCGCTGTGTAAGACCAGGTGGCGAATCATTCTACATATCCCCTTTCGGGGCAGTTGTCATCGCTCCCGCATTCTCCACGACAGCAGGATTTTTGTAATGTGTGCTAAGAGAGATAGATTATCGACATAGTTAGGTATGAAGAGAAAGTGAAATAAGAAATATTGTTGAGTGTTCGTTGTTGTGGTGCTTGCGTAGTGTTAATAGATGAATGTGTTCGATCGCCAGTGCGGGCTCATCACACACACGCCTGGGCCTATCGGCTGTCCGCGGCTGCTTATTCGATTTATTCGCAGCTAACCTCTTTCTCAGGGGCCGTTCCTCTATCCGCAACCTGAGGACGCGCTGTGTAGTGGTGATAGGCACCCACCCGTCCGCTCTGGACGCACAGCGCCCCTGGTCTAGAGGTTTTAATTAACTCTTTAATTTTAATTTCGGCTTCTTTGGCATTAAAAATGATACCATCCAAGTTAATTAGCGCAATCGATTGTACTCGAAGAAATTAACATGACTAATTTTACCGTCAAACACTTGAGACTTAATGAAGTGAGTAAGAGTTCTTTCTCTAATTTACTTAATACGAGATCTACGTCCCAAGTTTTGTTGTACTTTGGTGCTGTTGGTCTCCGCCTATACACTCCTTTGAATAATCTGTTAATGGAACTATTGTCCGAAATGTCATCAAGTGATATTAGGGAGGTTGCAGATCTCGTAGTATTTAATATACTACTATATATGATGCTTCTGCGTTGAACCTATCAGCTAGAAATTCTAGGATTATCTCGAATTTGTTATCGTAAGGACTATGGGCACCCTGAGTGCAGTAGTTCCACCACGCCTTTAGTGCAGAGTTGTACTGTTTATAAGTACTCTCGGAGAGCGAGGATATCATAATGTTGAATGCAGTGTCTTTCAAACCCTTGCACCACTACACTTCCCGGAGAATACTCCCGCAATCAGCGAAAGATGGGATGTTAATGAGTGTATGATTTTCCTGCAAGGTGATAACAACGGATCATCGGATGGATTTAGTTTTAAGGGGTTGCTAGCTAACAAGCGTTTGGATTCAGGGTATGACTACCAGGGTTGACTTGGTCAGTCTGGTACAATCAAGATTCCTTCTGCTTCATCATCCCAAATCTTTTTCAAATCTTTCGTTATCAGAGTAAATAGGGGAAATGCATACGAAAACCTGTTAGACCATTGGATTGTAAATGCGCTAATCGCTAAGGCACCTGGATCTTTTTGCCAAGAGCAGTAAGTGTTTCATTCGGTGTTACTACGCGTAGAGAACAGGTCTATCTCTGGATGACTAAACTCTTGTTCAACTAAGTTTAATTACTTGATGGCAAGTTCCGACTCTGTGTCAACATTAGTTATCCCAGATTCCTTATCGGCGATGTTGTGTTTTGAGGCTACATACTCGGCAAAGATCCAGATGTCCCTATCATCACCATTCCCAAATTTCTTTGGTAATTTTTTTAAGATGTGGGAATTTTACACCACCAAGGGGTTTTCCGCGCAGGCGAAAGCCTGAGAGAATGCGTGAACAGTGCAGGGCTGTAATGTAAAGACAACTACGACTGCTAAGCACGTGCGCGATTAGAAAAAAAAGGACTTTGTTCGCGTCGCGGAGTTTTTTGGCCCGGCGCTGCGGATGGTACGGGGTCAGGTTTCGAGCTGCGAGAGCGTGCGCGTTGTTCATGTTGACTCAGCGCCGATTCCTTGCACCAGCACAACGCACAACGACGATAGCAACAAAATAAAATAATGCGGTATTGCAAGGATGCTAGCGTTGGGGCTCTCTCTCACTAGGGTTAACACCTGAACGCACGAACGCACACACAGCCGGCAGAGTCACCGTTGAGTAACAGGACGGACGTGGATCGCTAAGCTGGAGTAGAGTGGAGTGGGCTGCTGGTCGTCACTGTGGTAATGGACGGTATCGGTGACAGTCAGGGGGTAGCGTCGAACGAAGGGGAGAGAGAGAGAGAGAGAGAGAGAGAGAGAGAGAGAGAGAGAGAGAATAGATTTAATTATATACACTCGGCGGTAAGGTATTCTGTTAGAACGTTTTAAACCGAATGGCAACGTCGCCCAATTTTTGACGGGTTTTGACGGTTTTTGGCGGTTCTGACGATTTTAGATTTGCAGAGGTTATATAAGCCGGTACCGTCAAACCATGCGACGTTGCCATTTGGTTCAAATCGTTCTAACAGAATACCTTACCGCCGAGTGTATATGTTATTGATTCGAAATAATTTTATCCATCAAACAAAAAAACACTTGATAGAATTATATATAAAGTAAAAACAATTCTGATATTAAGCAATACATAATGTTGAAGGAAGCTACGTGCCAAAGAATTGGCAGCGGTTTTGTATATTAATGTCGCGAATAAACTAGTCACGAGACGTCGAATCGAGACCATTCCTAATATTAGAGGGTTATGTTAGAAACAAATTCACTTCACAAAAATTTTTTATTTACAGCCAAAATAGTTAAAATTATCCATACTGAAAGCATGTTTTCGAGATTTCGTAAATTGCACTGTTTACGTTAACGTGGATAACTTTTTTTAGAGGCGCCTAGTCAGTCAATGACGTCCGTCGATTTTCTTGTAGAAATTGGACTAGAAAACACGTAGAAATTTCGAATTTGAATATGCATCGTGTTGTATAAAAGTTATGCCCAAAATAGCTAAGGGTATTCGTACTGTTCGTACTGGGCACACTTCATCTATCCGGGGAACTCGTGATAGGGGGCGACTTCAACGTTTGAGCCACGGTATGGCGCATGCCGACAACGAACAGCAAAGGCAGGGCCATCCTCGAGATGGCAGCTAGATTAAGGCTGGTAGTGGTCGAGGAAATAAAGCAATGGACCATCGATTTTTTGAGCAGTAAGACAGATCTTGATGCGGTTTTTTGCATTCAATTCGTGAGAGCGTCTACAAACTTTGTGATCTAATGTGATTTATTGCATTCTTGAAAATGCATTATTGCATCAACAATATGCATTTGAAAAATGCATTTCTAAGAGACACTAAATAAAAAATTGACAACTCGGTAAATATTAATGAAAATAAGTACAGTTTTGCTACTCAGGGGTTTTTGGGGTCGCTGAACACGAATATCGCGACGGCAACGGTCTCCGAGGTACCTTGTGTCCAGGGTGAACAGTATGAACGTCGTCTCCTAGAGTTAAATGGAAATTTCTAGAATAATAAGTTAAGCTCGTTACTCGACGGGCTATTCCCTACAGACTCCATCAGACCTCAGACTGCCCTGAAAAGCGGCAGGGCACCGGGTCTGGATGGCATTCCTGAGGAGGTGCTCAAGGCCGTTGCAACCCAACAGCCGGAGTTGCTCCTGGAAATGTACAACCAGTGTCTAGTGCAGGGCGTATTTATCTCAAGATGGAAAAGGGCAGGATTAGTGCTTATCGAGAAACCGAAAGGGCAACATGGAGCGGACCTGTCGTATCGACCATTGAGTTTCCTGGATACAATAGCAAAGACAGGAGAGGCTTCAGTCATACCTCGAATACTGGGAGTCATTCAAGAAGCAGGCGACCTTTCTGACAAGCAGTACGGCTTTACAAAGGGGCGGTCAATGATAGAAGCGAATAGAGAGGTAACTGACACGGTAAAAAGAACGGATTTAGCCTGCCACGCGGCAAGACCAATCGTCGTGCTCGTGACATTGGACGTCAAAAACGCGTTTAACTCGGCTAGATGAGTAGACATACTAGACGCTTTTCGATCGTTTGGAGTACCACCGTACGTCATGCGACTAGTGGAAGATTATCTGAGCAATCGATTTATCGTGTAATGTCCCACGTTTATACACATGAAATAAGTATATGTATAACGCCTGTGCGATGGCATTCATGCACACGCACAGACGACGTGTATCGAAACCGACTGCGACATTACGAAACCGATCGCCGAAAATCGGAGCAGTGATTGACCTGCGAGTCAGCACTGCTCGCGCGCGGTTAATTACAACACCTGCATGCGTGTATCCTCGTAGTGGCAGATGCTGATTGGTCGTGTAGTGCCTTCTCAATAAAATCATCTCAATTGCATGTATCGACACCGAGGCTTTATAAGCTCCGGGATCGATTCACGCAGTGCCTTTCCACGTATACTCTTCCTACCGACAACTGGACCTGGTGATTGAATACGAGTGCTGTATTCCTGCTCGCATTGCTTATTGAGTGCTTAGAACCCACTCAAACTCTGTGGGTAGAATATAGTATAACTTTTCGTTGCTAGACGTGAATCGAATACAAGACAATGGAAGGGAGAAAAAGCAGATCCATAACGGCAGGGGTGGCACAGGGCTCGATCTTGGGACCGGACTTCTGGGGCATTCTGTACGATGGGTTGCTTGGGTTCGAAATGCCACAGGATGTCTTACTCGTAGGGTATGCGGACGACGTTGCGGCGGTTATTACAGCACGTAACGTAGAGACTGCACAGGCCAAGCTAAACGCGATAATGTGCAGCCTACTTGAGTAAATGACAGACCACGGACTGACCTTAGCACTGAACAAGATGGAAATTGTTCTCCTGACTAGAAAGCGTATACCAACTATCATACCAATGAAGGTAGACAAAGAAATGATTATGACTGAACCGGCGACTAAGTACCTGGGTGTAACACTTGATACGAAGCTGAATTACGGGGCGCCCTTAGTTTACGTATGCGGAAAGGCGACGATGTGTGTAGCGCAGCTTAGCCGACTCATGGCCAACGTGCGTGGGCCGAGACCAACTGTTAGGCGGCTTCTAATAGCTGCCGGTGCTATGGAAGTGAAGAAATATCGAAAGCAAATAACGGCGGTGCAACGTAGAGGGGCTTTATGAATAGCGTGCTTCTACCGAACGGTCTCGGGTGAGGCGGTAATGATAATTGCGGGGGTGATCCTTGTTGACCTGCTTGCTATTGAGCGCAAGCGGATATACGAAGGTCGCCTGATTTCGGATAACATTTTGTTGACCACTGAAAAACGCGAGAGAACAATGCGAATATGGCAAGAAAGATGGGCTCAATGCTAACAAGCGAAATGGACGAGAACACTGATTATAGAGATAGGTCCATGGACGGAGCACAGGTGAAGGGAGATAAACTTTTACCATACTCAGTTCCTCTCCAGGCATGGCTACTTTAGAAGCTACCTGTTCGCGATGAACAGGGTGGCAACAACGGCGTGTAAATACTGCAGTGACGACAGGACGACGTGAGACACACGTACTTTGACTGCCCATGATGGACGAAATAGGCGTAGAATTCTAGAGCTGACGATAGGGGCATTCTTGCCCGAGACAGTAGTTTGTGCGATGCTTCACAGCAAGCAGCAATGATACGAGATAACGGCGTACGTGGAGACGGTTCTCCGCGCAAAAAACAACGACGGTTGTTTGACAGATTAGGTGACAGCTAGAATAGCATAATATAGGCGACCTCCCGAAGGAAAGCAAGAGCAGCTGCCGGGGGGATTTTCGCGGCCGCTAATTTATCTTTGACAACTGTACGATCTAAAACGAAGCAAAACAATAAGAAACCGTAACATCAACTTTAACAAAATCTAAATAAAAAGTGTAGATGTTTATTTACCTGTTGAATTTGGTGACGCGTATTTATGTGATCACTATTTATATTTTTTCATCAAATTTTTACACATTATTTGTATACTACCTTACTTAGGCTACATATATGGCTATATTTATTATATTATATAATTGGCTAATTTTAGTCAAATTCAACGAAAAAACCTAGTTCATTTATCATCTTATATGTATACGTATAACTTCTAAGGCATATTTCCTAGAGCATCCTGTATAAAATTTACTTCAAGTACGGAAAATTTTCTATCGATTAAGGTGGATTTTGAAACCAAAATATAATTTTCTACAAAAAATATAACCAATGAAAGATTTTACTTAATTTCTTACGATTATTCTGTACAATATTTTCGAAGTCAGAAATACGATAAAATTTTCAATTAGCTGTATCATTCGAAGAAAATGATCTTTTGGCCTTTGTAATCACCTCACTTTGTAGGAAACTTTCCGTACTTGAAGTAAATTTTATACAGGATGCTCTAGGAAATATGTCTTAGAAGTTATACTCGTTTGAATGAACTAGGTTTTTTGGTTAAAATTTACTAATAGTACATTAAGATACCAGTGGCATAAGTGGTTCTTTACAGCACGACGTGTAGTTAGCACCCGAGCGTAGCGAGGGCGCTAAACGCCGTGCTATGAAGAACTACTTATACCATGGGTACCGTATACTATTTTATAGCACGTGTGATATAAATTCGCCACCCACTGAATTTATTTGAATTTATTTTTTTGCAAAAAGAATTATACACGACTTGCACGTCGAAATAAGTTTGGGGGCGGACAGCGTGGCGGAGGAAAAGAGCGAAGCCCCCCCCCCCCCCGCACGAAAAAAATTAATGTTGATTGAAAATTATTTTTCAATTAACTAAAAACTAATTTGTACCGTCTTATTTTCTAACGCACGGAGAAAAATTTCGACGTGAGCAAGGTTGCCACCTTAAGGTGATAAATTCGTAACCTTAAATATTGCATGATCTATGGTTCACGGACATGCCATCTGTAAGCAAGGTAGAACTCGTCTGATCGACTACTACACGGAAAAATTGGTTGGTTGTGGTAACCAAGTGATATTTGGTTGATCAGAAATTGGTTATGAGAACTAAGTGCTTGGTTAATTTAACCAAGCCGACTTTTGTACCCTGGAAAAGCCAACTTTGTAGGTTACTAACCAATTTACTTGGTACATACAACAATTTTTTTTGGTACATTTACTACGAGACATTGTCGGAAGAATCAACTATTTTATCACCGTAACGAAGTTACTTATTAACAATAACAAATTGAACGTGGTTAAAAAAATGTAATAATTTCACTAATAATTGGTTATATAAAAATATGACACTAGTTTATTTTATTTATTATTCTATAATAAAATTTTTCCGGAAGACAATAATTATGCACGTGGAGACGTCATTCCGCAGTTCAAAACGCTTACATAAACTGACGAACTGATCGAGAGCGAGCGAGAGTTTATAGTTCTTATCCCTATAATATACTTACGATGAGAGCACAGCCGTCAGAGAGAGGCTCAAAGTCGTTGCCCGTCTTTTATAAACGTATTTTACCCTGGTGGGCTGTATTTTATTCGCCTTGTCGAACCCTCCCAAGAGCAATGTATTTCTTCCCTATTTATAGTAGTTCCGTTTATCGCCACGCGTGTATTTTAAATGGGCAAACGTGGCGCTAGTGTGCCTTCGACAAGGCCAATACCGCGACGCGAACGTCGAAAGAAATTTCGAGATCACTTTTAGTATCGAACGTCCGTTGACCGTTGGTCGTCGGAACATCGTTCTCGGCTTCAGCTGTGTATGCGTGTCGTTCGGTGCTATCATCATGGATATTGAAGCTCTACTAAAAACATGGGGTTACGGCCAATACGTAAACGAATTCAACGAATTCAGAGGTATGATTTTATAAAATATCCCTTTTCTGTTTAAAATCGACAAGGCTTGGCAAAGCAGAGGATACTATAGCAACAGTGTTCGAGAGTCGGGAGTGCAGGGACTCGGGGCCATGTCGTGTGTCGCGACTGAGTTTGAGCTGGACCTATAGACAGTAGACGCACCGACGTACTCATCATCCGCTATGACAGTGACGACGAGGGCCAGGAGACGCAGAGCGGTACGATGCTCGGAACCCGTGGAGGTTACGGTTGTCGTGTATGTCGGCGCCGGCGAGAGTGCCGCTAGATTCGACCCGTGAGTGACCAGTTCACCGTTGAGCTTGGAGACTTGCTGCTCTTGGTGGTGCAGCTGATTCGACGCATATACCTACGAGAGGCTACCCTGACTTTCTAACCGAGTATGCGCTGCTGTGGTTGCTGCTGATGCAGGTGGTGATGAGCTCTGACTTTGACTGGCTAGCCTTGAGACTGTCCCTCTGCGAGTGAGGTTATAGACGCTGAAGTGCGAGTAGTTAAGCAAATGTTGCATAGCAGCCGAGACGAAGCTCTTTGTGTGTAATAAACAAATCTTATTATTGTTCTAGATGAAGACATTGATATTGAGACGTTGACTCTTCTAAGCGTTGACGATATTTCACATATTATTCCAGACATCAAGAGAGGTCCTTTGATTTGATTTATGAACAAATTACACGAACTAAAACTTGAAAGAAACGTAAGATTTGTATTGTATTAATTTTTATAATGCTTGATATTTATATTTTGATGAACACTAATTTATGTTATTACTGTTATTATATTTAAGCAAAAGCCATCTGAAACTGAGGATACAGCACAATCTAAAAGTGCAGAAGTTTTAACCACTCAAAAAAGTGTAAAATATAAAGCCTCGACTAGCAAAACACCAACACAAACTAAACAGTCAACAGACAAAGCGTCAACAAGTACAGCAGTATCGCAGTGTACTAAATCATCTACGACACCTAAGAAACTTGTTAAAAAATCAAAAAGTACAAAAAAAAAACACAAGCATATTCGAAAAATTCACAAGCAGTTTCAAAAAAATCAGCGACGACACAGGAAGCAGACTCTTCAACCAGTGATCATGAAGAAGGAGAAAATCAAATGGAGACAGACACTGATAACATTAGTTTTTTGCTTCCTTCCTAAGGAAGCCTTGTAATAGTAATTTTTGGAGTTTGTGTAAAAACATGTGGGAAGTGTGTTTTGGTGAATTTTTAGTTGAAAAATGGTGTTTTTAGAAAATGTCCGTACGGATGTATGTGTGTGTGTGAGTGTGTGTGTCTGTGTGTGTGTGTGTGTGTGCGTATGTATACGCCTGTTTGTCATCTTCTACTTGGTGGATTTTAACCCACCAAGTCTCATTTTCTTTGTTTTTGCTAGAAGATAGTGGGACGAAAGTCCGTTTTTACAATTTATATACGCGTTTTTTTTTATAGTGATTTTTTAGTTTTGAGATTTTCGTTTTTGCCAACAAAGTTATCGGAAAAGTTAATAAAAGTAAATTGCTTAATATGTACCTGAAAGAGAATAAAATTGCCTATGTTTTTACCGTGAAAAATTTATATTATCGTTCGTCGTTCTTTTATTATACACCATACAGTGCAATTTTTTTAAATCGTTATAACTCAAAAACTAAATAGCGAATCATTCTAAAAAAATATATGATTATTGAAGGTAATTAGAACTATATACCACTTAAATTTTAAGTCATTTCATGGGGCAGATCCTGAGAAAAACATCAAAAACTGAAAAAAATCGTTTTTCTACGTGACGCGATAAATGGAGTAAAAAGGCAATAATCAAGTTCAAATTTTGGATTTAGTTAGCATTATATAGCACAATGATCACTATCTTTGGGATTTTTATAAAACCAGTTAATTTCAAAGATATTGAGCTTCAAACTTTTGTTTTTTCACCCTGTATACTACTGCCTTCCTCCTCAAGAGGACGCTTTTATAGTAAATTTTCAGTTTTGCTAATACTTCGTGGAACGCATTTGGAGGGTTTGGAGTACGAATCATACGTTTTTAAAATGCCGTGCGGATGGCTGGGGTGTGTGTGTGTGTGTGTTGTGTGTGTGGTGGCGTGTGTTGTATGTACGTATACCGCCATAATTTTGGAACCATTGCGACGGATCGTAATAAAATTTGACATGCATATATTTTTTCTAATTCTGAATTAGGTCATTTTTGTTTATGATTCTGACCATTATGGCATATTATAGCCATTTTTCTATTTTGAAAAAATATTTTTGCTTTTTTATAATGATATGATTTATACAATATATTCAACAATAGTGTATCTAAAGAACATAAAAATTGTCTCATTTCCCGCAAGATTTCTAGATTGACTGATCTGTTCATTTTTTATGATATAAAAGGTAATTTTTCGATAAACATATATAACTCAAAAAATAAATAGTTAAATGTTTTGAAAAATTCATGACAATAAAAAACAACATATCTACTAGTTGTTAAAAATTTTAACCAATTTTGCGACTAGTTTTTGAGATAAAATAAAAAACTAAAAAAAATGGTTTTTTTATGTCGTACGATTACGGGAGTAAAAAGGTTTAAATTGAGTTGAAATTTTAGGAAAAGATTGATCTTTTGATCACTTCGGCTAGGTTCTTTTTGTAGCTTATGAAACCTTTTAGTTTAAAAGATACTAAGATTCAAATACTTCAACTCTCACCCTGTATACTCTGTGTGACTGAACATTATTATTTTTGTTTAAACCATATAATTGATAATTAAAGCTTAGTATATTTTGAGAGCTTTCATGGTTTTATAAAATGTCCGTGCAGATGGTTTTGTCTGTGTGTGTGTGTGTGCGTGCGTGCGTAATATTACATTTAAAACAATATCAAAAATCGAAAAGGAGGAAGCTAAGTGCCAAAGACTTGGCAGCGTGTTTTTCTACGTGATCGATAACGGGGGTAAAAAGGCAATAATCAATTTAAATTTTGGATTTAGTTAGCATTATATAGCACCTTTATCTCTTTCTTTGGTTGTTTATGATACTAGTTAGTTTAAAGATATTAAGCTTCAAAATTTTGTTGTCTTACCCTGTGTACTCTATATAACTGAAAACGTTATCCTTCGATCTCAGTTTCATTAATGGATTTTAATCTTATACTTAGACTCGTTTTTTGCTGTTTTTGGTTTATTAATTCGTAAAAATAAGATTTTCAGTTACGCATGTGCGTATATTCATGGCGATTTTTCGATCACTGGTGATTTTAGATACGTTCCGCGAACTATATCCTTATCATTATATCTCGGAAACTAAATTTTGAACTTTTCGTTAAAACATCATGATTATTGAATGGTAATCTATAGACTCTACTTTAATTTTAAGTAGTCTACGGCAATTAAAAATTTTGCAATTTTTCATAATTTTCAAAATTTTTCAAAATTTTCATAATTTTCAAAATTTTTCAAAATTTTCATAATTTTCAAAATTTTTCAAAATTTTCAAAATTTTCAAAATTTTTCAAAATTTTTCAAAATTTTTCAAAATTTTCAAAATTTTGCAATTTTTCAAAATTTTCAAAATTTTTGAAAATATGCTATGCGTCAAAGAGTTCTCAATTTCCTACTCCTTTTGCATGCTTAAAAAAGGGTCTATTCATGCACGTATCATAAAAAGTACGGTGTTCAACAAGGGGGGAGTGGCTTTTTCAGACTCGGGTGATATTTTGAGCACTCGTGTCCGACTCGTGCTCAAAGTATCACCTTCGCTAGAAAAAGCCAATTTTCCCCCCTAGTTGCAATATACAATATACTATTTTATGCCAATAATTGCCGCCCTGATCATAAATAAATAAATAAATAAATAAATAAATAAAATTATATATGAAGTAAAAACAATTTAGATATTAAAGCGATACATAAGGTTGAAGGAAGCTACGTGCCAAAGAATTGGCAGCGGTTTTTTATAAGTTATTATTCTATATTAATAGTTTGTATAAAAATTCATGTGTATGAATACAGGTTTCGAGTTCACAATTTGATGATGAAAAATTTGCACAATCAGTAAGATGATTTTATAGATTTCTATTTAATATAATATGTATATTATCAAATTCCATAGTTAAATATTTTTTAATTATTTTATATAGATTATTGCACCTTATATGCAAGGATCTGATGGAAAATCAATTATTGATTTTTTTAAAATGAATAAAATATTACCAAGAGATATCCGTCTGGATCTAGTAGCTATTATTATACGAGGTGTAATGAATGATGATCCAACATATGTGTACGTAAAAACAACAATCCAATCCTATCGATTTTTTAATATAATATATTCTCTGTATGAAGTATTTTCAGTGTTATATTTTGTTTTATGTATAATATATCCAAACTGTTCAACATTTTAAATAATCTCTATATTTATTATGACGAGGAACAATGTTAACTCGTCATAACCTCCCCAGCATAAATATCATGATGTATAATAATGTATTACAGCTCTGTTACAGGCGAACGGCAGAGAGTGGAACGGGAGAAAGCACGGTAAGTGGGGAGAGAGAGAGAGAGAGAGAGCCTCGCGCGCGTGCCGCGTCTCGCGGAGAGAGAGACAGATTCGTTTAGACTCGCAGAAAGTAAGCATCGTGCGCGCGACTTCTCAACACGAAAAAGACCGATAGCTTTGTGAGAGCGACGCGCGAAGGCTCCCGGTTTATGACTACAACCCAGAGGGTCCGACGCTACGTCCAAGGCTTCCGAGCGATTCCAACCACTCGCCTTCGAAGGAGACGTCCTGGGGCTTGAGCCGACTCTCGTCAACCGTAAGTGTCAGCTCTGCATCTCTCTCTCTCACCAGTGCCCTCCCGGTCTCTAACTGCACCGTTCGTTTGCGTCTCGCACACCCGCGTGTGTGCCCGTGTACCTACTTTTCGATTGAACAATATACGCTACATTTTCTACGCTACCCAGTGTGTCTTGATTGAACACCGGTCCTTACTCCTACTAAGTTCCCCGCCGCCTCCGCGGGCACGTGCATTGCTTCACGGTGCACGTGCGAGTAAACTGCAGCTAGCCGAAATACGACCTTGGCCGGTCCACCTACGAACTCGATAATACCCGAGGAAACGAGACTTGGTCTCGATTATTACGCGGTGGTCTCTCCGCTCCGGTAGCTGCACTGCACGCAGCTAACGTCTGCGCGGCTATCGACACCGAGCAGAGCAGCCCCGTTATATTATTAATAATTTACAGTATAACACCTAAGATGTTTATGGATTTGGCTAATGCTATATATGAGGTATTCCCAGGAAATATTCCAGTTAGTTTTTTTTTTCACTTATTATGATTATTTATAAATTAATATTTTCCATATAATTTTAATTCATGGAAAAAATTCATAGAGTATGTTCTACATACCTCGAGAAGTAACCGTCTTTGGCCAAACTGCTCATAAAGGCTGCTTGTATAATAAATACACAAATGAACTAAAAAAATACAGAGACAGATGTCTTATAAAAAATAAGAGAAAGATTGATGTAGCAGTTGAACGGCAAGGAACTGGTGAGTAAAACTACTTGCTGCTTGCTCTCTGCAATTTGCATCTCTGCAATTTTGCTTATTTAAATATTTTTACAGATAATGAACAGGATGCATTAGAATGGTTGATGAATTATTTGGAGCCATGGACTGAAGTTCTGAGTAACTGGAAAATGACTACTATGAGTCGCATACATAAACTTAGAACTGATGAATTGCCAACTTTGAAAAACAAAAATGCGAAGTTAATTTTTTCTATGAAAGATGGAATGTCTATTGACAATTATTTTAAAACGTACAAAGTATTAAGTCAGCCAGAAGGATATTCTCTAGTAAGTGATTGACGTTCACCTCTTATGTTGATTTCTAAGTATATTTATATTATAGAAAGATTATTTTTTGTTAGCTAGAAGAAGATTTCCACGTATTATATCCAGACAAACAAATTCTATTGGTGAGAAATTGGCCTAAATTTGAGAAGATTGTTGTAAGCTTGACGGAAAACGAAGGCATTGAAAAAGAAGGTAATGTATTTTTGATTTATATTTATTTTATAACAGAAACTTATATTCACTTTGATTTATGTCTAAAAGTTGTATTAAAATTTAGATTTGAACTACCTTACCATATTTAAACTATATGCGAGTCTGTTTGGTTCAAGAGTTAATAGTGGAAAGGGTAAAAGTGTATGGCATGCCAGTAAAGCAGAGGTTCTACAGGGATTCATTATTCATGTTGATGTAAGCTTTGATTTTTATATAATATCATTACTTATTTATTTTTGCATATTGATTGTTTTTCTTCCAGGTTATTGATGACAGGGAAATAATAATAGATCGTCTAAGAAAACAGTATGCTAAAATTGGGAAAACTTTACAGCCATTGGTAGTAGTTGTTGGAGAAAATGATGAAGATGTGCAATCATATGTACTTATAAATCAACATTATTATCATATGCCTGATCCAAGACGAGCTGTAGAGGCGTGTTTCAAGTCATTCCATGCCTTACGTGCACTCTATACTTGTCAAAGTGAAGCAGTATGGCTAGTATTTCAGAAATGGATGTATAACATGAATACAGAATGGGATAAATTACTACCCGAAGTTGCACTAATATTAAATAATTTTGAAAAGGAAGCTAAAAAATTACAAATCTAATTAATAAGATGTATTATAAATAAAAATATCGTAATAAATAGCAAACAATGTCTTACATAATGCGTCTACTTTCAGGACCGACCAGCAATGTTAGCAAGCAGCGGATGAAGCGAGAGAAGGAAAACGAAGAGCGTGCAATGCCTTCTCAAAGGCCTACGCCGACATCCGGAAACTCGAATTCATACAAATCCGGTAAACCAAGGTTCCGCAGTTTGTTTCATGACGTTCAAAAGGGGCGTCAGCTGTGACATGTAGTGTTAGCTGATCTATCCAAGAGACAAACATTCGCATAAAGTGTATACTCGTTCAGGCGACACGGTATAAATAAAACTTAATACTTTAATTGCAATAGTAAATATATTTTTCGATCAATTTTACAATGAATATTTACTGGTGACATAGTATTTCATATTTTACATTTTATGAATAATACATGGAACAAAATTATTAATGTTACTCAAACAAATAAATCCTTTTTGATCCGAAGGTTCTACTTCAAACGCGTGTAACTTATTGTCAAATGTTATTGAATCTAAAATATTATAAATTATACCGAAATCTATGCCATTGCTCAGAATGGAATGTACAGCACCGAAATTAGGCAATGTATCAGTGAGGCTTATGCATAAGATATAGCCAGCTCTATATTTTCGACCATTACATTCTACGTATGAAACACATACAGTATCAATGAGAAACTCGGGAGGTATTATGCTTTGTTCCATGCTGTTATAATCTTGATTTAGATGAATATATCCTGGTCCAATAATTACTTTCTTTTTTAAACCGATGTTGCTGTTTATTCTGCAACAGACTTTTAATTGCTCTTTTAAAGCCATGGTATATTCTAGATTTCTTCTGCTGTTTGTAACTGCAGCACTTCTCTTCAGTGGCTGATGTTTTGCTTCGCACGTGATAGTGCTTATATTAGCAACTGGACCAGATGTTCTAATCACAGATGGATAATGAAGCATAAAGTGATGTTTGGGCTTAAGCGTTTCATTGAATAATTTTTGGTAATGTTCATGATGTTCTGCAATTAAAGTTTCTAGGAAATCTACAGTACCAATTTGCATTTTCTTAGAATAAATAATGTCACTGATTTGTCGTATCATGATATATAACTGCCACACTGAATCTGTTGAAATCAAATCGCTAACAAAAAATGCAAATAGAATAGTAAAATTAAACATTTCACTGGCTGTCATAGATAATTTTTTATTTTTCTAATCACTTGCATTTATAGCTGGAGGTATATTTTTTATATTGTTAGCAGCGTAGTCAAATATTTTCATACGATAATTTAAAATATTAAGAGACAAGTACTTTTTCTGCTCAATGTAATAATTGCCAATGGCATACATTTCGTACCGTAGAACCCCTTCTGCCCAATCGTGCATCACATCTACATAGTAGTTTTCATAAACGTGAAAATATTTGACGTCATTCCAAATGCAGTATTCATTAATACCTATCCCTTCCATACAATCATCTTCATATTCTTGTACCACTCTTTCTGTATTTAGACGTAAAACGTAATCCTTTTGTAAAACATGTTTTAATCCTTTGCACATTCTACAGTAAAAATTAGAATTAAAACTTTTTTTAAATCTAAGAATTATACTTAAGCCTAGATTATCTGATAACAATAATCCTAAAACAAAATAGACTTTTACAGTTTCTCCCCTGTAACATAAATTTAAGCCTTCTTCTTGTAAAAAATTGATTTCATCTATTAAAATACGGAATATGGCATTGTTTCCAAATTCACTGCGATCCATTGCATTGCATATACCTACTAAGAAAATATTTTCCAACAATGATCCGAATTCAGGTGTACTTGTATGCGATCCAACAACATTGTTGAATTGAAAGTCATCATGATAAATATTGATAGGTATTGCTATTTTATCATTGTAGTATTTTTCTTTTTTATCTTTTCAAAGCTCGCCTTGAACTATGACGGTGTTTTAGACCGGGATATTAAAGAATGACGGGGTCCGCATCCGTATATAAACGATCAGTGGCGCATCCACTGATCGATGAACGAGCGAGAGGAAAAGTATGTAGCAGCTAGTTGCAGGCTTCTTGAAGGCTGTACGAAGCCTGGCCCGTAGCGCAGTTTGCTGTACGTGCACGTCCTCGTGCACGTGAGCCCGCGGAGGCGTCATGAGTGATTTGGCTACGTAGCTAGTTCGAGAGATAAATTAAGAGTGAATCGCATGGGAATGGACAGAGTCAGGAACAAAGTGACACAAGCCGAGTAATAGCAAAGTTTCTCTTTATGTAAAGACTCAAAAATCAGTACAAATGCAGCGCGGAGTAAGAGAGACGGAGCAGAGCGAATAATGCCGAGAGAGAGAGAGAGAGAGAGAGAGAGAGTATTGCGATCGGGCAGGTACTTACAGATGTGCTTCGTGGAGCTCGACAAATGCCTCGTGGCTTGGACCGGAGTGGCGCAGGACGGATGACCAGGGCCCGACGCTGGACAGCAGTACGGACGCCTCAAAGCCTCGTGTGTGGCCGGGGTGCAGCTAGAAGTCGAGCGGCAAACCAATGGACACGCGGTGCTGAACAGCAGCAGGTTGATTCCAGCGACACACGAAGTTCCTGGTCAAGGACGCTGTAGCAGTCCTCTCGAAGTCGAACGCACGCACGCACGGATCTACCTAGCTTAGAAGTAAGCGTAGCCGCGGAGACGAAGGGACAGTATCGGCACGACTATACAGTACGGTATACTCCTAAGTGTCGCGGCGCGGGACGCGACCGCGTGATCAGTGCAATATTTCTCTCTCTCTCTCTCTCTCACTCACTCTCTCAGACGGCGCCACACGCACATACACACTACGCGCGGCTCTCTCTGTGTGTGTGTTATGGCTGTCTGCTCCTCTCACTTACCTGCTGCTGAAAGGAATGTTATACAGAAGAATATTTACAGATATAATGTTTATTATAGTATGATCATATAATATAGGGGAGAGAGAGACGTAACAAGTGCACACAAGGCAACTCGTTATAGTACACAATTGCATAGAACATTATGTTCTGATGATAATTTTTCCATATAATCAATGACGGTATCTAAGACACCAGCTAATGAAAAAAATTGGTAGAGTACTTTTCTCATTGGGATTATTTGTGCAGAAACAATGGTTCGTTCAATTTCAACTGATTCGTCTACTGGAATAACTTTATCACAATCGCCAAAAATATAACTTACTGGTTCTATCAAGCCACGTATTCTAGATTGTTTGAGACGCAAGTATTCTGTTTTATGAGTAGAAAAGTCTTCAGTCACTTTAGGTAATATTGAAAGCGCATCTTGAGTAACGTCAGGTGGTGTATTTGATTTTTCTAATACTAAAGAAATATGGCTTCCTATGCAAGATAAAATATTATTAGTTAAGTCTTGTGTGAACTCAAAAACATTTTGTACAAAACAACGCGGTACATCAGATGCATAGAGCTGACTGTAAAAAAGAAAGACCATATCATTAAATCTTTTTGAAAAGTCAATAATTTCTGGTTTGGCATCATCAGGTTCATTTTCATTATCACTTATATTCATGATCTCATCTTCTTGGTCCTCTTCGGCATTTCTACATTCTTCATCAATTCTAATATTAGGCTCATTGATAGCATTGTTTGTTATATCACCTCTTCGAGCGAATTGATGCACATTCATTAAGTGTTTCACAAATGTCCGCCATGTACTAAATTGTCTAAAATAATTTTCTTCTTTGCATGGAAAATTTTTTATTGTGGATAAATTATGCTTTAAAATCATGTGGCTTTCCAGTCTATTGATGAGGTTAAATGTTCGATCACAAATTTAACAGAGGTATGTTAACCTATAGTATAATCACAATAAGCAAAAAATATAATTACATACTTTAATTATATTATAAAAATCATATATAGAAGTTGTACAAACCTATTGTTGAATCCATAACCGCAAAGAAAAGGTTCAAAAAAGCTATATCACTGCAAAAATTGACAAACGTAAATAAATTTAGAGGATAAGAAGTTTTTTTGTAACGGTCGGATATGCGCGGTGGCGCCACTGTAGCTCTGGGGCTGCTAATGCATAACGTTTTTGTGCACGTCGCGTGAGCCGGTTACTTATAACCTCCCTCTCTGCATTGCACGAGTAGGGAATCGTGCGGGTTTAGGCCGTCATATACGTTATACTGTATAACACAGAGACCTCATCGAGTATGCATATATACAGTACTTGCGAAACCGCACGAAAAACCTATCAATCGAAATTGAATTTGGATTTTAAATTAAAAATATTGTTTCTTGATATTAACCAAGATAAGTTGTTTCCATAACCAATTAATTTGTTAGTATGACTAAAATACTTGGAAGAATCATGTTTTTATAATGGGTTAACCAACATTTTTGTTGTAATTACCAAGATTTTAGTTAACATCGCAGTTGCAGCTTATATTTTCAAAAACTACTTTCTTTACCAACTGCATCGCTAGCGTGACGACAGAGTCTCTGCCTTTGGATATGAAGGATGCGGGTTCGATTCCCAGTGAGGGAGAAGTTTTTTTTCAGAAATAATAAAATTTGTAAACTTGTAAAAAAATTGGAATACACTTGTAAATATGTAAATAACACTTAAAAATAAAACTAAATGTATAAATAAATAATAATAAATAAATAATAAATAAATAAATAATAAATAAATAAATGAAAAATAATAAATAAAAATTGGTAAAAAAAAATAAAATTTTTTTTCCGCATCGATCTGAAATCAAACTCAACTATTTTTTTAGTAAGCATAACTAAATTATTTCTTGAGCCAACAATTATCTTGGCTGTACTGACAAATTAGTTATCATTGCTGACATATTTTTTTGTATTGTAAACCAATATATTGGTTAAGATAACCAAGATTAAATAGTGGTTGATGCCTCGGGACGACACAAAATACAACCATACAGTTGGTTATGATTACCAATTTTTCTCAACTAAGCCCACTTGGTAAAGGATACTACAAATATAGTTGGTGCGTATTTTTCCAGGTAATGTGGTTATCCCAACCAAGTACTTGGTTATCGCAACCAACCATTTTTTTTCCGTGTATTTGAAGACTGAGCTTGCACGAATTCTATAAGATGCTGTTTATTGAGCTTTAATATCAAAATGATGAATAGTAGTAGTTATTCTAGTAATGATGAAAGTGCAGAAATCGAATCTGAAAGAATTCGTGAAGGAGCAAAAAATGTTTCGTTCAATTTGTTGCCGCAAGTATCGAAACAGTTGTATACAGCAACGTACAACAATTTTGAGAAGTGGCGAAAAGAAAACGGAAGTAATTCGTTGTGTGGAGACGTTATGCTTGGATATTTTGACGAGTTGTCGAAGAAATATGCCCCATCCAGCCTATGGTCATATTATTCCATGCTGAGAGCTACAGTCAATACGTTCAATCACATTGACATCAGCAGTTATAAAGGATTGTTGGATTTTTTGAAGAGAACAAGTTCAGGATATCGCCCGAAAAAGTTTTTAGTCTTCACAAAAGATGAGATCTCAAAGTTCTTGAGCGAAGCACCAGATGAAATGTATTTATCATCAAAGGTAATATATAATTTATAAAGAAAAAACTTGTACATTCATTACATGATTAAGTATTTAATTTCATATTATCAATAATTTAATGATTTTATAGCACTGTGTGGCATAAGTCTGCATCTATGTCACGCCTATCCGTGGCATAAATACGCCCGGGCGCTAACTGCACGGTACAAAAATGGACTGTTTGGGCCACGGATAGGCGTGACAGCGGATTTATGCTAGTCAGTGCTATGAAATAGCGTAAGATACTCGTGGTATAAATAGTCCGATACGGCACGCCGTTTAGCTTCCTCGCTACGCTCGTGTGCTAATACACGCCGTGCCGTCATGGACTATTTATATCACTTGTATCGTAATATACTATATTAGGTTGCTGTAATATTTGGGATTCCTGGTGCGCTGAGGAGGCAAGAGTTTGTCAACATTAAAACCAGTGATATTGCAGAAATAGACAATCTTATACTTGTGAAGATTAATATCACCAAGAATAAAGTGCCAAGATCCTTTCGATGACTGTACAGCTATCCTAATTATACAATTCCAAGCTGGGAATTACAAAATCGGACACAACCAACGTGATAACATCCAGGTGAAGTGGCATACCTATGGATCATAAATTGAGCGTGCACTCGAGAGCAGTGGGGCCACTAGCAGGTCGCAAGGTGTCTCAAAAAGAGCATAGGATTGTAATTAATTTTTCAGGCTAGATTAGTGCATATTTTTTCTTATTACACGGATACGTACCATCTGCCTAATGCAGTAGGAAAAAGTTATGATAATAAGGCGTAGACTATAACCTGGCACTAGAAGCATTGGGAAATAAACAAACTTTGGATGGCTGCCTCACCCGGCTGAGGGCTATACTAACTTAGGTTTAACTGGCGGAGGTACAATTCGATTATATGTGATTTGAACAATATGATGAGCGTGGACGCGGAGGGGGGATAATACGAACTGGCAATAATTCTTCTGGTATCGAAGCTAGGCAGGCGAACGGTAGTCAGCGCAGCCATTTGGTATTTCGAAGCAAGCAGTTCAGAAAGCTAACATCAGATTACACACTCTGTTCGTTCGACGAGCAGGCTCGCACGGTATGCTGACACCAATGCCAATTACTATCAGACACTAATTTCATATAACCAGCGGCAATGCGATGGTACTGGAAAATTCCTAACAATTTATCATACAGTGGCTTCGAAGGAATAACTACTGATGCGGCTAAGCTGTTTCTCTTTTACGGCCTTCAAAATAAGAAATTCTTGTAATCACTATGTTTAAATCAAACGATAAATAACGATCTGACTAGTATTTACAAATTTGAGCGCAGTATAATATACAGACATTAAAAAGTTTGGCATGTAAAAAGATAAGTTTCTCGCTGATGAGGGTCATAGAATGAAAGATCACAGGCGCATGTTGTCTAGTTGAACTTGCCGCTAAGCACTAATTGATTCAAGAATTCAACGAGACAACCATCTTTGTTCCAAAAATCAACACAGGCGCAACAAAATATAAGATCGAGAAAAGTGTATCTGCACTCGAATAAATCTTCCCTTGTATGCATCACCAACTATACTGCTAAATCTCACATTTTTTCAGTTTCACAGAAGCCATTGGGATAGCCCACTCCGGATGCTTTCAATATCAATTAGACAAGTAAGGTTTCTAATATAATTATGCTCGGCATTGCTTGAACGCAGCTCAAGTGTAAATACTTACCAAATTCCAATAAGTTGCGAGTAACAAAGATAGCCAACGGCTGTTGATCCATCGCACAGTCCTATAATTAATTGGCTCGACTGCTGTCCATCGTCACATCTACCTATCACCATATTCTGTACAATTCAAAAAGTCTCAATAACTACACATTTTCAACATCAGTCCCAAAATACTGCAACCGTATAAAAAAACCGCTGACCATTCATTGGCAGCTAGCTTACAGTACACCAAAAACGAAATATTTATTGTTGCCATATCGCAAAATTTTAACATACCAGTGTTTACTATAGAAATACCAGTGTTACTGTATATGGACTTATTTTAAATTTAATGTTTCAAGTTTGAATTATATTTAGTTGATTAGGAAAGCAACTAGGAACCTACAAAATCCATCAAGTAAAGAGCAGAAGCCAACATATTTTTGAGAAAAATCGTCATCGTACAATTTCAGGTTCCTCTGGTACTGGAGAAACGTGACTTTAACGATGATTCTATTAAAACTGTTTATGACAGCACGCTAATAGATTATGTTTATATCGGAAATCACCACAAATAAAATTTGAAGGCCATTTGATAACACTGCTTTATAGAGAGTATTAGACATCGAGGAATAGAATAGATAGAGAATGATCAGAATAAACAAAATAAAAAAAAAACAAAATTCATAAACCGTTGATAATCTCAACTAACCGATTGTAAGTCTATAAAACTACATGGTACTTCAAGCTAAATAAATGGCGAAGAATATAACAAATGAGTCAGCTCTTCAGAAATATAATATAAAAACATATTACAAATACAGATATAGAAAAAAATCATAATCTAAATTTAAGTATAACTATAACCGCTTGAAATTGTCGTAGGTCAAGCTCTCACAGCTTACCATTCAGATTATTTGTTATCAAAAATATATGTTAGAATAACGATGACCATTTGATTAATAGGCTAGATTTCATAGAAAAGCTCTAGCGTCCGCGATCGTACTTAAATATCTCAATGAGGGGGGGCGCACGTTTGCGTATGTTTTGATGAAGCCCGGTGCTGATCAAATAACCTGAATTACTATTCATTTAAAGATTATTTTATGAATTGAGCATAGCAACCTTAGCACTTGACAACGAAATCAACGATATCGTGCATGTTATTGTTTATCAGTCAGAGTCTGACAGCTGTTACGAAAGACTCATTTCTTATAAAGAATTCAAATAGTCCTGTGATCCGCTGTTCTTTTATTAAATAAGTGTATTTTATTTACAAATAACTCGAACGCTGGTCTGAAATGTATTACGGAGAACTTACTCCTTGGCCTTTTTAGTTTAACGCCCGCACTCCTTCTCCACGTCCCTGGGTTGTTGATGCCTTAGACGCGCACAGGCTGAAGAACGCTTCATGCCCACGAAACGCACTACATCACCTCTTTTCTCAGCACGCGTCAGCAATATATAAATAATGTTGAACAATATAATATTCATATATATGTACTAGAGGGGCCTATATAATACAGTAGTTAAGCATACATATTAACAATACTGGCGTAATATTAAACAAATTCTAGTCGCAGGAGAAGTGGATTCCTATGTATACAACAGTGCAAGCCACGACCCCTTAGAAGAAAAGCCGCAAAAATTGTCTGATAAAAATCGCTTAATTAACAACTATTAGCTCTTTATTTGAAGCAACGCTGGCAACAAAATCGTTTTAAGCAAAAGATATATTCTTTTAAGATCGCAGCTGACGGTATGAGTCTTATCGTTATTATTAGATATTGACCAATTATGAGCGCGCTGCGACGGTATACACACTGATGCCGCATCTTAAAAGTTGTGAGTAGCTGGCACTCCTAGGCACTTATCTCGATGAAACTGATCTAAGAGAGTGAATCGGCTGACCTTTTAAGAAAATTTCAAAAATTTAATACAGACAAAAAAAATTCTACTCTAGGCGAATTTCATCGTATCTGACATACGCCTACACAATTGTCTGACAAGAAAATCAGAAATTTAAAAAATCAAGCAACCTTGATATCTTGAGAACCATTAGGGGTTTAAAAAGCCTGCGCAATGAGCTTAACCAAGACAAATAAATATCTACCTTTTCAAAACTCAAGTGGCAATTAGGCCTTTTTTTACGCCCGTAATCGAGGCACAAAAAACTCATTTTTTTTCAGTTTTCGATTTATTACTGAAAAATACGTAGACAAATCACTTGAAATTTTAATGAAATATAGTTGTGACATTGTGACCCATCAACATGATTTTTTCGTAAGGTTATGATGTTTAGTTCAGAGATATGAATTTTAAAAAAATCACGTTTTTCATTTTATCTGCCAAACGGAGCGGGTCGATCCCGAGGCACCAAACGGGGAAAAGTAGTTAATTTTATTATCTTAAAAAATGCATTTTAGCTGAATTGTTTGTAACAACGGGATGATTGAAAAAAACGCAAAAAAAATTTTTTTTAATCAAAAACATGCCATAAAAAAAAATATGAAACAAAATTAAAAAAAAATGTTTTTCCCGAATTCAGAATTCAAAAATAAATATGCATGTTAAATTTGATTAATATTGACGAAGTAGTTCCAGAAATATGACGGTATACATCCACACACACACACATCCACACACACACACACACACACACACACACACACATCCATACAGACATTTCCTAAAATCACGTAATTCGAACTTCTAACATCTCAAAACATGTTTCTATAAAGATTTAGCGAAACCGAAAATTTTACTATTACAAAGCTTCCTCTAGGAGGAAGCAAAACTAGTTGGACAACAGAATCTTGACAGAAATACTAGCAGAAATTCCATCATCGAAGCTCGAATCACATCTACTGAAATTGCACTAGTAAAGACACAAATCACTGTCACTGGAGATTCTATTATAACCAATATGAATACATCTGACCAGGCTTATTCTGCTTCTACACTCAAACTAAAATATCCAGTATTTTATGACCCGGATGTTGGTTTATATTCACCAAAGGCAATGGATCATCAACTTGTGTTTAATAACTGCAATGTTAAGATAGAAGCGGGTTCGCACAAGTCCATTGTATTAAACAATTGTAATAATAGATTCTAAATGTTGAAAAATTAATATATAAACATTATTTCAAGTTTATAAGTTTTAATAAGTTTATGATAAGTATGTAAAAATCAAATATTTGTACCAGTTTTCATAGATTTTTTTTCTCTTAAAAAAATAACTTTTAAAAAAGTAAAAGGTTAGGCAAGTTTGATATATTTTCCGCAACGAAATCACAGATAAAAAAGAACTGAGATCAATCAAACAAAGTCAAGTTTATTATATTTAATCATAATGAAGCAACAAAATTCTTTTTATTAAATAAGGGCATACTTAACTTGAAGTTAAGTTATATAATGATCATTTAGGGACAACTCTCAAGATACTTACTACGTAATGCAACGGCCACATTTTGGGTCCGTGCAGGTACGGCCCTGATCTACTAGCTCAGGTGCCGCGGAGCGCAGGTACAGGGCTGCCTCGCGCTCTCTCTCTCTCTCTCTCTCTCTCTCTCTCGCTTACACGGCTCCCATGCGATTATCGATCGCATGAGAGCCGTTGACACAGCAGATCTACGCCGCAAACGAGATTTCGTCCGCTGCGCACACCCCTCTCCTAGCAGTCCTGCTTCGCTCGTCGCCTCGCTGACCAGCTCGAGAGGAAGCCTGAACCAGCCAACTACGACGCATATTCCTGCTTGCTGTTGGATATTATGTATTTTTCATTTTAATCGTTAACTTAACAAACTAACCATTTTATTGATATTTGTTTCTCGCACCCGGGGATATCTACACCAGAGTGATCCGGGGAGTCTATTCCTTCGGGAAAGACTCTGCATTTATTAATAACAAACTAACATTGCTGCCGACAGACGCAAAAAAGACAGCTTTCGCTGTCCGGCTGGTGGTGATTATATCACGTCCCAGTCGGTTGTCTATGGTCGCATACCGCGAATTGTTCAGAAACTAATATCATCATTATAACCCCTCGTAAAGCTAACGAAATAACAAAACAATAATTACGAGGATTACGCCTTTCATCATTTCGATATTTATGTATAACAACTTTCAGGTCATTCATCAAACGATTGTACTATTTTTCATCTCGTGATATTCTCTAGTGTTTTTTTCTCTCGATAATATCGTTCAGTTTTTTCTCTTAAATACGCTCACTCTGAAATCATCCAACAAGACTTATTTCCCGTGTAAATAATCCGTTGAGCGCCGGATCTCGCGTCTGGATACACGGTGATGGCAAATAAGTCATCTTTTACATACTTAATTTTCCAACGTAACTAATTAAATACATATTAAAAAAATTGCAATAGTGTTCGCTTCGTATAATATAAAGAAAAAATGTAATAGCATAAATTCACAATTGACATTGTCTTTTGCACAACATCAATTCATTTCGTCACATTCCATCTAGTAACTCATTCTCATACAACTAATATTCGCCGTAAACGATATTTTTCTTGCCCTACAGGTTCAACTTGTTTCTCAAGAAAGCGTTACATATATTTATATCACCGAATAATATTTTCTCATCGTTTGTAAAATTTGATGTTTCGAGTCTTCGCAATTATTGTTAATTTTGGTTCGGCTATTTACGCTATGGCGATTTTCTTTGATATTGGTTATTTCAATTCTTGCTAATCTACGCTTTGATAATCTTCTTGAATAAGTCCATGGAGATAAATAAAGTGAATAAAGGCTACCAGCCACAATCATTTCAATAAATATAAATTGTTGTACAATTTACTTGACTACCTTCATCCTATCTATTCCCGAATATATCTGCGCCACAAGTTATTTATTGGTGAACAACTAAAATTTTCTTTTTATGTATTAGAACATCATACAAACACCAAAAGTGTACAAGGAATCGAGCATGGCAAGTGACGTATTAAGTATCTTGAGTGTTGTTCCTAAATGATCATTATACAACTTAACCTCAAGTTAAGTATGCCCTTCAATTAATAAAAAGAATTTTGTTGCTTCATTATGATTAAATATAATAAACTTGACTTTGTTTGATTGATCTCAGTTCTTTTTTATCTGTGATTTCGTTGCCGAAAATATATCAAACTCGCCTAACCGTTTACTTTTATAAAAGTTCATTTTTTAAAGAGATTTCAGTCCTTTTTAGTACAATTTTTTGAGTATTTCATATTTGTCGTAATAAAAATAATATATAAGCATCTTTAGCACCTTTCGACCATGGCTTTTTTGTAACATTTTTATCACTAACATGAAATCACTGATTGTTCTGATACACCACCCTCAAATGATTTTTACACATAGACACCGAAGTCCACGGTGCGAACTACATAGACCTTGTCATTGGCCACCCTATACACCTAGACACCACCCTTGAATTATTTCTACACCTAGACACTAAACACTACGGTGCGAACTACCTAGACCTCGTCATCAGCCACCCTGTACACCTAGACACCGCCCTCGAATAATTTTTACACCTAGACACCGAAAACCACGGTGCGAACTACCTAGACATCGTCATCGGCCACCCCGTATACCTAGACACCGCCCTCGAATAATTTTTACACCTAGACACCGAAAACCACGGTGCGAACTACCTAGACCTCGTCATCGGTCACTCTGTACACTTAGAGGTTGACCTCGTATGATTTTTTTACCTACACACCAAAAACTACGAAGCGCACCACCTAGGCGTCGTCATCGGCCACCCTGTACAACTAGACACCGCCCTCGAATGATTTTTACACCTAGACACAAAAAAAAAACACGGCGCGCCCCACCTAGATGTCGTCATCGGCTACCCAGGCTACCTACTTACTATTACTGTTCCGGAACGCAGAGTATGCACCGGCAACCTCTAGCGCTCCACTTGATATTGCAGGCAGCATGAAGAAAAATGTGGGAAAGCAATGTTTCTCATCAAGCCAATACACCTCGTCAGCGGCCAACTGCACGGTCTAACCACTGGACAGACCAAGCGTACTGTATATAAATATGAGACGAAACTGTTAGAATATGCAAAGTACAGTTGTCTGTACACTATATCATAGCATCTGGAGATAGGATGTGCAGAAGCGCTGTGCGCAACTACTCGACAGTGAGTCTCGTCTCGTTGCGCACCGTAGGTAGCATAGAGTATAGGATAGACACACATATGTGCGACTCCCCACCAGTACTATGTATGTGAGTCGTACGACATATAGTCAATGCGCGACTACGACTGAGTCCACTCGTTGCTGTACGCTCGAAGAGAGCACACGCATGCTCGGCATGCTTTGTATATATCCAGAATAATAAACCATATTATTAATAATCCTCCCGTCTACCTCACTCATTATTAATAGAAACACTAATAAAATATGTTTTTTGTCAATATTTTTATTAATAATTAACATAAGCATCAAATAAATATGTAACCAAGTCAAAAAACCACAACCACATTATAATCAATTGTAAATAATGAATTAAACCAACTTCACGGTCCTACCATTGGTTACACTGAACAAAAAAGAGATACTGAAATCGAACATTTGGAAATACCAACTCGATTATTTTGTAAAAAAACGACTTGTTGGCCAATATTTTTGTTGAAAATCAAAGTTTATCGTACGATATGCTAATATACATAAAATAAGCGAGGTACAATAGACATAAGCATATTTTTCTTTACAATGAAAAATCGCGACATCAATATAGAAGTATATAGTGTCGCGTGCGCCAAAGTGTCGTCTGCTTCTCAAACTCGCCTTCGTGGCGCTCCCGCGCCACTTGATGAAGTTAACTTTAAAATGCTCTAGTGTTTAAAGATGTAATATACTTGAATAAATCATATTCTCTAATAAATAACTACAATATTTATGTCATATTTATTTACATGTATTTTTAGTTTGGAATGAATACTGATTTCAATTTGATTTGAATTTGAAATACCAGTTTGCCAACTTAATTACACTTGAAACTAACCTAAAAGCAACAGGAACGTTTAGCGTAGGTTTTTATACATTTGTCACGAGAATTTGTGTAGTTTAAGTGCAATAAGCATCTGCCATACAAGAGTCAGAGTCATCTAGACTGCGCAGAACGACCGCAATTGTAAGTCTTTAATTACATAATAAGTAATATAAGTAATCGGTTTCCTTGCTTATTTGATACTTATTTGATACTTGCATTATGTATCAAATAAGTAAGGAAACCGATTACTTATATTACTTATACGTACGTACGAAATTAGAGGTCTTTTCATTCATAATAAATATCCCTAATAAACCTGAATACAGCACTAAGCTGGATAATCTTCAATAAGATAAGAGATACTAGGATATCAGTAGCAAAAGCGGATAGACCGGCATCCGCATAAGAGCAAGAGCGGGCTTGACAGCGACAAAATGGCCAAGTCTTACGCAGAACATCCTGGGTGCTGAATCTCTGGACAACTAAAACCAATAAGAGTACTTCCTTACTATATGCTGTTTTTTTCGCAATCCTTGGCGTGAGTTATACAATTTTTGTACGTTCCAATAATAAATTTTAATCTTTCCTCCTAGTCCGTGATAGGCTCACTTTCCAGTAAAAACTCTAGGAAGTCGTCATCTTCACTCAGATCGAAATAGGTTCAAGATGTTGTGGTGTGATTTCAATCTTTACCGAATATTCTCTCATGTTTATTGCTATAGCGTAGCAACATCCTTTTTCATTCTTAACTGCTGCTTTTTCGAGGTATGCTCTTAAAACTGTATTTATTTGCCGCAAATAAGCTTCTCCAGTTACCGAATCCTTTGTAGCTGGGATTCTTATTGGCACCTTTGCCCTGGCTGGTAATTTAAAGCCATTTCTGATTTGATGTTTTCATTTGCATATAGAAATTCATACTTCAATAGTAAGACGTAGCACTTTTAACTAGTGACTTCTTGGAGCTCGTAGGCCTATTTTTAGTCTAGATCTATCTTGCTTTCCGAAAATACCTTGTTTACAAACGGAACTGAAGTTATCAAACTGGCCTTCGGTTATCAAGACTTTGTCCCCAAACATGATGTTTACTTTTTCATAGTACTGGAACGGGTTTCCTAATATTAAATCCTCGGACAACAGAGTCTCAGCAGGCAAAACATGAAAAAGGTGTTCTTTCCCAATTAGAAACAACTTGACTATACTACACTATACTATATATAGAGTATATACTATGAATACTATACCCTGAGGAGAAATTCCCCGTATGCATGAAGTGGTCTGAAGATGCCCAAGGATACTCTCGGGTAGCCGTGGGCGCCCATGGCTGCTATAGGTAGACAGAAGATAGCCGCAGAGCGCTACGGTTCTGTCCACGGGCATAAAGGCAGCCATTGAGCGCTCGCGGTGAGCGAGGACATGACGCGCGTGCTGTTCTCGCTCCTTGGACATTGAGGAGTTCGTAGTCTTAAGGTAGCGCTCGGTATGCTTCGGCTCATTTGAGGCGAAAATGGCGGCGTTTGATTCGATTTCCGAGTTTCTTCGTGCGCACGCGCGTACTCGTGCGCACTAAGGAACTTGAAAAGACTGACTATGATTCCAATTGATTCAGCAGCTCTTGACATTTCTAAAAAGGTATTTAATCACTACTTTATCACACTCAGTTTAAACGGTTTTGGAAAGGTCCATTAGAGTGTTAAACATCATATTGTAATTGTCAATTTTCCACATTTGAATTTTTTCAAAAACTCAGTTCAAAAGTTGATAAAGCACGAGACTTCTGCTAGTGTCCCTACGATTTTGTTAATGCGTGCACCTTTAATAGTAGCGCTAGATAAAATTCAGCACTTCAGGACGCTGTAAGTAATAATAAAGCATACAATTTACGCAAAAATGAGAATGGCGACTTGGATGGGCATTTCGGTTAAGAGGTAATGCTTACAGCATACACAGAAGTGAGTCATTATACATTCAAATATGTGCAAGTTACTTAAAGCGAGATCGAAACCCAATAGCAACCCCAATTCCAAGTTTGTCTGCAGACCCCAATAGGAACCATATAAGGATTCGAGTGCATATTGTATATAAGTTACTGATTCGTGCGTAATTTTAGGCATGCAGATTGAAGTTTGAAATTTCGTCGGGAATTCGCTACTATGAAAGCACTATAACAGGGCTTACAGAATTAAAAAAATCAATTTTTTGCAGGTTATTTTTCTACTGCAAAATAATAAACGACTATTTTAAAAATCGGTCTCGACAATGTTTTTTAATACATCATAACGAATATTTAAAAAAAAAAATGTGGCTGTCTCGGGGACAGCCGATAATAGAAGTGAATACTTGAATAGAGAAATGTACTACTTAGTCTTCGCAGCGGGACTGCAAATGTACTATATGTATATCTTCGACGCAAGAGATTAAAATAAATTATAAAGAGACTGTTACTTAATATTATCGCTTTTTACAAAGTCCAACGAAATTCTGATTTCCAACAAAAACTAATACAACTCAAATTTGTTGCTTTTTTCTAGAAAAGTTCTTTTTTGTAAAAAAAAGTAGCAAAGTATTGCATTGCGCTAGTCTTCGTTGAAAATCTGAGTTGAAGTCTTCTTAGGAAGTGGCGATGGGGGAGATGCACCCCGTAAGAACTACTTAGCGAATTTCGCTATAACTTTCGATTAGGACCCTGAAAGTCGCGGAACAATCACTATCATCCCGAGGTTAAAACAGCTGAAAAGAAAGAAGGGAGATCTTGTCGTTCATTTTCGACTCCGGAAGAATAATTAAACGTATGAGGTTTTGGAGTTAGAGTATTCGTTGCCGTTGAGAAGCCTCTAGTATACGAATCGAATGACCAGCCACGTGGGTCGTCCTTGCAACCCACGGGTTCGTTGTCGAAGACAAGTGGAGAGAGCTCATGAAGTTGAAGACGAGCTTAGAGTGACCGCTGATCACACTATCGGTCTCGCTCTTGATGTCGTAGTCCGGCATGTTCTGATAGTGCGATTTGTCGATGTCCAGTGTCTAGTCCATCGTTATGATCCAGCACGCTTGTGTCGTTATTCTCCATCCCCATACAAAATTCTGGAGCAATTTCTGTTGCCTTGTGTATGGCTTTGGTGCAAGCCAAAATTTTCGTTGAGGTTCGAATTGCAGCCGACGGGATCTTTGTCAAAGTACAGTAACGAAAACTTGGTGAAGTAACAGTCGAGCTTTGATTATCCGCGGATCACGCTGTATGTACGCGGTCGAATCGCTCTATATGTCGCAGTCCAGTAAGTCATGGAACGATTTACCGATGCCTATAGTTTTCAGTCCATCGATGTGAGCCAGGGTCCCAAGCATACTGCTGTGTTTAGTCTCCGTATCCAGCATTCACGTACACGTCATGTCTGAGACGATCTAGATAATTAGGCGCTTGAGTTGCTAGCGAGTCTGGTGGTACGCTATCAGTGACCGTAACACATAACGCTGGCAGGCAGCAGTATCAGTAGTAGGTTTGAACTTGTTGCGAGATGTCGTGGGTATGCTGAGCTTTAGGCTGGACGGTCTCCGGTACTGTCGATCTTTTGAGGAAGCATCGGCTCCTCGTTGACATCTACCTTCTCCTCATGCTCAAACTCCATGGAATTGTTGTCGCAGACGCGCCCTGCCGCGAACTCATTCTCGGGTTCGTAAGTTCGTTGTTTAACGCGCCGCCCAGTAGGAGCCGCAATACAGCTGCTGTTCGAGCGCAGGCTTCTGATCTTTTTTGGGCTCGGTCTAGAGCGCGAAGTCGAAGTGTCGTTTGCTGTCCATCAAAACGGCTGTGGCGAACTCGGCTACACCGATGACAAGTGAGGCATATGACCGAGTTCAGGTTGACTATGATCGAGGCGGCGTCGCGCTCAGGTTAAGATTAAAGTTGATGTAACGGAAGATTAAGAAATTAGACCTTGCCGTCTTAATAACATGTTTTGGAGGAATAAGCAAATGAGGTTATGGGAAAAGAGATGAAGTTGAAGTCGATACTAATTGTAAGTCGGACGGTATAATATAAAGCAATCAGCGCTCTGTCCCCGTGCGTTCGGCTCTCTGCAGCGTCGACACATCGGATAACTCTCTTGAGGACTTTTATTTAATAATGGCGTTTCGTATAAATGTATATGAATAGTTAGTTCTTGTATGTACATTTATTCTAACTTCAACTTCTAACCTCCCATAACCAACAATCTCAGTATTGTTGAAAGTGACTAATCCTGAAAAAAATAGAATCAGGGAGGCGAAAAATTAAAGAAAAATCACAAATTAATTTTCAATCTTAATTAATTTGCTGAAGGAGCAATTTTTTCAGCAAAATGATACGATAATTCGAAAGATCTAATTAAAATCTTAAAGATAGATTATTCATACATGAGCATTAATTTCGGATCAAATAATATAATAGAAAGATTCGTAAAACGTGTATAGGTTATCTAGCAAATTCAAAGTATAATAAGGTCGCGGTCGCTCCCGACGGCATAGTGTATAAAATTTATACTTGCCATCGGGGCGCTACCGCGCCCCTTGATACTACAGTCTTCCCGGCAAAACTGAAATGATTTAGTCTTCGACGCAAATTCAAATGCGTATTTGTTGTGTGCTAAGTAGTAATATAATCTACAAGGATAAATTAAATTGTGACTTTTTTGATAAATTTTAATAATTTTTTGATTTTGTGATTATGGTGCATAAATCGTCGCCATTTTCTTATTTTTCCAACTTAATCGCAACTTTGACAGAAGATGTAGAAAATCTTAGATGAAGTGAAATCTTAGGTAATCATTGATCAACTAGTAAATTTAGGATAGGCAGAATATAATACGAATAAAGAAAATATAATAAGAATAGTAGCATGTCACGATATTTTATGACACAACGTGCGTAAACCATGATTTAGCAAGTGCATTTTTGCACGAGCGTACGGTAAATCGAGGTTTACGCCGCGGCGTGTCATAAAGTAATAATGTTTATCGCAAGTCAATAATGTTTACCTGCAAACTTTTCGCGCATATTAAAAAAGTCACATCGTTTAGTTTACGCAAAAAAATTATAGCGCCATAAAAAGGCACCGCTATATTAGCGCGTCGAGGGGCCCAAAATCTAGCGGGAAGAACCGAGAAAAACGGATAGCCGCTTGCAGTGTATGTGTAAATAAGTGCGCTGTGCGGCTGATATGCAAGGGGAGTGCTGAGCTTTGCGAGCACGCTAATATGCGCGGCGAAAAGTGCGTGGTGGGGGGGAGAGAGCTGCCGCTGCTTTCGTGACGAATTTATTTGTCGCGCCGCCGTGACGCTCGCCTCTCTCCGATTCACTCCCCAGCAAAATGTACCCAACGGGCCTATAGAAGTATTCACTTCAAAAAATTCATTACGATTGGGCTTATGGCCTATCCGCTAGTAATTTTTAAACATAAATTTCTGATTTTAGCTCACTGTGCGCTGCTGAGACGCTGAACTTATTGCCGCTATCTTCCAATGAGCCGCTTCCCAGTTTCAGGAGGTTGATCGGGTACGTCGCTAGTCAAAATAAGGATAATTTTTTAAAATTGTTATTTCGTTTTGATACAAGAGATATAAGTCGTATAGGACTTACAAAAAGCTAATTTATAACAAATAATGATTTTAGTTAAAGAAATAGAACTACTTACATAACAAAAAAATTTGATACAGATGTCATTTGACTGTTTTTGAGGTTAAGTGCACATATTTTTTATTCAACTAACAAGGACAGCTACCAGGCTCCGGGAAAGGGATTCCGCTAAGACTTTCAGAAATGTTTTCTGGTAATTAAAAATGAGAGAAACCAGTTGTAGTTTGATCTCATAGGCATTTATTCGGGAGTTATAGCCAATTTTAGTCAAATTTAACCAAAAAAACCTAGTTCATTCCAACGAGTATAACTTCTAAGGCATAATTCCTAGAGCATCCTGTATAAAATTTGCTTCAAATACGGATAATTTCCATCGATTAAGGTGGTTTTTGAAACCAAAATATCATTTTTTAAAAAAATATAACCAATGAAAGATTTTACTTGATTTCTCACGATTATTCTGTATACCATTTTCCAAGTCAGAAATACGATAAAATTTTCAATTAGCTGTATCATTTGAAGAAAATAATCTTTTGGCCTTTGTAATCACCTCATTTTATACGAAATTTTCCGTACTTAAGGAAAATTTTATACAAAATGCTCGAGGAATTATGCCTCAGAAGTTATACTCGGTTGAATAAACTAGATTTTTTGGTTAAATTTGACTAAAATTGGCTATAACTCCCGAATAAAGGCCTATGAGATCAAACTACAACTGGTTTTTCTCATTTTTAATTACCAGAAACCGTTTCTGAAAGTTTTAGCGGAATTCCTTTCCCGGAGCCTGGTAGCTCTCCTTGTAAGTTATTTTTTTCCACTCTATTACCGCTGCAGACTCATAGGCCCAGTCAGCGGGAACCTTTCACCACCTCTGTGTGGAAGTACAGCCCGATCCTATCCAATTCTTCCTTTCGAATTTCCGCCCTAATTTAACCTCCCTGGATGATTTTTCCGGTGAGGACATCTTTCAGACTCGCACAATGTTGGTTAAGTCAACACTCTCTGTCCTTTACAGGACGTCGGGTTCATCTCCCAGTGTAGACCGATCCGGAGAAGGTCCATCTTTCAGGAGCCAGCTCCTCGCCGGTAAAACCGGCGTTCCCTGTCTAGCGCATCGGATCGGCCTACGTATTTTATCGACCACTCTAAGAGTCCCTAATACTGCTTTGCATTCGCCCAGGTTTATCCCTGTGAGGCAAGAAAAAACCCGGAATTACGTTAAAGGAAAATTCCGGGGAAAATCTCGCCTCGAAGGAGCCGGAGTCCAGGGTGCTTTTCCCGTTGAAATACAACTCAGAAAAAATTCTAGTGTGCATTCACCGGGAATCGAACCCACGGCCCCTTGAGCGAGAGCGTATCCACTAGTTAGGGCGTGCGCCTTAACCAACTGAGCTACGGACACTTTGTATTTAACTAAGTTATTATTATGCATAGAGGTAGCCATTGATCGTTTTTAAAACCAATTTGAATTCGTCAAATATTAGTTTTTTCATACAAAAATTTGCAACAGAAACTGTTTGCTAATACAATAAATATTGTGCAAATTAAAACCAGGAAAATGTGACTCCCCATAAGACTCCATGTAAAATCGGAAAAAATACTTTTAATAATATCTCCAGCTTTTTATTTATACATATCTACGTGTGTTAATTTTTATTTTTGAATCTGTTCGTTAATTCTAAATCAGATCAACCTCCTTAAATTATCTTCGCGGAATGGCAAACCTTATCTGGGTCTGTCCATTTCGGGATCATACAACCGGTTCTCTGGTCATGAGCGAGGTTGTTGATAGTCCATGCCAGGCATAGGTGGTTGCATAGCATAAGGTATGTAAGGATTCATGTATGGGTTAGGAAATGTAGGATTGCCCGGTGGATAGTAAAAGTAAGGATTAGGTGGCATGAATGAATACAGATGTCCGTAGTGTCCTTGATGCATCATTTCTGGTGGATATCTCGATACTGGAGACACTGAAGGCTTCTGGACTGACCCGGTGTCCGTTCTAATATGCTTATAGAACCCGTGGGTTCAGGTGCGTTTGCATAACTCAACTGTGGAGGAGCATTTATTCCTTCCATTCTCAATAGTAGTCATGGGTATGTACAATAAAGTATGTGTCGTTTGCATCGTATACGTAATTTATCTCGTTTCGCTTTGGCTCTGAATTGTGAAAAAAGAAAATTCTTCGGGATGTCACTTTCTGAGTCGTCGTGTTTTTCGTATGAAACGGACTACTAGTAGTCCGTGCGATACAGAAAACACGACTCGTACTATTCCAGAGTACCATCGAAAATATAACTGTAAGGAGATCCTAATATCTCTTTGGACAAAGCCAAAATAGGCCGAGTCTGACGTAACTAAAACGTCAATGCCAAGCGGCCGACCACAGCAGACAGCAGTTGGGCCACTCGGTTGGCAATTCTCAATTGTCCGTGAGAACTGCGCGCGATGAGTACATACGCGCGCGGGGGTTTCAAACAACCAGTTACAAATTTACAGCTTTAGCGAACAGAGGTCCTGCGAATAATTGTGAAACACGAATCGAACTTGCCAACGCAGAGCGTGATTATGCTCCGCATCAACAACGCGATATATTGTTAATTTAGTATTATAATAAAAAAATATTAAGTGTTTTTAAACTAATAACAAAGGTTCTTGTGAAATGCTCACTTTTTTTCGCGTTTTGATAAACGATAAGCCCGTGGAAATTACTGCGCAGCGAATTCTTTTCTATTGTTATTTCAGACATGTATTTAGCAGCACGACTTCATAAAAAATATGACCGTGACAGGAACCTTTTCTTTTTTATATAATTTCTCAATATGCGCGGCGGCGAGGCGTTGCAACACAGCACGCATACGCAGTACACAGGGCTATAGATAAACGATCTATAGATACTGCGCGCTCTTTCTTTTTCATTTTTCATTAGCAACACAACGCGCGTTATGTTCCAATTATTTTCATTTCTAGCCCAGCGGCATATTTAAGTATTTATACAATAGACCGCAATATTAATGTATACGAATGACGAGTAAACAACAGCCCCAAAACCGTGTATCTGAAATTAAGATGACACGGGGACAACGAGGTAATCTTCCGCGCACGTGTACACTACAGGCATGCATGTGAATACGTCGCGCGACGCCCATCATATCTTGCAGTCATCTTGATTCTTTCTCCGGCTTTCTCCAGCGCTCGCGCATTCTTCGCGTCAGGTCGTTTACGGCTAGCAGCGGTGATCGATCAACGTGTGTCCCCGCGCTACTGCGTGGCACGCTAGCAGCTCAAACGAAAAAGCGTGCTTGTACGCCAAGAGCATTGTAGCAGATCAATCCTTTTTCTCGTCTTTTTGTATACGAAACAGTACGGTCACGATTGCGCACGGTTTTCACGACTTTTCAGCAGAGCATTGAAATCCGCACACACTCGGCGGTCCACGACCTCCGAGGACATCGAGCGTGTGTGTAGACATCCCAAGCTACCGTTGCGGATTCTCTACGTAAATTAATAGGCTCTCGGATTCTTACGAAAGATAGTCAACGAGAAGGAATCTATAATTTTTGAGATGCATTGATAAATAATTAGGTTGACACTGAGGTTAGATAATAACAGATGATTTATTTAATAGATGGCAGTGCGTCCGCTCAGCTTGGAGTCTTACAGGCAAGAAAGAGTGTGGAGTACAGTATGGCATAGTCTGACTTCACGAAGTATACTATGTTCTTAGAGTATATACCCGAGGCATGCGCACTATGCTCGCGTTTGCTCGAGCTTGTCTCGATGTAAGAAATCGTCGTCAACCAATAGATGGCGCGACGAGTACCATTATATGTATTACGATTGTATAAATTCACATATTACAACAATAATTCTTCGTGGCCTGTACGCTCTACAATGACGTAGTCCACGATAAGTGACATAGTCACCTCCTGGCCACTGGCATGATCAGTGTCCTGTTTATACCTGCTGCAAGGTAGTTAGAAGGGGTGGACTACACAAGGCCACAGCCCTGCTCAATATAGGCAAGATCCGTATCGGGTGGGTCAATTGCTGGGTGCGTGTTCGAGCGAGCGCCACGCGATGCTACCGGTGCCTCGGGTACGGTCACGTTAAAGCGCAATGTAAGGGTCCCGACAGAAGCACCAGCTGCTGGAAGTGTGGTGCGGCTGGGCACAAGGCCAAGCAATGCTCTGTGCCGGCTCAAGAAATGAAGTGTTTCTTGTGTACAGAAGCAAAGGTGCCTTGCGATAGGACGGCGCATGCTCCAGGAACCGGAGCGTGCGCGGTCTTCCGCAACGCTCTAAACGCGGCTAGGACCCAAAAATAATGGCGCGAATACTGCAAGGTAATCTGCACAGGAGCAGACTGGCTCACGATCTCCTACCGCAGTTCATCGCGGAGGAGAGTGTGGATATCCTCCTCATAAGTGAAGAGTATATGGACCGAGATGCATCTGGCTGGGTGTCCAACGGCGCAAAAACTGCCGCTGTTTGGGTGCCCAGGCGGGAAATCGCGGATACGGTAACCGGAGACGATTACGTGCGGGCGAGGGTGGGTCGCGTCACTTACTTCAGCGTGTATCTGTCACCGAACCTAACTGCAGCCGACTTCGCGACATGGTTAGGGGCCCTAGAAGACGCGATAAAAGACGTTCCTGGGGACCTAGTAGTCGGGGGCGACTTTAACGCGCGAGCGACAGAGTGGGGCATGCCACAGACGAATAGGAGAGGTAGGGCAATACTTGAGATGGCTGCAAGGATAGGACTGGTAGTTGCGAACGAGGGAAATACAGCTACCTACCGCAGACCAGGTTTCGGGGAGTCGATACCGGATGTAACTTTCGCTGGGGAAAGTACGATCCGCAAGATAAGGGGCTGGCACGTTACGGAAGAATTTACTGCTAGCGACCACCAGTACATTCATTTTAACATCGAGGAAGAACGCGCGGAGAGGCAAAGAAGCGGAAACAGCCGGGAACCACGATGGAACACTCAATGTCTTAATCGGGAGGCGCTTACGGAGGTGATTCGAAGCGCAGAATTACCTTCTAATGGGCTTTCGGACGAACTAGGCGGACGTGAGAAAGCCGAAATCCTAGTAGAACGCACTACTAGGCTAATCACCGAGATGTGCGACGCAACGATGCCCCGAGTATCCACCGGCCACCTCAGAAGTCCGGTTTACTGGTGGACGGACGAAATCGCTGAGCTTAGAATGCAAAGCCTTCGAGCCAGAAGAAGAGCTCCAAGGGCCCATAACCGCCCAACGGCTCAAGAACTTGCTCGCGGGTACGACGAGGAGAAGAAGAGACTCCGGGACGCAATCAAAGAAAGTAAGCGCCGCTGCTGGTACAGGATCCTAGATGATGTAGAGAACGATCCGTTCGGCGAGGGATACGCGATCGTTACGCGAAAAATAAGAGAAATGGGGCGAATGGAACCGATGGTGGCAGAGGCGACCGAGAAGATAATTGACAAGCTGTTTCCCATCCATCCCACCCGACCTCAATTAGAAATGACGGACGAACTGACGAATGAGATACCCCTTTTTAGCGAAGGCGAACTTATCGCGGCAACTTCTTCCCTGAAGAGCGGTATGGCTCCGGGACCGGATGGCATTCCCGCGGAAATACTTAAGGCCGTTGCCAAACAACGGCCTGAGCTGCTCCTGGAAATGTACAATCAGTGCCTGGTGCAGGGCGTGTTCAGTCTGCGGTGGAAAAGAGCTAGGCTAGTCTTAATTGAAAAAGCTAAAGGTCAGGCGGGCGCGAAGCCATCGTACAGGCCGTTGAGCCTGCTCGACACTATGGGAAAGACAGGCGAATCGCTAATAAAACCGCGAATATTAAGCGCCGTCAGGGAGGCGGGGGACCTTTCAGACAAGCAATACGGCTTTCGAAAGGGACGCTCAACAATCGGCGCGATCAGAGAAGTAACGCACACGGTCAAGAAAACGGATGAAGCGTGTCATGCGGCTAGGCCATTGGTCTTGCTCGTGACAGTAGACGTGAAAAATGCGTTCAATTCGGCTAGATGGGTCGACATTTTGGATTCTCTGCGATCGTTTGGGGTGCCTTGGTACATCATGCGACTCGTAGAGGATTATCTGAGGGAGCGCACGATCGAATACGAAACCGCGGAGGGACGTAAGAGCAGGCCCATAACGGCAGGGGTGGCGCAGGGTTTAATCTTGGGACCGGACTTCTGGGGCATTCTGTACGACGGGTTACTCAGAGTAGAATGTAGAGTAGTAGACGGGTTACTTCTGTACCGGAGGATGTTTAAGTCGTCGGGTACGCGGACGACGTAGCGGCGGTTATAACAGCTAGAAATGTGGAGATCGCGCAGGGCAAATTGAACGCGGTAATGGCCCGGGTGCTAAAATGGATGACCGACCACAGACTACAGCTAGCACTCGAAAAGACGGAGATAGTTCTCTTGACTAGGAAGCGTGTCTCGACCATCACACTGATGCGCGTCGGAGACGTAACAATAACGACGAAGCCGACAGCCCAAGTACCTGGGGGTAACCCTAGATACGAAGCTGGACTATGGGGCGCATTTAGACAGCGTATGCGAAAAGGCGGCGATTAGGGTGGCGCAGCTTAGTCGATTAATGGCCAACGTGCGCGGGCCTAGGCCGGCAGTCAGACGACTCTTAATGGCAACCACAAACTCTATTCTTTTATACGGAGCGGAGGTGTGGGCCGATGCCATGCAGAAGAAAAAGTATCGTAAGCAGATAACGGCGGTGCAACGTAGAGGGGCGCTTCGGATCGCGTGCTCGTACCGAACGGTATCCGGGGACGCGACAATGGTTATCGCGGGGGTGATTCCCGTGGATCTGCTTGCAATTGAATGCAAGCGGATCTACGAGAATCTCCGGGAATCGGCTAGGGTGGAAATCCGAACCGAGGAACGCGATAGTACGATGCGGAAAGGGCAGGAGCGATGGAGTGAATGCCGCCATGCGAAATGGACGAAATCATTGATTAAGGAGGTAGGCCCGTGGGTAGGCAGAAGATGGGGGGAGGTCAATTTTTATCTCACCCAATTTCTTTCCGGACACGGCTACTTCAGGAGTTACCTGTCCGCGATGAACAAGGTAGCGACACCGGGTTGCAAATACTGCGGTGACGAACGGGACGACGTGAGACACACGTTTTTTGACTGCCCTCGGTGGGCTGATAGGCGTAGAATCTTAGAGGTTGCGGTAGGGGCATTTACGCCCGACACGGTAGTGAAAACGATGCTTGCTAGCAAGCAGAATTGGGACGACATAACGGAGTTCGTGGAGACGGTTTTCCGCGCGGAAAATAGTGACGGGTGCTTAGCTGACTAGACGACGATAGATGACCTATAGGTCGTAACGAGACAGGCGACCCCCCGAAGGAATGCGAAAGCGGCTACCGGGGGGATTCTCGCAGCCCTATGAGAGGTGGAGTTTTAGTGGGTATGCCTGGCGTCTGTCCCGCGCCAGGAGAGTCCCACACACGGGGAGTCCCGCACGGCTCCTGCTATGGTGCATTAAGCATTTCTCCAACTCTCCGGAGAAACAAAAAAAAAAAAAAAACAAAAACAAAAACGTAATAACGTCAAAGGAGTAAAAGCACGAAAACGTATTAAAGTAAAATGAAGCCCGAAAAACATCGATCCATAAAGACAATAGAGCAGAGAAGCGGCACGATTCCAAGAAGGCATACCGCGCACGATACGCGTGCCCACATTACGGCTGTACAGCACAGGTAAGAGAAGAAGCAGGCACACCCATACGCAGGCACACATTACGGCTCTACAGTAGAGGCAGGAGACCGAGGAGACACTCAGATGTGCACGCACATATTACGGCTCTACAGCGAAGGCACAAGGCAAGCACACCGATAGGCACTCACACATTATAGCTTTACAGCAAAGCATGAAGTAGATGAATACGTGCACACACACCAGAAAATAAACACAGCTCAGAAGCACCAAGGAAAGGAGTAATTCAAGCATCACACAAGGATATATCCACCCTATATTATATAGATCTAAGCGTGATTTTAAGCAAAAATCCCCTCCACCCCCCCCCCTCCCCCACCCTCCACCCCCTCCACCCAGCCCCTCCATGTCCCCTCACTTTTTTACGTGAAATTGTTTCAAAATGACGTTATTTTGAAGGGTCAAATCCCCTCCCCCCTCCACCCCCCCTCATTTCCCTCCCCGGCCCCTCACTTCCCTCCGGCCCCTCCACGGCCCTCCATTCATTGTTCGCTGACTGGATTAGTTTTCATAGGAAAAGATCAAGTACTTATTGTACTGCTTCATTGACAGTTTTTCCACACCACCCAAGGGCGTACTTCAGAAGCACATTGTAAATATTTCTTTGGTCATCCAGCGTGTAACTTGAACAGTAGATTTTGGGTGCTATCCCTTCATGTCATGATATAATTGTCTATAATAAAAATGTAAGACAAAAGGGTAATCTCTTGACAACAAAAAAAAATAAAAGTTTTTTGGGATTAATAAGGTATGCGTGTATATATTAGTGACTGACCGTGTAAACACATGTAGGCGGTGCAGGATATAAAAATCATACCAAACTGCACCAAATTTAAAAAAAAACGCAATGATTGAGCACTTTTCTACAAGATTATTTGTATAAAACACAATGTACAAACAATTTCTCCACAGTTGTTACAATATAATAGTTTATATTTTACGATTTCGAATGGACAACACTCGTTTGACTAAGAGTTTGAGAGAGGTGAAATATGGAGTCGTTAGACAATTGAGTATGTCCTGTACATCCATGCGATATCAACGAAGAAAGAACAACAATAGAATCAAAATTTAATACAATACTTTGTATTAATTAAATAATTTTCTTTCCAAACTTATTTTTTTTTGATTCCCTGTAATTCATTTTGATGTGTATATTGTTAGTGTTTCTAATCGAGGACATGCGAATATAATTGACATGAGAAAAACAATCGGCCGTGCTCAAAATATATTCCTATTGAATCAAACTTGGCCTGAGATTTATCTCGTTTAATGGGCAACGTAATGTGATGGAATTTTTCGAAAAGTAGAGTAAAGGAAAGGACGACGAATTTCAGATATTAGGTTATTCTATGGTATGAAAACTTGGCTATATGTTCGCTGTAATTAATTTCTGCTTCGTGTTATAATTATACAATTTAGTTCATCTTTAACGAGTTGCCATTGCATAACCATCTGTTATACTTAAATTTCTAATTCAACAACTATTGCATTTACTTTTAACTTAGTTTAATGTGGTTGAAAGCCATCTGAATTGCGTTTACATTCAACTGGTATTTATAAATTGAATATTCTCTCAGTTTTGATTCTACTCCTGTATGCGTAGTTACTCTATATATAGATTATGTTTTTGACTCCCATGTAATAATTTTAAACTCTATCATTTAGTTTTGATATCTCTGTGAGGAGCTAAGGATTACACTATTTGATAGAGCTTCTATTCATATTTTTGTAAATTTCATTACAACATTAGTAGTTCTTTCAATTTTGAGGTATTTCAATGTTATTGTTTTTGCCTTCTCCTACTTTAGCTCAAAGAAGAATTCTACATTGTTTGAACGAATATATTTTTTGAGTTTTCAAATTTTAAAAACGAGGCTAAAAATGAATATTTAATTGTTTCCTCTACGATTGGTTACGGTACCGTGTTTAATTTCTGGTAATTTGTCTGAAACACTCCTAATACTATCAATTTTGCCTTGCAAGGCCATATCCTCATACATACATCTCTCATAGGTACGCTCCCATCAATAATTCTAAGCGTTTTTTTTGGTATCATTGAAGCTTCCTCCCAATTATTACAATCTGCCTTTTAATCTTTTATTTGCTGACCTTAATTTTCAAACAAAGCGCTATCTATTTTTATTATCTAAAGTAATCTAAAAGTCGATGACTTGTTACACTTTAGGTAATAAATTCGATTGCTATTCCAGTCCATGCCATTGAGATCAAAACTTTTTTCTTTAATGAGCATGGTATAATAATTAATGTTTTGTATAAAAGTTCTTTCCTGAACCTCGCGCCCATCAATAAAGTTAAATTTTGTCTTTTGTTGTCAATTACTTCTTCAAAAGTGACTTATTGCCTCAGTAGTAATTGATTGATTATACGTTTAAAGGTCCGATCAGCAGCTAGAACTGCGATTCTTAGATGTTTTCATTATATGTTCAATAGTCATATTTGGTTTTGGTTAAACTGATATCTTTGCCTGATCTTTCCTCGTTCTGCTACATTCTTTGAATATGCCCGCTCGCCGCTCTTTCTTCTTTATTTGTTTTAAATCTTCTGTAAGAATTTTTAAATTTTCCAATTGTATTCAAGCTTGTATTTTTTCTGCAAAATAACCATGCAAAAAAATTTTCGCTCAATTGAAATGGTAACATTAATGTGACAGCTCTTCCACACCCTAATAAAAACCTCGTTGAATCATCTCCTCTTATCTACAAGCCCATTGCCACACGCTCCGCTGCGTCCTTTGTATACTGTTTTGATATACGCCTCATCGTATTTACCTCTTTATGAATTTTAAATCTTCAAATTGATAGTTGGACCTCTGCTTCGTTCAATTCCCTTAACTTTTTACAAAAATCTTCTCAGTTATCTTTTGGCGATCCAGATTTGAGATCGAGCATGCGTGCTACATTTCAATTACGTGTCCGTTTTATCAAGAGTGTGATTTCTATAAACCTTAATATTCTGGTATTCTAACATATTTAACCCTGTCTTTGCAAATCATCAATTTTTATTCAATTAAACCTGCTGTTACCTGCGACGCGCTCTTCCTCTTTTTTTGCTCTCAATGCTTCTATCATTCTTGCTTCTCCTGTCATAAAACTTATGTGTTGCTTTTCTTTTCTGTAGGATTCTCACCCGCGTCTCTTACAGCAGGAACTCTTTGCACAATTTAGCGGATACTCGTCTGGAAAGATCGGCCAGCAGCTTCCATTGGGCTGTAATATGCTACCATCTACGTGATTCATTAAGCATCTCCCTCTTATAACCTACGCTCGTTCTTTTTCATCTCCACGTAAATTTTTTCTAATAGATTTTCACCGTCCTCTCTCTACCTGCCTCTCAATTTTTTTTCCCCGTGCTAAATGCTCTCCATCTCTCCTATTCTGAATTTATTTAATATATATTTCGAATACTTGTGAATTGATGCATATTCGGCGTTAATGTTGACACTTTACTTCTTTTAATAGCAAAGTTATTATATGGAACCCTTCTGTTTATCGATGAATAATTGTTTTAATTTTTTCACTCTGTCAATTGTATGGTTTCGTGAGTATATCTCCCTTCGTATTCAGGATACCATTTTCTTTAAATTGTGGTTATCGGGAAATGTTTTGCTAAATTTTTTCTTACAAATAGTTCACTCGTTTTCAATCAAGGAGCATTTTGTTTTGGTCATGATCTATATGTGGTCCATGTAACATGTGTCACATCATTTTTGCAAATCTATTATTAAATCCGGGGATTTTCAGCAGAAATTATTTATCAATTAATGAGTGCATGAGGTTTATTTTTGGATTTGTATGTGTTAACAACTTATGTTCGTGTCGGCCCTCATCCCTTTTTTGAATTCGTATTCGTATTAAACGTAAGCTATTACTTTTCCAAATATTCATTTTTCTATATCCATCGTAATGACATGAATTTTGTATATAATCTTACTGCTATATTTGGAATTTCATTTGGAGAGTTCCTTTTGGAAATGTTCTAAAACTCTTTTTTTAACTCTACCCATTTGGATTACACGTCATGGGTAATTAGATAAATCCAGTTTTGTTTTTGATCTTACTAGTTGCATAGCATCTGATAATGCTGTTCGCATGTATCGAGGCTCCTATGATGTGGCGGTGGTTAAAGACTAAACAATTTCCTTAATCTTTCTTTCTTTTCAAATTTGGAGAATTGTTTGCGCTGAGTTTTAAACGTGGTCATATAACTTTGTTAAATTCGTTCTTTCTAAGTTGTTTTGTGATTTACTTCGAAGAAATTCATCTATTACATTCTCCATTATAAGTTGGTTCGGTAAAAATATTGTTGTGTTAGTACACTAAATAATCTGGAGACACGTTTGTACTATTGGCGTTATGATGAAAGTTATATTATAATATTGTAAAACAGTCACGTTATTAAGCTCGTTTTGGTTTTGGAATTAGAGTAGTCTTCAATATTATCATCGTTTCTTTTAGAATCTGGTTTTTTATTGTATCATACTCTCCCATAATCACCTGATGAAAACATTAACGAACCAAGGCTCTACGTGATGTGATTTTTTGGTTTTTTCAAATTAAATATCTTTATGTTCACAATTAAGTTTTTTTGGGATTAGCCAGATCATTAGGTTTTCAGGAGTGGTGATTTGGAGCAATAATACGCGCCACAGTCGCATGTAATGGTTCATATTATATCTGTGTTTTTTATCGGTTTTTACGAATAAAAATAATTTGTAATTGGTATAGTTTTGTATGTTAGATATTTGATTTAAACATTTAAAATTCTTGGCGTATGGATTTCTATTTAAAATATTTGTTAAAATCTGTAAATGTTGTTCAGTCAATTTCTCTTTATTTTTAGTCTTTTTTCTATAGAAGTTATGTCATCATAAATATAAAGTTGTCCACATATAGGTTCATTATTTATAGGTATCAATGTAGATGGTGTAGTGTGACAAACTTGACCTTGAATTTTTAAATTATAAATAGCTCTCTGTTTTTCGTATTTTACATTGGCACTAAAAGTTGCGAAAGAGAATAAGTTATTGTAATATCTTATTAAGTGTCTGAAATGATTATCATTAAGTAAAAGCTCTTTGAGATCTTTGTTATATTTGCTTAAAGGTGATAACCTAACTTTTCCGTTATGGCAACAAGTAGATTTACTTTTTTCCTCTTGCCAATATACTGCTGAACACATTTTACATGTAAAACTCATTTCTCCAAAATCTGAGAAATCTTTTACTGATATTTGTCCTTTTTTAACTCTACAACGAATTTTAGTTTGAGATCTATGAGACTTAACTTTTTTATATGGAATATTTTCACTTAAATTATTTTCTAAAGCTTTTCTTTTCAGAATATTTGTTTTTTTATTAGGCGTTAAAATATGTGATGTTGAACTATCGTTATTAGATTCAAGAATGATGTCAAAATGACCAGAATCTTGTTCTCCACTTAGTAATAATTTTAATTCAGAAGGTTGAGAAATATTTCCAAAGGTAAAATTACTTTCAACATTATTTAAATATACTGTGACATAAACATTATATAGAGCGGAAAAACCTCTTATTTCAATCTCATTGCCATAAACAGAATGTTGAAGTACATTCGTAAATTGAAATTTGGGGGTTGGCGAGCGGAGCGAGCAGGGGGGTACCCCCCTAGTATATATATATATACACACACATAAATAATATGCGTAGATTAGAATTAAAATATCACAAGAAGCAAGCAGTATTTAATAAACAAACCGAAAGCAAGTCATTCTTAAATACGTTTGAAAACGTATAGAAACAGTTGTTTAGAAATGAGGTAAGGCATAGGATTATCATTAATAATAATGTGGATTTATTCTTAGTCTTCAAATATATACAGTTATGTGTCGCACGCACCATGTGTATTCGGCGACGGCTCGATCCCAAGAGAACGGTGTACGAGACTCGTATAGTCTCGGCACCGCTAGTAGTCATGTGACTTACACGCATACCGCAAGAGGGGATACTTGCATGTGTGCGTCCCCTCACACACTCGTTAGCGCGCTCACTCATTCTCACGCGCTACACACTATACCTTACTGGCTACACTTTCTGTACAGTACACTATAGCTCAACACGCCTCCTTGGACTGTACGGAAAGTATATTTTACAATACATTTAATTTATCTCTAAACTTTTCAAACTTCAGTTTACATAACGACTTGGTAAATACATCCGCAACATTTTCATTAGTATCAATTTTACAAACTTCAATCAAATTTTCTTTTACGCTCTCATGTACAGTATGATACTGTATTGCAATGTATTTTGAATGCTTTGTCATATTTCCATTTTTAGCAATATTTATTGCACCTGAATTATCCTCATAAATTTTTATCGGTTCTTTTACAATTATTCCGAATATTCTTACTAACTCTTTGATATATTCTAATTCGCTTACAACTTCTGATAATGCTACATATTCTGCGTATGTTGACGCTTTAGTAATATTAATTTGTGTTCTTGACTTCCACTCAATTACATTTTCGAACATTCTTATAACATAACCTGTCGTAGATATCCTATCAATAATATCACCAGCCCAATCTGCATCCACGAAGCAGTCTATAGTATTATTACAATTTTTTTTTCTTTTATAGTTTGAACATAAGTCTTTCGTTAAATACAAATATTTTAGTACTCTTAAAGCATATTTCCAATGAGTCTGGCCATAACAATTTTGATACCTACTTAAGTAGTTTCCACTAAAACTTATATCTGGTCTCGTATTCGAACTTACATACAACAAAGAACCTATCAAGTTTCTATACTTAATATTTGACTCGCAATTTTCAGACTTCTCAAGTTTCAAGTTTGTCTCTATAAGAGTACTGTACGATCTACTATCTATTATTTTATATTTTTCAGCTAGAGACTCGATATATTTCGTTTGACTTAGTTTCATTTCACATTTATTATAGTCATAATCAATGTTTATATCTAGATATTCTTTAATTTTTCCTAAATCTTTCATTTTAAATTTATTCATTAGCACTTTCTTCAAACTTTGAATTTTTTTCTTGCTTTTACAACAGATCAATAAGTCATCTACATATAACAAAAGATATATAACATCATCTCCTTTTCCATATAGGTATACAAGCAATTATCAGCATTGTTACTTTTAAATTTTAGTTTCGCTAAGTATTCATCACAACATTCGTACCATGCTCTTGGACTTTCTCGTAGTCCATAGAATGCTTTAAACAATTTACATCTAGTACTTCTTTTCCTTTTTGTCTCTCAACTAATTTCCATATTTCATTTTCATACAAGCTACTCATTTCTTTATCCATTGCACTTTTCCAACTATCGCATTCATTGCTATCCATCGCCTCCTCAAATGTACAAGGTGTATATACTCTACAATAATATACAGATACTCTATTAGTACTATTTTCCGGATATCTTATCGAACTCTTTTTCGCACGTATTGATCGACGTGGAGTATTTGGTTTCAAACTATTTTTATTGTTACTCTTTAACTTTGTTAGTTCTTTTTCGGTTACATTTTCATTTTCATCTGCGCTATCAAATACATCATCATCGATTTCGCTTTCGAACTCATGTTCATTTCCCTTACTCGACTCGAGAGTCGGAGTACGGGAAGAAATATTTTCGTCGTCATAATCAAGGCCAATACATTTTTCATATGATTCTATAACATCAACATGTCTATGAACTGTTACTCTATTATTTAGCAAAACTCTATAACCGACTTCACTGTAACCTAGTAAAATTCCCATTTTAGCTTTTTTATCCCATTTCGAACTTGTCTTTTGTTCTGGCTTTCTTACAAAAACTTTACTACCATATAGTTTTAAATTTTCAACATTTGGTTTTTCTCTAAAAAATATCTTATATGGAGTTTTCTTTTCAATAGTGTTAGCTAAAGAACGATTTTTCAAATACGTCGCTGCACTAATTATTTCTGGCCAATATTTTTTATCTACTTGTGCTTTGTCTAATAAATATTGCGCCATATCCATGATAGTTCGATAAAACCTTTCAGCAGTACCATTCAACTCATGTACGTATGCTGGGCAATTATTTATATAAATACCTTTTTCTTTTGCGAATTTAAAGAATCGATTGTTTAGGTATTCTGTACCATTATCGCATCGTATTGTTTTTACTCTTTTTCCTGTTAAGTTTTCAACTTCATTTACATACTTTATAACGGTGTTGTTAGACCGGGATCCTACAGAATGACGTGGTCTGCATCCGAATATAAACGATCAGTGGCGCATCCACTGATCGACAAATAAGCGAGAGGAAAAATATGTAGCAGCTAGTTGCAGGCTTCTTGTAGGCTGTACGAAGCCTGGCCCGTAGCGCAGTTTGCTATACGTGCACGTCCTCGTGCACGTGAGCCCGCGGCGGCGTCGTGAGTGATTGGGCTACGTAGCTAGTTCGCGAGATAGATAATGAGTGAATCGCACGGGAATGGACAGAGTCAGGAACAAAGTGACACAAGCCGAGTAATAGTAAAGTTTCTCTTTATGTAAAGACTCAAAGATCAGTACAAAAGCAGCGCGGAGTAAGAGAGACGGAGCAGAGCGAATAATACCGAGAGAGAGAGTATTGCGATCGGGCAGGTACTTACAGTGGTGCTTCGTGAAGCTGGACACAGGCCTCGTGGCTTGGACCGGAGCGGCGCAGGACGGAAGACCAGGGCTCGACGCTGGAAAGCAGGACGGAAGCCTCAAAGCCTCGTGTGTGGCCGGGTGCAGCAGGAAGTCGAACGGCAAACCAAAGGGCACGCGGTGCTGAACAGCAGCAGGATAATTCCAGCGACGCACGGATCTATGAAGCACGGAAACGAGGAGGCAGTATCGGCACGACTGCACTGTACGGCGGTAAGCTTCTAAGTGTCGCGGCGCGAGACGCGACCGCGTGAATAGTCTAGTTTCTCTCTCTCTCTCTCTCTCTCTCGCTCTCTCCGACGGCGCCACACACACATACACACAGCGCGCGGCTCTCTCCCTGTGTGTGTTATGGCTGTCTGCTCCGCTCACTTACCTGCTGCTGAAAAGGAATGTTATACACAAGAATATTTACAGAGATAATGTTTATTATATCGTGATCATATAATATAGGGGAGAGAGGGACGTAACGAGTGCACACAAGGCAACTCGTTATAACTTTGTCATACAATCAAAAACTTCATTTTTGATTTTTATGTAGTAAACTTTGGCTATTTTACTGTAATCATCGATAAATGAAACGAAATATTTTTCTCCGTTTGGACCCGGGCTCTTGAAACTACCACATACATCAGTGTGTATTATCTCTAAAATATTTCTCGCTCTTGCTCTATTATTTGTAAACCGTAAATTATGCATTTTATTTTCTATGCATATTTTGCATTTTAATTTTTCTGATTCAAACTCAGTTGGAATACCTGTCAACAACTGTCCTTACTCAAAATGTTTGGATAACCAACATTTATATTTTGTTTAAAAATGTTAACAATGACAAATATTTTGTTTAAATTGAAGATAACTTTTTAAGATGATATTTATTTTCCAATTCTTACACTCATATCAGAACTATGTGTATTTCAAACAGGTTTGTAAAGTTTTAGTGCTTTTCGATGCCTAGAACTAAAGTAAGTCTGCGGTGAGTAAAAAAATGAAAATTGTAAACTTTGTCCTTCGGGGACATGTTGCACCTGGAATATGGTATATATATAAAAATTGTCTTTTGTTCTCTATAGTTTTTTTAAACTTTATATATTTGTTTAATACAGTTTTTCAACAATTTAAGGTTAGTATAAAAGTCAACTCGGATTTTCCATTTTTCGAGGTGGTTAGGTCCATAATTATTAGGTTATATAATTATTGACCAATCAGAATACTACTGACACGGTCATGGCTTCATCGAGAGATGCAAAAAGACGCGCCTTTCATCCTTGTATGAACATGTTTGTAATAAAGAACACTCTGGGGACAAAATAACTTAATAAGTACTCTGGTCTGCCAGCCATGAGGCTTTTCCGCAGTGTTAACTGGCAAGGAGAATCTAGATTTTTAGGGTGACGGATTCAGCTCAAACTTTGGACAACGATTTTTTGGGTAAAAAAATTGAGGTCATATTTTAGGGTTTAGTCCTATAGGTCCTATTTACCAAGATATAGTCTTATTTACATGTATTACAGTACATATGTACCTATTTCTTTACAGTATGAGGGGGATTCTGCAAAAAAATACGCATCTTTGACCTCAAAAACGGTGAACAAAAATGGTTGGAGCACGCGCTCGAACCGCTTATTTTCTAATTGTAAAAGTTTAAAAGGGAACTCCACTGATTTTTGGTTAAAAACTCGAAAAAATTTTTATTATATATTTTAGTTGCTTATAGTTTTATGAACATTTTGAAACCAACCCGATGTAAAAACTTAAAGTTATACCAATGTTATGGGCAGTTGAGTAAAATATTTTACATTAGATAGCATACAAAAATAAAACTTTAAACGCGTTTTTCTCGTAACTTGTTCGTTTGACTTTATAAAGTTCCTTGCGCAAGGCATTTCTATTAATCCTTTTGAAAATTTTTACGCGTATTCTTTAGAACATTTGGAACAAAACTTAATATTTTAAGTTAAGGTATCTGTTTTAGAAAAATTTGTTTTATTATAAATATTAGTAAATTATAGGGTTTTTTCATAGATTTAGTTGTTTAATAAATTCTTGGTTTATTACAGATGAACTATGAGAGTTCCCGTAATAAAAAATATTAACTTTTGTTAAGTACGGGTCAAAATGTATGTCCAAATTTTTTGGATTAATTTAGTCGAAGTCCTGTGCGCAAGCAACTTTTTCAAAAACCTTATATTTTAATGATTATTTTTGGTTTTTATATCATAACTTGAGTATATGTGTATAAAAATGGCCCAAAATTGCTATGTAACCTTCTTTTATCACCACAATCAAACCCCTAAAATCTGACAATGGATGGGGCAAAGGTAAGAAAAATTAAAAATCAGTGGAGTTCCAATTTAAATCAACGCAAAACCACGTTCCAACACTCAAAAAGTGGAACTAGTACCAGTATAAATTAATAATCTGGTGGAATGAGTGAGACGGAGCTTTCATCTACTCTAGTACTAGTATACTACTAGTATACGGTACTAACGGAGCTATCATCTACTCAATATATCATGTTTCATAGTTTTACAATATTATCTTGATTTTTATTTGATAAGTGTTTACTCATGAAACTTATTGTCTGGCTTTCCGTTTCCCCTATCGTAAAAGTGAAAGGCGACAAAATGCCTAAAACTAAACAAATACGCGATGTCGCAGAGAAGAACTATATCAAAGCGATTTTCTGCATTTGGCTGCAGCAAGCTTCGGGATCTGGGCTTCTATTCATACAGAATGGGTGATTCTGTCATAACTTGTCCAGATCATGTCCTAGCCTTAAAAAGCACTTTAACGAACGAAAAAAATAATTCTTGAATAATTATAATCGATGTCAAATTTTGTAATAAATGTCCGGAAAACAACTGGAAGACCAATAAATTATGTTTCCATTTAGAAAATTAACAATTAAGACCCGAAATGTCAGTTCCGTCCCCTGTCCAAAATCGAAATTTTGGTTTAAAACCACAGACCATATGCAAAATAAACAATTAAAGCATATCTCAACACGGACATATTGAAATATAGACCGAAATTATTAATTTTCACTAGTTTGTCAGAATAATTCAAAGAAATGCTATTATAGCCAAAGACACATTTTTTGTCCAGTGATTTAAACACAAAAGCAGATATCAGCATTAAACGTTTTTGAAAATACGCTTTGTAATGTTATAGCGCTAATCAAAGGACGAATTTGATAATATATACCCTTAATGTTCAAAAATTGAATGTCTGGCCACTGAAGATTAAAAATTCTGTGATTGCAAGCTAAAAGTATTTTTAATTTTGCAACGTACAAAAATTTCACTTAGTTCCGTCCCCTGAGTAAATACCTGTTTAAATAATGTTTATAGGTAAATGAAATGGGTTTTTTGGTAGTATTTGGTGCGTAGAAGAATATACTATGCGGAAAAGTTTGAATGTTAAATTTACAATGAATACGAGCTTCTTAAACATGAAAATGTCAGTTCCGTCCCCCAAACATAAAGGAAATCATCATAGCATATAAGAACACTTCACACTTTGAAAATTTTGATAATTTGTAATGATTTTATTTAGGATACTTTATTTTAATCATATTGTAAGTGTGCTTAAATACGCAAAGAATTCAATTTCAAATAAAATGTTTTTTAAACCGTATATACAAAAAATAGACTATTCTGGGCGAGTTATGGCGGAATCACATATATATTATTTTCTGGCTCCATCTAAGAACGAGATACACTTGCCTTTCGGTTTCGTATGACCCCTGTTAGGCTACGATGGGCACTACCGAAAATCAATTTCAATTACTAGTGTATAAAAATTTATACGAACGTTTTCATTTCCACTAGAATATTATTCAATGGATCAGCTGTTCAAAGTTATATATTCGATATAATTTTTTCTTTGCTAGTTTAATGACATACCTTGAAAAAATTCATACATTTCTAAAACTGGAACATATTTTCTTAAGCTGTCTAAGTCAAAGAATTTTCCCCAAGGTATGAGATTTTGATCCCCGATATCAAAACTTTGCCAATGGAATAAGTTTCCTGTAAAAAATAATAAGAAATCCATAATAAAAAAACATACAATTGTACTAGAAATAAATAATGTATAGGAACATACACCTAGCACTTCAATTTTTTCTAATCTGTTCACTATATTTTTACTTTGAGAATTAATATTATTCTAGAAGACATTGTATTCCATTTCTGTTGTAATTAGTTATTTAAGGGGACCTAACCACCTTAAATTGTCAAGAAATGAAAAATCGGATTTTATTTTTATTAATCTTAAATTGTTTAAAAAATGTATTGAACAAATATATAAACTTAAAAAAACTATAGAGAACAAAAGACAATTTTTATATATTCCATATTCCAGGTGCAAAATGTATCTGAAGGACAAAGTTTACAATTTTCATTTTTTTATTCAACGCAGATTTACTTCAGTTCTAGGCATCGAAGAGCACTAAAACTTTACAAACATTTTTGAGATACACATAGTTCTGATATGAGCGTAGGGATTGGAAAATAAATAGTATCTTAAAAAGAAAGTTATCTTCAATTTAATCAAAATCTTTGTTTAAAAATGTTAAAAATGACAAATATTTTGTTTAAATTGAAGATAACTTTTTAAGATGATATTTATTTTCCAATTCCTACACTCATATCAGAACTATCTGTATTTCAAACAAGTTTGTAAAGTTTTAGTGCTTTTCGATGCCTAGAACTAAAGTAAGTCTGCGGTGAGTAAAAAAATGAAAATTGTAAACTTTGTCCTTCGGGGACATGTTGCACCTGGAATATGGTATATATATAAAAATTGTCTTTTGTTCTCTATAGTTTTTTTAAACTTTATATATTTGTTTAATACAGTTTTTCAACAATTTAAGGTTAGTATAAAAGTCAACTCGGATTTTCCATTTTTCGAGGTGGTTAGGACCATAATTATTAGGTTATATATTTATTGACCAATCAGAATACTACTGACACGGTCATGGCTTCATCGAGAGATGCAAAAAGACGCGCCTTTCATCCTTGTATGAACATGTTTGTAATAAAGAACACTCTGGGGACAAAATAACTTAATAAGTACTCTGGTCTGCCAGCCGTGAGGCTTTTCCGCAGTGTTAACTAGCCAGGAGAATCTAGATTTTTTGGGTGACGGATTCAGCTCAAACTTTGGACAACGATTTTTTGGATAAGAAAATTGAGGTCATATTTTAGGGTTTAGTCCTATAGGTCCTATTTACCAAGATATAGTCTTATTTACATGCATTACAGTACATATGTACCTATTTCTTTACAGTATGAAGGGGATTCTGCAAATAAATACACATCTTTGACCTCAAAAACGGTGAACAAAAATGGTTGGAGCACGCGCTCGAACCGCTTATCTTCTAATTGTAAAAGTTTAAATCAACGCAAAACCACTTTCCAACACTCAAAAAGTGGAACTGGTTTTTCGGCCACTCGATTTAATCGAAAACTATCAATTTTTGTAACGGTATGTACCAGTATAAATTAATAATCTGGTGGAATGAGTGAGACGAGTCGAGTGATGTGCAGATGCAGCTTCCTTATAATACTAAAAAGGTAGTAAAGCGTCCATCTTCAATGGTAGCCAAAGCTGTATTGTCTTGGTGGTGGCGCCGGTGTAGTTGCTTGGGCCCGCATAGAAAGATAGATGATGCCCGTCATAGGATTAACGTGGCGCCGGCCGCCGTGGTTCAATCAAGCATTAAGCCGATCATAGGCGAAGTTCTGGTTGATCCCAATTATGAGAGAGTCGCCGCAAACGTAATTCCCGCATTCACCTAAGTTAGTACTTGTGAGGCGAGAAAAACTCGTGGAGAGAAAACGTACATCGAGAACGGTGACCGCAGCGATGCTTTGTCGGAAAGGACTTACGAGTTGTCGAGTTAGCGATTGTCGGGCTCCCCATGGTAGTTCCTTCGGCTGGTCTTCGTCAGGCTGTCCTTCAGCAACTAATTAGCAACAAAAAATCCAGCAGTTGTAGATCTCTACGTGCGAATTCTGACAATGTCCAATTTTTAAGCGAGTAGAAGGGGTTGATCTGAGGTTAGGGGATGATTGTAGGATATTATTAACTACGGTTTCTGCGGACAACTAATTAGCAACTAAATATTCCGCAATTTTTGTCCACCTACCAGAATTATCTGATATTGTCATATTCTGGGGGTGGTCGGGGGGATGATCGGGATTTAAGGGTTGATAATGGAATATTATAAACAGTGCTATTTTGCAGCAACTAATTAGCAACAAAATACGCCACAGTTTATATTTTCTCATGACCTCTTTTTGACTTTATCGTATTTCGGGGGTAGTGTGGGAGTCGATGCGGCAGTTAGGGGATGATAGGGGACAATATAAAAAACGCTATCCTTCAGCAACTAATTAGCAACTAAATATGCCGTTTGCAGAACTTCAATATCTTTACGAGAACTAAAGATATAGTATTGTGGTCTGCTAGTTTAAGACTTAATCTAGCAGATCGCACGTATCTTCTGCAGGTATTGAGCAACTAAATCGGGAATAGTGTAACTAATTAGCAACTAATTAGCAACTAAATACCCAGTAGGTTAGATGTGTGCGTCGTGACCATGGTCTGCTAGCTTAATATACGTTTTTTAAACGGTTACCTTTCATAAATGAATAATTATTATTAGAATAAATTTGACTTTAACATATTACCATACTCATATAAGATGTTGTATCTTACAAACTAATGCATTCAAAACTTCTTATAAAATATTCTTATTTATATAAATAATCTATTTAAGGAAAAAATATTTGCAACTTTAAATTTCTTATTTTGTGATAATCAGCGCATAATGAATATTTTAATAAAATCTTTATTATTATATCATAAGATGTAAAAAATCCTTAATTTCTGCGTTTAAATTAATTTCTCATCGTCCCCATTCTACGTAAAAATGTAGCTAGACACAGATCCTCTGCAGGGCTAAAACGCTGCCGGTCGCATACATTTCTTCGAGCGTCAAAATCGACACTCTCGGTAATGATGCAGTGAAAAACGACCCTCACTCCCAGTCGTTTCCATATGTTTCCCATAGTCTCCAGTTTACACACTAATGCACTGATCTTCTGCATGCACACTAGACACAGCGTGCGGTTCAGCAAAGGTTGCCACGCGCAAGCTAAGAGCAGCACGCATCCCCCACCCTTACAATTTTCAATATATTTCAGTTGTCCCTACTCCATAGACATTCATTCCTCGAAAATGATAAAGCTAGTTTATTGCATCCACATGTGCAGAGGGAAGTTCTTCGGATACACTTGCTGACCTGAGGAGACCATTCAAACCGTGACTCTCATTAAAGTAACATCACAAATGTGAGTAGTGAAAAGAATCAAAAGTTTGAAAAAGAATTTAAATAACTAAATATAGTGTTTATATAACAAAATTTGTAAGTGAAGGAAAGCTGTAATTTGCTAAGCATTATAATCGGATAATCATTTTTAAAAAAATAAGGTAAGTTTAATTATTTTTCTCATTAATAAACAGTAATCTGTTCTCTTATATACAGTTTCAAATAAATTCATATACAAAATATAAAAAATATTACAAAGAGTGTAGAAAAAATTAAAGAACTGCTCTGTTAATAAATATACATAATTACACAAAATGTATAATTTTCTGACATAATGGAGAAAACAATTTTTTGAAAGTGTATAACTTTCTTACTACGGTGATACGAGTAAAACCCAACAAATTATTCTCAAACAAAAATTATTGTCTAACTCATCTTAGCTCCTGGTATGCGAGATTCAAAGACGAGTTTCTTCTAACAATATTATAAAGCGTTTCGTCCTAGACTGTTGGACTGGACTCCTCAGTAAGGATCCAACAGTCCTCCTTAGACGCTCTGCTGCGAGAGACCAGGAGCTAAGAGGAGTTAGACAATAATTTTTGTTTGAGAATAATTTGTTGGGTTTCACTCGTATCACCGTAGTAAGAAAGCTATACACTTTCAAAAAATTGTTTTCTCTGTAAATTCACGAGTGTTAGATATATACTTTCTAACATAATGTTTTGCTAGAGTTTAATGGTTTGCTAGTATTTAATTGATGTTTAGCGTACAACTTACCAGTGTTGATATATTATGATAATTACTATATAAGAGAATTTTAAACAGAACTCGACACTTTTATTGCTTATTCAAATATTTCTTAAAATAATAACTTTAGAATGAGAAAAAGTATGAATAATATTTTGGACAACGGATATATGTATAATACATTGTTACTTTTCACTTTATTTGTCTGACTGTTAACCCTCATTCAGATATGACATCGTTCTCTCTCTCTCTCTCTCTCTCTCTCGTTCTCTCTCCTCTCTCTCTCTCTCTCTCTCTCTCTCTCTCTCTCTCTCTCTTATATGTTGCAAACTCTCTTGTATGACATGTCGCTCACTCTGATAGACATATTTTCCTCTTACCTCAAGTAGATATCTCTTTTTTTATACATTTCATAAATATCTATTTTACAGGACAATTAATCTAAATCTATGCAGAAAAGTACACGGTAGTCACTCTTTCATTGAAGAGATAAATATTTAAATAGTAATAATGATAATAATAATAATAACAATGATAATAATTTAAATATGTTATAACATAATTTTTCAGAAAATGCTCACGACTGAGCTTCATAGTATGCTGCTTAACAGAGAGAGGACCATAGCTGGGACGAAATACAGCACCCCGGACGTACCAATGGATGAGAACGGTTGGGCTTTAGAGGAGCAGCCTGCATCGCTGCAAGAAAGAACAGCTCCGCGGCCACAATATAATTACTGGGTAGCAATAGAAGAGGAGCCTGAATTCATTGATTTCAACGACCTCCCTCCACTATATAGACCTCCACCGCCAAAAGCTGCGACAGCACCACCAGTCGTAGTTATTCGGAGACCTGCACCAGTGGAACCGACAAGCCCAGTCACCGCCGCCAACGTACTTGTCATCACCAGACGTAGTTATTCGAAGACTTGCTCCAGCAAAACCGTTAAGCCCTGAGTCGCCGCCGCCGTCATCAGTCATCAGGAAACCTGCCCCCACTCAGCCAAAGGTCTATACTGGCGAAACCCTTGAATTAACTGATTTAAAAATAATTTATGAATTTATTAATGTTAAGGGGGCACACCACCTTTAAACTCTGAAAAATAAACTTCTTATAAATAATAACAAAAAAAAATTATAATTGTTATATAAATTTTATACTAATATTAGGTTATATTACCTGTATTTTTACCATGGTAAATCCATATTAGCACCTACTTACCTGTACATGGTGACTCTCCGTATACTGTTTTGAGCATTTTGGCACTGTCCGTAGGATTCCATGTGACCACATAGTTTGATTGGGCTAAAATTTTAGGAGCATGCCTTGTACACTTATACTTTTGGTATGAATACAGGAATTTTTATGTGAATGCTTAGAAAATGTTTAACAATAAAAATACTTAATTTTTGGCCTTTTTTAACCTATTTATGCCACATTTTTTCATAAAAGTTTTTCTAAGCATTCAAATCAAAATTCCTGTAAATAAAGCATTAAGCACTATTGTCATGTGTGGACACACGTCACGGGTGTCTAATTACTATAAGAAGACGAGTCGAAGAGTGCAATGTGGGTGGCGGCCGTGGCGCGATCACAGAGCTTCTGCCTTGCGAGCCATAAGATCTCGGTTCAAGCCCGGGGTCCGTCACTTTTTCATTGCACTTTCACTCGTAACACTATCATCATTAATAATAATTTACACTCCATTTTTCTCTCTCATTAGCAAAACTTATATAATTTATATAATTTATAGGTCCGAGTCTTCTTACATTTCATTCTCTCTCAAAATTTATAATTTATTTACATATCACAACCTTAGAAATCTTAAAAAATATATATTCTATCAATACAGAATTGATTGATCACGTAAACATTATATTTCATTAGACAGTTAATACAATGCTATACTTAACCATAAACAAAGTCTACATATGTCTTTTGCTATGCAAGTAATAAACTATTGTTGTAAGAGTCAATCTTTATTAAAAACGTAATACAAAAAAGCTATCCAGTTCATACATATATAAAAGATTTACATTCACTTTCTAGCCTGATTTTTACTATGAGTGCTTACTTAAATCAACTACTTAACATCAACTAAACCTGTTAAAAAATAATAATAACTAATCTGCCACCTACGGCAAATTAGTGTCAACGTCAATTCATACAATTCATACTCATACATGACTGATTGTTTAAAATCAAACAGATATAGAAGTCATTATTTTATAAATCATTTTTATTCAGTTAAGGCTTAAACAAATTATTATAATAGTATGATTTAACATAAACATATAGGTGATTTCGCCGTAACTTTTTCAAAAGTTACCTCAAAATGTTCATATAACAAAATCAATTATTTACAACTACTGGATCGGTTTTCTTAACTAAAATAAATATATTATATAAAAATATTATATAAAAATAAATATATAAAACAAGTTGTAACGGGGTGGACTTGACAATGCCGTGCGGTCGCGGAAATGCCGCACGTCAACACACAGTGAACGTTGTATAGCGTCTGGCTGGTCCCTCGATGATCGGCGTGATGATAGTGCGCGGACGTTAGCCGCGTAGTGCAATCACTATCATCCGTGCATTGCCTGCCAATTTCCGTTAAATGCGTGGTACGCCCGGGGTACCACGCTTATCCGCGTAACCGTGAGTCTACCAGCGGGAGGGTACTCGGGAAAACACAAAAGAATACACTGAGGATAACGTTGAAAGAAGGATATATTGACTCTACTGATGATACAAATTGGTGTACAAAGTTCGCACGCGCGATGGCGAGAGGATCGCGCACAATGTCACGCACGAAGCCGGGTCGAGAACTCGGTGGCAGCGAGTCCAGACCTGCGGCAGCTTCGCGCGGAAGCTAATACAAAACGCAACTTACTCGGTCGCTGGTTCGCCGATGGCTAACTCGCTCTCACGTTCCTTACGGCACTCCACGGGAATCCGGGCCGCTCGTACTCAGTTCTGGAGGCGTCCCTCCAGGTGATGACGCGATCGGTGAGTCCCGGTGTACGCCAGGTGCGGTAGAGGATCCGCGGACTATTAGCGGTATTTTGCCGATGTTGATCCGGCCGAAGCGAACTCGAGTCTCTTGTTCGCTTTCTCGCGCGCGCGTACCTAACCCTGTCGACGTCGGCCGCCGACGTCGTCTGCTAGCATACGCGCCGACAGCTCCGCCTCGCGCGACTAACGAACGCGCGGGAAATTCAAGCGCTCGTTACACCCCCCTTCCAGACGCCACGTAACCCAGTGAAGTGGCTCTGTAACTCGTCGCGCGATACGGGCTATGCTGAAATGAAATGAAAATGGGTGATGTCAGGATGGTAGGGTTGCAGGACCTTCGCAGAATGACAACACGTGGTTTCGGGGAAATTCGGTTACTTTTTATTCACCGCAGCTACACCTTCCTCCTACTTCCTCCCGAACTTCCAAGGGTACTCCCTTCTGATCGCCTCGTGCTCGGCCTTGCTCGGGCACATCGCTGAGTTGCGGACCCCTGCGTGGCCGCACACGAAGCACCTGCGCCCCTCCGTCCTCTTCTTTTCGCGGTAGGCCTCTTGTTGGCGCGCCTGGCTCAGAGCGTGCTCTTCGGCCATGCGGGCGCGGTGCAGTTGCTGCTCCAGCCGCTTGGCTCGTTGCGCCGCCTCAGCCCGGCGCGCGTTCTCCTCCCGTGCCTCTGCCTCCAGCTTCTCCCGCTCGAGGCGCAGGCCCTCCAGCCGTTTGCGGGTCTCTTCGGCGTGTTGCTCCTCTTCGCGGCGTCGGAGCGACCGAGCTCTGCGAGTCGCGGTGATCGCTGCCTGCTCTTCTCGGCGAGCCTGGACGCCCACGGCCCACTCGGCGGCGTCGGGGTGTGCATTCTCGCCACTCCGGCGCAGATATTCGTCGAAGCGCCGGAAGGCTCCAACCTCCCACACCTCCAGGCCGTGGATGGCGTCGCGCAGCTCGCAGAGCTCCCGCTCTATGGCCTCCCACGACCCGGGTTTCGGCTCCTCGCCGCTGGTCTCGCCAGTCGGGACAGGGTCATCCGCCCCTCCTCGGGCTTCGCCGTCCTCCGGCGGTGTTGTTGCTGCTGGCGTGGGGCCCTTCTGCTCGCCCCGTGCCTTCTCGCCTGGCTGCGGCTCGTCCACGGTGGGCGTGGGGCTCTCCTGCTCGCCCCGCGCGTCTCCAGCATGAGCGGTGACCGCCTCGATCACCGTCTTGAAGGACGAGTTCAACTCGTCCTCGGAGTCGGTCTCGCCGGGCGCGCCGCCCAGGCGAACAGCGTCGGCGTAGTCCTCCAGATACTCGGACTTTAGGCCGACGGTCCAAGGGTCCCACGGGGCCGACAAGCGGCGCCCGCGGGCCGCGCCAGTGCGGTTCATCTTCTTCCTAACAGCTGTGGGGCAGGTGGGAAGGAGAAAATGTCAATGATTGGGTAATGAAGATAATTTTGCATGAAACGATAAAATGACTATGTCTATGAGGGCGATAGATGATTCGTGACGCGACGTTGAGCGCGAGTCCGCCGCGGCGACACATTGAGCACGCCTTGCGGCGAGCGGTTCTTGGCGCCTCGCGGCCGCCCTGGTCTCCGCTTCGAGGGCTTCGCAGCCTCCGTCGCCGCGTCGGTCTCAGTCTCATCGGCGCGCGCCGTGCCCTTCGCTCGCGCGTTTTTGCTTTTCGGTGGCCGCCCGCGCGGGCGGCGGGGGACTTCTACTCTAATTCGCTCGCTTTCGGCCTGCGCCTCGGCCGCCGGGGCCGTTACAAATCGGCCAGGCCCTGAACTACGCTCGCGGTCCCCTTCCGCCGCTACATCACTAGACTCAAGCTCTTGCTCGAGTGCGCTCGCTTCGGGCGGGTCGCGCGTCGCCCTCACGCTTTCGTTCTCCCCCGGTGGTCGGGTTGCGTCGTCGTCCTCCTCGTCATCTTCGGGGCCGTAGTATTTCTTCAGCTCTTCTGCGGCTACCAAGTCTTCTACCTTTCCTTCGTTACTTTGCAGCTTGAACGTGTTCGAGCCGACCTGCGCGATAATAGTGTATGGACCGGCGAAGGGTAGGGCGAGCTTTGCCGCCACGCCTCCCGCTGCAGACGAGAGTGTATGACACCGCTTCCACACCAATTCGCCGACCTTAAACTCTACAGGGCGACGTCGCTTATCGAAGTGTACTGCTTGGCGGTCTTGCTCGGTCCGCGACGCCTGTTTCGCCTGTTCGTGCAGGGCCGGGAGATTGGCCAGTCGTTTTCGCCACTCCTCGATCCCTTCTCGCTCTATCGCTTGTTGGTCTTCCGCTCGCCTCAATGATGCGGGCGCGTTCAGCTGTCTGCCGAAGTTTAGTACGGCTGGCGACACTCCGGTCGCCGCGTGGACTGCCGTATTGTACGAGAACGCTATCTCGTTTAGATGTTCGTCCCACGTCCTGTGGTTGCCCTCGGCGTAAGTGGCTATTTCTCTTTTCACCGTCCGGTTGACCCTCTCCACAGGGTTGGCTTGTGGATGGTACGGTGGATTGAAGGAGCGCTTGATACCTTGAGCCGCTAGATACTCGTCTATAAGCTTATTCTTAAATTCCGTGCCGTTATCGGAGTGAAATACTTCAGGTGCTCCGAAGCGCAATATCACTCGTTCTTTGAGTGCGGCTAAGACGGCTTTCCCGTTAGCTTTCTTCAGGGGTACGCACTCGATCCAGCGTGTAAAAAGATCTTGAAAGATCAGGGCGTACTCGTACCCTCGTGCTGTTCTTGGCATGGGACCCATGATGTCCCCTGCCACTACCTGCCATGGCCTCTGCACTGCTCGCTTCCCCATAAGTCCGGGCCGCGGTCTCTGCTCGACCTTGCTCTTCTGGCACGCCTGGCAGCGTTGCACGTAAGTTGAGACGTCCCTGTACATCCGTGGCCAGTGGTATAGCTCGGCCACTCTCTTGTATGTTTTCTCGCGGCCAAAGTGGCCTGCTGTTGGTTGGTCGTGGCACTCTTTTAGTACTCTTTCCCGTTGTTCTTCGGGCACGACCAGCTTCCACGCTTCTTCGTCTTCTCCTAGCGTGTCTTCTATGTCGGGATCCACTTTGTATTTATACATCCGCCCCCCCACAATTTTCCATCCCGGAAAATTTGTAGGCTCGTCGCTGACTTCTTTATATCTCGCGTTGTACCATTTGTCCAGCGACGGTGGATCCTGACTTATCGTCGCTATTTTTGGTTCTGTCTCCTCAAACATCCGGGACAGGGCGTCTGGCACGTGATGGTCTGCGCCTTTTCGATGCTCGATCGTATATTTATGCCCTTGTAATTCCAATGCCCAGCGGGCCAGCCTGCCCGTGGGGTTCTTCAAATTGCAGAGCCAGCGAAGGCTGCTGTGATCTGTTATCACTCGGAAGTGATAGCCCTCGATGTACTGACGGAATTTTCTTACGGCATATATCACAGCTAAGCACTCTCTCTCGCTTACTGTGTAATTTCTTTCTGCGGGTGTGAGTACTCGACTTGCGAACTCCAACACTCGTTCTTGTCCGTCTATCTCCTGCGTCAGTACTACGCCGATTCCTGTGTCGCTGGCGTCCGTCTGGATTACGAACTCTTTGTCGAACGCTGGGCTATGCAATATCGGTGCTGAGGCGATCAGAGCTTTGATCGAGTCGAAAGCCTCTTGCTGTTCTTCACCCCAGATGTACGGTTGATTCTTTTTCGTTAGCCGTGTTAGCGGTTCTGCTAACGTGGCGTAGTTATTTAGAAACTGCCTGTACCATGACGCCATCCCATGGAAGCGTCTGAGTTGTTTCAGGTTTTTCGGCGCCGGGTAATTGATAATCGGCGCAATCTTCTCGGGATCTGGCCTGAAGCCATTCCGATTCACCAGCACGCCGAGGTACTTTACCTCGTCCCGACAGAAAACGCTTTTCTCTCGGTTTACCGTTAAACCTGCGTCTTTCAATCTCTTCAATACGCACTCGAGAATTCTGAGGTGTTCCTCGAACGTTTCCGTAGCGATTATCGCGTCATCGAGGTAAGCAAACGCGTGTGGTTGCAGTTCTGGTGTGATAATTTTGTCCATTAGCCGTTGGAACGTGGCTCCGGCTTCTGACAAGCCGAACGGGAGTCGTGTAAATTGAAACAATCCCAGCCCGGGGACTGTAAATGCTGTGTATTGTTTACTTTCTTCGCTCAGTGGTATCTGGTGGTACGCGCTACTAAGGTCGATTGTCGATATGTAGCGCGCTCGCTGTAACTTGCGTAATATTGCATTCATCTGTGGAAGTGGGTACGCGTCGCAGCGCGTGACTGCGTTGATTTTCCGGAAGTCCACACAGAATCTATATTTTCCGTTGGCCTTCTTCACCATCACCACTGGGCTCGAGAATGCGCTATTGGACGGCTCTATAATTCCTGCCGCGAGCATGGTTCGTACTTGCTCGTACATTTCCTCTTCCAGTTTTCTTGAGACTGGGAAATATTTCTGCTTTATCGGTCTTGTTGACTGCATTTCTATCGTATGCTCGATCCAACTCGTGCATCCAATTTCTCCGCTATCTTGTCCAATGATCCGATCTAGCAGCGCGTTGAGCACTTTTCTCTGTTGTTCCTGCACCGGGGCTAAGCCCAGCGATGCCAGTGCTGTTGATCCGCCGTCTACTGCGGCTAATTCCAGGTCTACGTACTCATCGCTTTCTTTGAGGTGGATCTTCGAAATTGTCGGGTCCAACACCGCCTTAAAGGTCAGTGTGAAATTTACCCCGACAATGCAGTCCGTTGGAAGATCCGGGACTATAGCAACACGTACTTCCTTACTTAGGCTGCCCACCTCGAAAGGTAACCATACGTATCCCGCAATTCTTGTGTAACTGCCGTCGGCGAGTTTGGCGCCGCGGCCGTTGTTCGGCATTACCTGCCTCCCTAGCGCGCTCGCTAGCTGTAGGCCTATGGGGCCCATACATACTCGCGATGCGCCGCTATCGTATAACGCGCGGAATCGAAAATCTCCGACTCTCGCTTGTAACCACCATCGTTTCTCTTGGGGGTTATCCTCGTCGCGCGGAGTCTCGTCGGGCCCGACGTCCTCCGCTCGACCGTTCAGGGTCTCCTTCGTCGCCCTTTCGGGTTTCGGTTTGGCCCTGCCAGGCTCCTCGTGCTGCGTCCCGCACGTGCCTGCCTCATCCCCTTTTCCGTCGACATCAGTTGTCAACAGGGATGAGAGCGCAGTGGGCTTTTGCGCGCTTGCGCCCGTCTGCGCATCCGTCTCCTTATCGAGACCCGCCGCCGTCGCGGCGCCAAGCTCCTCACTCATTCTTGGTGAAGCTATGCTTGTCGCGTGTCGTTTGGCACGCATTCTACCGGCCTTGGGCTTGGGGTATTTTCCGCCCCTCGCCTCCTTGATGTTCGGGTTAGAGGCCGTGCCGAAATTCTGCGAGCGTCTGTCGGCCTCCGCTAGGCGCTCGCCGCCTCGTTTCCCTCTTTGCGGATTTTCGTGAGGTCCTCTTCGCAATTTCTCGCGATGTGACCCTTCTTCTTACATCTGTAGCAAGTCGGACCTTCTCCTTTCTCGCCCTTCTTTTCGCCGTGGTGTTTATCGTGGTGTGGCCTGTTGTTTCTCTTTCCCCATTTCTGCAATCGTTCGTCCAGCATTTTGCTGAACATGGCCGTCATCTGGGCGTTATGGTCCGTTGTTTCCACTGCTACCGTTGCCACTTTTGTTGCTTTTGTTTCTCTTGCTTGCGGCTGGGTGGGCGCCTTGTACGCCAAGTTGGAAAGTAATGTCTCTGCTGGGGTTGGAGGGTCGCGATAGTTCTTTCGCGTTGCTACTACGGTTTCTGCTTCTGTTGCCATTTCTCGGAAACTGTTCCAGTCGTAGCAATTTCTGCGGGGTGTCAGCACTTGCAATTCCGGTCTTAAGTTCCGGTGGAGGATATCTAAGGCTTGTTCTAACGGTGGAGGCGGTTTCTGTTCGTCCATCATCCCTCGCAGGCAGGTCATATAGTCTCGCACGGACTCCTGTCCGCCCTGAAACCTCTTTTCAATGTCGGCAGCTAGGCGCTGTTGCAACTGTCTGTTGGTGCCGTACCAGCGCAGTAGTGCGGTGCGGAAATCCTCCCACGTCTCCCACTCCGCGTTGCTGCTGTAGTACCATTCAAGGGCTAATCCAGTCAGCACGTTTGGTATCGCGTCCATCTTCTCTTTATCCGACATTTTTGCTGCTCTCATGTTCTTCTCTAATTGCGTGAGGAATCTCTCTGCTCGTTCCGCGTCCGTCCCTGCGAAACGTAGGCCCCATTTTAGCACGGTGCCCACGATGTCACGTGTTCTGCCGCTGTTTTCAGGAGTTTCTGGCGTGCTCGGTCTTCGCTTCCTCGCAAGCCCTCCCCGACTGCTCTTAGGTGTCGAGGGTGTGCCGGTCGATGTGTCCTCTGCGAATGTCACTCTTATCGGCGGCTGACCCGCCGTGTTTCCTATCTGCGTGCTCGACGCTCTGGCCTCCGCTTGCGAGTTCTGCACCTGTTCTTGTAGTTCGCGTATCGAGCGTTGCAGGTCTCCCACATACTGCAGCATGTCCGGTGGTATGACGTACTCTCGGCCGTCGGTGCCTGTTACTGTCTCCGCTCTCGGTTCAGACTCGGCTTTAGTCACCGGCGCTTGTGTCTCTCGAGGGCGCTCTGTTTCATCCTCGTCTTCATGCCTTTGCAGGGTCTGGTGTAGCCGATCGCATATGGCCGGGTCTTGTAGGGTGCCTTCAAGTGGGTGCGGAGCGGTGTGGCTGCCGCCCGCCCGCTGTCGGTGTTGCTCGCACACGGACCTTATGAAGTTCCGTCTCATTGACACTCGTTCGGCCTTGACATCCATCGGGTCAAGGTACATAGATGGCACAAAGTCTCGGGGGTTATACTCCCCCGTGATCCACTTGTGGATTCTCTCCACCTTATCGCCGGCATCCCCATTTTGCCGTAAATCTAACTCATTTAGTGCTGCGTGCACTCCTTCCTCCCCTAAGTCTACCACCCAGTCGCCGATCCTTTCTTCTTTCCCTACGAGGATCCTGTCGTCGTCTCTTCTCGTATTATCCATCTTCGCACGCTCGGTACAGATATCTTTCCGCGTGTCGTGTGCGTGCGTGTCTCGCAGTCCCTATTCTACGAGACTCTTTTTCGCTTCCGCCTGTTCGCTCGCTTATTATTTATTACGTGTGCCGCCGGTGTCATTCAATTAAAATATCCCGAAAATAAAATAAAACAATACTCGAAATGTAAACGATGGGCAGAAAAATTTCACCTCTGCAAAATTTTTCCGATTAAACAAAGAACCGAAACTTTCCTGCAAGGGTTCTCGGGTTTGGTTGGAATTTTTAATCAACGAAAGCTAAAACGGTCAAAAATTAAAAAAAAATCAAGCAATTCCACCTTCTCTGAACTCTTGTTGCAGTGCTTTGCTAAGTAAAATTAAAATTGTACGCGGCGGCACTGCCACTCCTGTTCTTGTTTACAGAAGTTATTTTTCCTTGCTGCTAAATCACGGAAATATTCGCGAAAACCTTATCTAAACGCTGCGCGCACGACACTTTCGATCGTGCGAGTGTGAGAGGCCTGGTTTATGGACGTAGCAATTCGTCCGCATTCGTATCTATGTGTGCCGGCGCACACGATGGGCCTGTCGTTCCGCGCTCTCTATAGCGCAGTCCGTGCGCAGCTCCGCTCGCCGCTCGATGTGGCGAGTGTAGCTATATATCGCGCGGTCTTTCGCCTGCGCGCTCTCCCGTGCGCGAGTCCAGCTATCTCCTCGCAGCGCCGTATGCTGCGCGGCTCTCCCTCTCCGCGCTCGCCTCAGGCCTAACTCCGGTGCGACGCGGCACGGCTGTCTGCTCTACTGGTGTGTGCTGTATCGCACTCTATACTCTATACTCGCGTGAGCCTGCCACTAGGTTCACGAAAGCTTACAGCCGAGCCACTTTCCGTTCCGGAGTTTTTCTCTCTCACTCGCACTAACACTGTATCTGTCTTCGAGCTTCGCGCTGCTCGACGACAGTTCGCGCGGCGCAAACACGCTTTGTTTACACTCGCGCCGCTCGCTCGCTGCGTCCTCTCGCCCGCTGTTGTTTTGATGCGCTGTTGCTAACTTAAAATCAGCCGCGCTGGCTGTAATCCGTGGGTTTGAAATTTTCCGATGGTTTTTCGCTACTGACTCTACGTAATTTTCTCGATTTTCCGTCGCCGCTGTACGCGTTGGGCGCCATGTAACGGGGTGGACTTGACAATGCCGTGCGGTCGCGGAAATGCCGCACGTCAACACACAGTGAACGTTGTATAGCGTCTGGCTGGTCCCTCGATGATCGGCGTGATGATAGTGCGCGGACGTTAGCCGCGTAGTGCAATCACTATCATCCGTGCATTGCCTGCCAATTTCCGTTAAATGCGTGGTACGCCCGGGGTACCACGCTTATCCGCGTAACCGTGAGTCTACCAGCGGGAGGGTACTCGGGAAAACACAAAAGAATACACTGAGGATAACGTTGAAAGAAGGATATATTGACTCTACTGATGATACAAATTGGTGTACAAAGTTCGCACGCGCGATGGCGAGAGGATCGCGCACAATGTCACGCACGAAGCCGGGTCGAGAACTCGGTGGCAGCGAGTCCAGACCTGCGGCAGCTTCGCGCGGAAGCTAATACAAAACGCAACTTACTCGGTCGCTGGTTCGCCGATGGCTAACTCGCTCTCACGTTCCTTACGGCACTCCACGGGAATCCGGGCCGCTCGTACTCAGTTCTGGAGGCGTCCCTCCAGGTGATGACGCGATCGGTGAGTCCCGGTGTACGCCAGGTGCGGTAGAGGATCCGCGGACTATTAGCGGTATTACGCCGATGTTGATCCGGCCGAAGCGAACTCGAGTCTCCTTCTTCGCTTTCTCGCGCGCGCGTACCTAACCCTGTCGACGTCGGCCGCCGACGTCGTCTGCTAGCATACGCGCCGACAGCTCCGCCTCGCGCGACTAACGAACGCGCGGGAAATTCAAGCGTTCGTTACAAAGTAACTAAACCGAAAAGCTCAATTAAATAATTTTTAAAATTTGCATATCTAACCCATGTACAATTTACATGTTTGGTTGCGGAACTGGCATTTGAGTGATTTGCCTAATCAAATTGAGTATACAATTTTTCCGTTTATAGATTTCAATGTGCTTACTATTTATTCGATAAAATCTCATCCTATCTTCATATATAGTATCTCTAAACAGGAGTTCAGTAGAGGTACGGAACTGCCTTGTTGTGCTTTTTCTTAAGCTTTGGAAAAACAGATCAGCTCGCATTTGGAAATTTTAAAATTTCGGACGCTCCAATCAGATGCTGTTGGTATAATATAACGTATAGTTTGAGAATCCGCCAGTAGATGGCACTCAATAATGAAGTAGGACGGTTTTGAGTATCAAAAGTGTAGTACTTAAAATTTTCTCACAAAGTGATAAATAAAAAGTGAGCCCCTTGTTTTAATAATATTAGACTTTGAACTGCGTGCTGAGCATGCCCTAACCTAGTAAAATTTCAGATTCGACGTTCTGAACTTAGACGCATACGCACTACATAAGCCAATCTCATAACGTCTATCTTGGCTTCACAACATCTGATCATGATTTTTTGATGTAAAACATATAAAGCGGCGCTATACGGGAGTAAAAAAGTTTCGATGGCATAAGGCTGGTGGTGGAACGACGCTTTAGTAGCGCAGCGAGCTATCCCCTCTTCTGCACTCAGCGTGATAAATATAGCCTCTCCTTATAGATCCCTAAATCTTCCTTCTCCCTCTCTCTACGCGCACTGGTTATATCTATATAGCTGTACTCTCTTCTGTTCTCATCACTATATACGTGAGCCGTGTCGAGCATCTATATATCGGTATTCGATATATCCAATTCGATAATCTCTACTACGATTATTCAATTCTTTTACTCGTGTTTATCAATATCAATGTCTACTTCTTGTCTTTAACGGGAATTTATATCAAGTTCAACCCTCTAGTACACTAACACCCTCTCCCAGCCTGTATCCAACGAGGTTGATGGTACTGACAACATGGACTATAGGTAATTTAAACGGAAATCTCTAAATGATTACAACAATCAATTGCAATAAAATTATATTATAACTAACTCTATATTTTTTCAGTTAATCAAACAGGTTTGAAGAAGTAAGATTGCAAAGCTTTAAGGACTGGCCCTCAGAACACGTGCGACCAGCGGACTTGGCAGCTGCAGGCTTCTACTTCATCAAGCACATAGACAGAGTGCGTTGCTTTGAATGCTCCACAGAGATCTGTCGCTGGGAGCAGGGAGATGATCCTATGGTTGAGCACCAACGTTGGGATGGTCGGTGTAGTTTTATAAGGAAATCACCCTGCGGTAACGTGCCCATTGGCGCCGATGCAAGCATGATCCCTACACCTCGTCCACGTAGCCGTGACGTTTGCGGACTATATGGGGATAGCAGATAGGCAATGGCTAATAATCAACCCCTACCTTCGACAGACTGGCTGAGCAGTATGGGTGTTGGTAAACCCAGGAGACCTGACTTCCCAGACTACGCCAGCTATGAAGCAAGACTGCTAACTTTCAGTGAATACCCATCTACTCGCTTTTCTCAAACAAAAGAGAAATTGGAAGATGCCGGATTCTTTTACACCGGAACTGGTGACCAGACTACATGCTATCATTGCGGAGGTGAAAAATTGGGAGCCCAAGGATGATCCGTGGGTGCAGCACGCCAAGTGGATCCCTAACTGTTTTTATGTTAGCTTGGTCAAGAGTCAGGATTTCATTAACAATGTGACTGCAAAGCATATGACATTATTATCAGAAGAGGTAAGAATTGGTTATTTGTTTTTTTTTTTTGTTGAATGAATCAAGATAGTTATATCAAAATAATTAATCTTATTCTTTCAATTGTTTCAGGAAAATATAACACTTTCAAGTTATATTACACAAGTAGAAAAACGGACTAGCAGCTTGGGATGCTCGGTTTCGATGCTACGAATGAATGCAGAATCACAAGAAGATAAGTCTTAACTGTTGAGTGAGAAAAAGTCTATTGACAATGCATACGTATGCAAGATCTGCTACAACGAGGAGCTCAGAGTGGTTTCTACCATGTGGTCATATGATTGCCTGTGTGAAGTGTACTCCGAGTACGACAATGTGCGCTATTTGTCGTAAACCAGTTTCTATGACTGTACGCGCCTTTTTCTCCTAATGTATCAGATATTGTAAGCATATATATATATATATATATATAATCTACCCTATAATTATATAGTGTTTTGGAGATACTCCCCCCCGCCACCCCCGCAGCCCCCCCGCACCCCCCCCGCAAAATAAGGCAAAATTCTTGGGGTCATTTTCCATGTGATTGGATAATGTGAAAAGCCCCCCCGCAGCCCCGGCCGCAGCCCCAGGCAGCCGCAGCCCCCCCACAGCCCCCGGCACCCCCCCGCAGCCCTCCCGCACCCCCCGCACCTCCTATTAGCAGCTTCCCTAAAATTATTAATTGTTAGTAACAAATTTTTTTTATTTAAAGTTTTTATTAGCAAAAAAATTTAAACTAACAACAATTGTAATAGTACATCGGATAAAATGATCAATTATGACGACACTTTTTTTGAATCATCTTTAACGACATTTTTAGTCGTGTAACTTCGCACGCGTGATAATTATTTCGATTTTCTAAAAAAATATATTAGGCTATCATTAGCTAGCAACTATATTAAGATGATGTCATAAAGGTTACTTTCCTCCAACTCTACCACCGAACGACTCGAGCAAACAATACATTTGGCATAAAATAATTCTTTAGCCTCGGGAAGATCCTACCAATCCTTTGTAAGAAACTTTTCAAGCCCTCATAAACAACTCATAGCACGATCAAGTATCAAAATATATATAACAGTAGAGATAAACTATATAGAGATATAACTTAAATTTAAATTTCTATTTTTTCCAACACCACCTGATGAGGTAAATAGACAGCGTTTTTTTATATTTTTTGTTTAAAGGTTGACATTAAAAGTTTGACTTAGTTTGAAGTATAATAATTCTTAAAGTTTTTATTTTGCTTTTGTATTGTTAACACTTTGATGTGGGTATACTTAGCATTGTCTTTTGCTTTTGTTTTGCTTGACATTTGATGCTGTTTATACTTAGGCATTGTCTCTTTGCTTTTGTATATATATCACTTTTGCGTGCTTTATACTTAGCATTGTAAAAACTTTAATAAGATCATAAATGTGAATTATATATCAAAGTCTTAACAAAATAAAGTGGTATCCCGAATAGGCAGCTCCACGATATAATATATATAGCGATTTGTTCGAGGCCCTTAAATATTAATTGAGTAAAAAATTGTAACTCATGTCACTTAGCGCTGCACGATTTAAAACTTAAGTTTTTCGAAAAAACTGTTGACAAAAATAAATTAAAATAAGCTACATGAGCAGTTACAAGTAAGAATTTTAAGAAGTATATTTACTTGCAGAAGATCATAAAATTCGTATAGAAAATAAGAATTGAGATAGACAGAAATACGTCCCGGCAATCCAAATTTTTTTAATATGATTTGTGCCTTATTCTTTACTTAACTTGGGTCTGAACAAAGCTTCCCTAGGTAGGAAACGAAAATTTATATTTTTAATAATTGAGTTTTTAGAAACTAAACAATTACATAAAATGAAAAACATATTGTTTCCTCATTAGCTACGTAAAAACGAAAGATCGATCAAATCAACAATAATAATTAGAGCCAGCAGGTCATTCAACAACGCAGCAATGGTTATTATAAGAAAAAGTAGTGGACCAGATTTATGTATAATTGTAACATATAATTGAAAGTGGGAAGAATCAAAATTAATTTCAAAACAATTTCCAAAAAAATGAAAAAAAAAACTATATATTTTAAATGCCATAAGCAGTAGAAGTTCGGCGTTAATTCAGTACTTTTACTTTTTTTTTTACTATTTCGACAAACATTAAATTCTTGACCTTTTTATGATCTACAAATTTTATATAATACAATAAGATTGTTCTTGGCCAACTAGAACTTAATCATCAGATAACGAAAATAACAGTTAAAAATAAAAATCAAACAAAAACTAAAATGGGGGGTTGGCGAGCGAAGCGAGCAGGGGGGCGAAGCCCCACTAGTATATATATATATATATAATAAATCTCGAGATGAGGTATAACTCAATTTATATACAAATTTATAAATAAACATCGATTGATTAGTTTGCTCAAGATCCTAGAAAATTGTAAACTAGTTTGAAGAATAGGAAATGTAGGATAGTTTTGAAAATTTATGAAAGTACAATTAATATTTTACTTGATATTCTGCTTATTCAAATTTTGTTATGAGAGCTTATTTCCCAATGTACAAATACTACAGAGATACACAGAATCGAGGAGTTACTGTGGAATCACCTATATAGTTAAACGAATTCATTAAAAAATAATTAATTGATTTATTTTTAAGCACACATGCACCTTCTTCAGATTTATCATACAAAAGTTATTACAAACAGTTAATAATGGAACTTTTAAAATAAATTTTCAATATAAGTAAACATTGTATAATGTTTTATTTTAAACAATTGCAATACTTATATTTTCTAATACTTCATTATGTTTTTTCAGTATCTCTTGCAATTACACTACTACGAGAACCAGTATTTGTTTAGCTAGTTACAAGTAGAGTATTTCAAACTCCTCCAAAAATTTAGTGCTTTACTGCATATATTTATTACAGCTTATTGAAAATAATGTTGACTTAATATGTATCAAACAATGTATTTTGTGGACACTGTAAAAGAGTTGTGGCATTGTGTAAAGAATGTACGTGATGGGGTTGCGGACTCTAACGACTTGCAGAGATGGATTGATTTAGCCTCTAAAAGTATTATTGAACTAAATAAATTGATTAATTCCTCAAGCTTGGATATTCATAAGAAAAAGACTTGTCAAACCTCATGCGGACAATTATATAGTATACGGCGATTGTTAAATGATTCTCTATTGAAAGTTGGTGCTGGTCTCCAAGAGAATATTTCACGAGTTATATGGGACGATGCGAAACTGCATTTAAAAACAATCTTAAAACCAGTGTTATTATTAATGTAAAACATCTCGATATAATCCCTTTCATGAAAGACTCATACGCTATATTTGTATCAAAAATTAAAGCTGATTTGCTAATGCATAAATCATTGAAGGTGGACTGCATTCTCGCTGAAGAATATGCAATTGTAAAAGATGATAAAGAAATAATGGAAGTGAAATATTTTAATGCAAAGAGTGCATCAATCTTTATGACTACAGACTTGAAGGAGTGGTTCGGGAAAAACGTTAAGCAACCAATTGAGCGTGACATGGATGAGTTTCAAGAACGAGACTCTTAAAAGCTATATGGTTGGACTTTAAATGCTATTCTCAACTTGACTGTAAATATGAATAAATTAAGTCCTATGAAAGCTGCTTCGTACATTGAACTGCCAAAGATTCTTCGAAACAGGAAAGCGTGTGTCAACGTTCAAAATCAAGATAATGAATGCTTTAAATGGGCTATTCTATCAGCTTTACATCCCGTAGATAAGGATGCACAGCGAGTTTCAAAATATAAAGCTTATGTGAACGAATTGAACTTCAATGATATTAATTTTCCAGTATCTATCACACAAATACCAAAGTTTGAGAAACAGAATGATGTATCTGTAAATGTATTCATGCTCCAAAAGAAAGGTAATACATTTGATATGTCTCCGTGTCACTTGACGACTTCAAAGAAAGTTAAACACGTGAATCTACTACTTGTGCAAGATACTTATATAGATGAAACGGACAATAAACACCAAGAATACTTGCAAGCTCCAAGAGTCCATTATATGTGGATTAAAGATTTATCTCGACCTGTCGCTTCACAGTTATCGAAGAAATTTCATAAAAAATATATCTGTGATCGTTGCCTTCACTATTTCAATAATGAAGATAAATTAAGAGCTCATGAAATAGACTGTATGCAAGTGAATAAGTGTAAAGTTTTGTTGCCTAAAAATGCTGAAGACAGTTTGTTGGAATTTAAAAACTTTAAGAACAAGTTTCAATAGTTGTATATGCAGACTTGGAATGTATTCTAAAACCTGTAAAAGATAATGATCAAGTCCTCCAAGAACATGAACTATTCAGTGTTGGATTCTATATAAAATACAGACATGTGCTATAGAAGAGAAGCAGAACATGACGAAAATCCTGCAAAATGGTTTGTCTCACAGCTTCATAAACTAGCTGAAGAACTTGAAAGCATACACAAGAATCCGATATCTATGAAGGATGAAGATAAAAAATTATTTGATTTGGCTACAACCTGTCATATTTGCGGTAGCTCTTTCGATGAAAAAGATTGGAAAGTCCGAGATCATTGCCATCTCACGGGGGTGTAAGTTTGATATTATTCTTATATATTTACATACACATGCTTCTTATATTTCTTTATACCTTCTATACCTTTCATATTTTAGATATCGTAGCGCGGCTCACAACAACTGTAATCTTCAGTATAAGGATTCAAGATGTATTCCCGTCGTCTTCCACAACTTAAGTGGTTATGATTCACATTTGTTTATAAAACAGCTTGCTAATAGCTTCAAAGGTCGAGTCTCAATTATTCCACAAAACAAAGAAAAATACATCTCATTCATAAAGTATATCGATGGAAGTGATATTAACTTTAGATTCATTGATTCATTCCGCTTTATGCCATCTTCGCTTGATAAACTCGCCTCATATTTGGAGAAGTTGGAAATTCTTGAAAAAGAGTTTAAAAAGGAGTTTAATGATTATCAAATACAATTGCTTAGAAGGAAAGGTGTATTTCCTTATGATGACATCATATCCTTTGATATCTTGAATGAAACTTCACTCCCAGACAAAGAGAGTTTCTATAGCAGTCTGTATGATAGTAATATATCAGATGAGGACTATAACCATGCGCAAATTGTCTGGAATACATTCAACATCAAAACTCTCGGCGAGTACTCGGACCTCTACCTTAAAACAGATGTACTTCTTCTTGCCAATGTATTCGAAGACTTTAGAACCAAGTGCATCGATACCTATCAGCTAGATTCTGCACACTATTATACTACTCGAGGTCGCACTTGGGATGCTATGTTAAAATTTACTAGTTGACTATTTAGTAGTGTCAAGCTCCAGCTTTTGACTGACATAGACATGCTGCTTTTTGTCGAGCGAGGCATCCGTGGTGGTATAAGCCAGTGCTGCAACAGATATGCCAAGGTCAACAATCGCTATATGGAATCAGGATACAACCAGGATGAAGAGTCAAAGTATCTGATGTACTATGACATCAACAACTTGTACGGATGGTAAAAACACTTTTCCATTTGAATAAATTTATAGATTAACAATGATATACTAATAAATCATTTATTTCTAGGGCAATGACTCAATCCTTGCCTTACAATGGTTTCAAGTGGGTAGAAGACCTCAGTAATGACTTCTTTAAAGTGTCTGATGATGCTCCAATCGGTTATATCCTGGAAGTCGACCTCGAGTATCCGGAAACTCTACATAATACCCACAAGGATCTGCCATTATGACCGGAGCATGTTGCACCTCCAGGCTTGAGGCAGAAAAAATTACTTACAACATTGAACAATAAGGAGCGGTATATCCTACATTATAGAGCACTCAAACAAGCTCTTAAATATGGTCTTCGATTGAAGAAGATTCATCGAGCAATCGAATTCAACCAGAAGCCATGGTTGAAACCATATATCGATCTTAACAGCGAGCTGAGGAAAAACGTGAAAAATGAATTTGAAAAAATGCTTTTCAAGCTCTTCAACAATGCTGTGTACGGTAAAACCATGGAGAATTAGCGCAAGAGTGTCAATGTAAAGCTGGTAAATAAATAGGAAGGTCGCTATGGTTGTGAAGCGTATATTGCTCAACCAAACTTCCATAGTTGTGCGATTTTTGATGAAAATCTTGTTGTTGTTCAGCTTTCTCGCACAGAAATCTCAATTCGTCAGCCAATTTACATCGGGTTGGCAGTACTGGATTTATCAAAGACGCTTGTTTACCGCTTTCGCCTAGTAATGTGGATATGTATGCTTTGATGAAAACTGATCTTCATGAGTTTGACACTTCTGGTTATCCTGCGAATAATCAGTTTAACATGCCACGTGTTAATAAGAAAATTGTTGGACTCATGAAGGATGAGTGCAACGGTAACATCATGACGGAGTTTGTTGGCCTCCGTAGCAAGATGTACTCAGTCAAAGTACAAGGTCAAACACCTATTAAAAAGATAAAGGGTGTGCGATCATCAGTTGTCAAATCAACTATTAAATTCGATGATTATATATTGCCTTCGAGAGAATACATGTATTAGTCGTGAGCAAAACAATATTTGCAGCCGTCTTCATGTCATTCGGACTGAGAAAGAGCAGAAGGTTGCCTTGAGTCCACATAACGATAAGCGGTACCTGATCTTTGATCAGACAGACACGCTACGGTGGGGTCATTGCATGATAGAGGAATATCAGCTTATCAATGTTAAGAATAGATTGACTTAGGCAAGTTATTCTTAACATTGATAATTATTGTTATAATAATTTTGTTCGTCGTTGTTGAGTTAATGTAAATACTTTTTGGTTTGGCAAAAAAATAAAGATTAGTTTTATTGTATATTATCTAACTATATTTCTTCTCAAAATGATAATAAAGAGTTTATTAAAATATTTATTATGCGCTGATTATCACAAAATAAGACATTTAAAGTTGCAAATATTTTTTTCCTTAAATAGGTTAATTATATAAATAAGAATATTTTATAAGAAGTTTTGAATGCATTAGTTTGTAAGATACATACATCTTATATAAGTATGGTAATATGTTAACGTCAAATTTATTCCAATAATAATTATTCATTTATGAAAGGGAACCATTTAAAAACACTTTGTATTGTTTAGTAATTATAATTAAGTTTAGCTTAAATATTTATGCAATAATATTATTGAATTCGAATAATGTTTTTCATGAATGAGTGCAGTTCTCTGCTTGAGGTACATATTCAGATGATCGCATTGTATTCGTAGTAGTAGCGTCGCGGTATAGGCTAAGTAAATATGTAAATTCTTATTGTATAGATGATTATGATTAGTTTTAGTATAAATATATTTATGGTATTCTATATTTCATCAGACAGGTTAGAGTTGTATGTATATGCAAGAAATTTATGTGTTTTGATATAAATAATCCAATGTATCTATATACTCGTATAATAAGGATTTTTTCATATAAAGAATTGAAATGAACAATAACTGACTTATTATTTACATTCCTACCCGTTCCCAATTTATCTTCATATAGTTGAAATTGGACTGTACGTCCAGAGCGGACGGGTGGGTGCCTATCACCACTACACAGCGCGTCCTCAGGTTGCGGATAACGGCCCCTGAGAAAGAGGTTAGCTGCGAATAAATCGAATAAGCAGCCGCGAACAGCCGATAAGCCCGGGCGTGGGATCCGTCCAGGGGGGCGTTAGGATACGAGCGTGATTCCGTAGTGTGTCCGACGATGAGCTGACTCCGTCCTCATCAAAGTCGGAAAGCTCTCATACTTAGTTCTAGAGAGGTATGGGAGTTATCACCTCTAGAACGGATGATTCACCTGCGATCGGAAACAGGATCCAAAACGCGTGGGTTTCACTTACTATCATGGCTCAAAAAAACCAAAACCAAACCAAAATCAATAGGGACTTAAAGGTAGGAACGTGGAATGTGCGCAGTTTATACAGAGCAGGCGCGTACCGAGAAATCTTAAAAGAAGCTGACGGGTACGATCTAGACTTAGTAGCTATACAAGAAACTCGGTGGCAAGATAGCGGTATGTTAGGAAATGAAAACTTAACCTTTATGTACAGGGGCGCGAGCGGAAATTCCCTAGGTACCGGATTCCTGATTAACAAAAAAATTATACACGCGGTTAAAAGTTTCAAATTCGTAAACGACAGACTCTCGTATATCATTATCGAAGGAGCGTGGTACAATTACGTGGTTATTAACGTGCATTGTCCTACCAAGGACAAAGAGGAAGAAGTGAAGGATCTTTATTACAAAGCCTTGGAGCAATTAATCGACCAATTCGCGTCTTACGACACCAAAATAGTAGTGGGGGATTTCAACGCTAAAATAGGGAAAGAGGAAATGTTTAGGCCCACTATAGGCAAGGAAAGTCTGCACGAAACCAGCAACGATAACGGTATTAGAGTCATAAATTTCGCGGCGGCAAAAGATCTTATAGTAAAGAGTACGTGCTTTAAGCACAAGGATATACACAAAGTAACGTGGACATCGCCGGACGGAGCCACGAAAAATCAAATCGATCACTTTCTTATCGATAAGAGGCGCCACACGAACGTGCTTGACGTAAGAACCTACAGGGGGGCGGATTGCGACTCGGATCATTTTCTAGTAGTGGCCAAAGTAAGAGCCAAATTAGTAGCTGGACAAAATAGTAAACGGGCGAACAAAGTAGAAACGTTCGATATTGAAGAGCTACGGAACGGGATAGAACGAATTAAGTATCACGTAGAAATAAGAAATCGGTTTCAGGTACTCGAAGAAACGGATGCACCGACGGAGGTAGATGACGACCCGAAGAGTCTTTGGGGGAATATCGAAAAAGCGATAAAACAGGCCGCGAATAAAGTGCTAGGTAGAAAGAAAAAGCCAAAGAGCAAACCATGGTTTGACGAAGAGTGCGAACTCTGGTTTGAAAGGCGCAAAAAGGCCAAATTAGACAGCGTACACAATGGAGGCGATAGGGCCGTAGAAGAGTACCACGAAATAAGAAGGCAAGTGGGGGCGATTTACAGGAACAAAAAACGCGAGTATCAAAAGAATCAGATTAGAAAAATAGAAACTAATAGTAAGGAAAATAACCCGCGCGAGATGTACAAAGGAATTAACGCTATTAGGAAGGGTTTCCAGAGTAGATCACAATTAATGAAAGATGAGGGCGGGAATCTCGTCACAAGCGAAGGTGAACTGCTAAAGCTGTGGAAGGGCTATTTTGATAGGCTGCTAAACGTACATGAAAACTGCGAGGAAACGGGAGACGAAATCCACACTGCTGAACCCCATATGGAAGAACCGACGTACAAAGAAGTAGAAGCCGCGATCAAAAAACTAAAAAACAATAAGGCCGCGGGAAACGATTCTATACCAGCTGAACTACTTAAATATGGGGGCACTGCGCTGACATCGAAAATTTTTGAACTAGTAGGCTCTATTTGGAAAAATGAAACAATGCCGGAAAATTGGAAAGAATCTATCATCATACCGATTTTTAAAAAGGGAGATAGCACAGACTGCAATAACTATCGGGGAATCTCAGTTTTAGCTACCTGCTACAAAGTTCTGTCAAACGTAATACAGGCCAGACTCACACCCTTCGCGAAAGATANTTCCGGCGTAGCAGGTCGACGAGCGATCAAATGTTTACTATAAGACAGCTGTTAGAGAAAAAATGGAAATATTGCGAAACAATACACCAGTTATTCATTATAGATTTTGAAAAAGCGTATTCTATCAAGCGAAGCAAAATGTATCAAATCCTTGTGCTCCTCGGCGTACCAAAAAAACTTGTGAAATTAATACAAATATGTCTGAACGGAGGCACGGGAAAAGTACGAGTAGGTGGTAATGTATCTGAATCGTTCATGATACACGACGGTTTGAAACAAGGGGACGGGCTCTCCACGGTACTCTTTAACTTAACGCTAGAGTATGTTGTTAGACAAATGCAGACTAGCGGGCTGGGCGCAACACTCAACGGAAAAACGCAGATTCTAGGATATGCAGATGATTTGGACATAGTGGGGGATAATGGCGAAACGGTAGCGAGAAACGCGGAAATACTCATAAATGCGGCCGAGGAAACGGGGTTAGAGGTGAGCGAATCGAAAACGAAATATATGATTATGGATAAACTGGGCATTTGCGAAGGAGAGGGGGATCTTAGAGTCGGAAATTTTACTTTCGAAAAGGTTAGCGAATTCAGATATTTAGGCACAACTATAAATGATTGAAACGAAATCAAAGTCGAAATTAATAAGAGACTACATTCGGGTAATGCCTGCTTCTAGGCCGTGAACAAATTACTAAAACCAAAACTGCTGTCTAAAAATGTAAAAATTAGGATATATAGGACTATAATAATGCCGGTAATCTTGTACGGATGCGAAACTTGGGCGCTCACTAAAGCAGAGGAAAACCGTTTTAGGGTGTTTGAAAATAAAGTTCTGCGAAAAATATACGGGCCAAAGAAAGATGAGGAAACCGGGGAGTGGAGGAAACTGCACAACGACGAGCTACATAACTTATACGCGTCACCGAATATAAACAGAATAATTAAATCGCGAAGACTAAGATGGGCAGGGCACGTTGCAAGAATGGGAAATGATCGCACGGCAGCGCGTATAATGAAAGGAAAGCCAAATACGTCGCGACCTCTAGGTAGACCTAGACGCAGGTGGGAGGACAATGTAAAAGCGGACTTAACTGAAATCGGGCAGGACGGCGCGAAATGGATAGGGTTAGCACAAAATAGGGATACGTGGATGGCTTGCGTAGATGAGGCGATGAACTTTCGAGTTCGAAATGCCACTTAAAAGAAAAAAAAAATAGTTGAAATTGGAATGTCGCTCGGGACGCAATCAATAATACAAATCGATCAGCCATATTGAATTTTAAGCCAATCGCATGCAAGAATTTTGTACTGCTAATGTCAGCAGAGATCGTGTCAGATCCCGCAATTAACAGATTCAGCAACAAATATTATATATATACATACCTTATTATTGATAAAACAGATCTGCAGGTCGGTAAAGCAGAGAAGATTGATGCAGGACGGTTGGCTGGGGCAGCTGGCAGGGGCCTGGGGACCGCAGCTTTTAACTGGGTAGCATGGGCTAGTTGGAGGTGGCATGGGTAGCAGGAAATAGGGGTAGCGCGAAATCAAGGTAGCGTAGCCGGAAATAGGGGTCGCAGCAAATCAAGGTAACGCTGTAGAAAATAGGGGGGTAGCGCAGTTGGAAATCGGGTAGTATAGGAAATCGAGGTATCAGGAAATCAGGGTATCAGGAAATCGGGGTAGAAGGAAATCGGGGGTAAAAGGAAATCGGGGGTAGAAGGAAATCGAGGTAAAAGAAAATCAAGGGTAGAAAGAAATCGGGGTAGCGCAGTTGGGATCTGGCGTAGCGCAGTTGGGATCTGGCGTAGCGCAGTTGGGATCTGGCGTAGTGCAGTTGGGATCTGGCGTAGCGCAGTTGGAGTATGGCGTAGCGCAGTTGGAGGACGGCGTAGCGCAGTTGGAGGATGGCGTAGCGCCAAGTGCGCCAGAACCGGCCTAGTTCACCTACTTTTAACATGTATTCTCTTATTGCAACGAAATAATTAAAAACCCTTTTTTATTCCGTAAGATTAGAAAAAATTATTTTTATATAGTACCTGAATTCAAATTATACACGCGAAATTTCATAAGGTGGCCAAATTCGAAACTATCCTATTGGTGGAAAATACATTGATTTATATGTAAGCTGTGGCTGCGTCATCACGCTTAACTAACCGAATTCCATCCCGTTCCTAAAGTCGTAAATTTTGTGCAAAGATAGTTTATTACATAATTTGAACAGAAAAAGCGTTAGTTTTATTATCAGCTAAGCAAAGCTGAACAGCGTTCGTTGGCTCTGTCGAAGCGAGGCAGCGAGCTCGACCACTGCGTATACATTGTGCGCATCTATCTGGCGACCGGTTGGCGACATGCATATGCAGCCGTCTGCCGTGTGTGTTTTGACGTTTTGAAGCTGTCTCCCGGTCTCCGCTAACCGCAATGTTTTGCTCTGTTCAACTTTTCGGCGATATAAGTGAATGCGTAGTGAAAAAACGGAAACAACGACGCGATGCAGCAGTGTTATATGTAGTTTTAAAATCAGAACAGAAGTGCTGCTATGGTGCCTATATGTGTTTACAAGCAACATCTGCTCACCGCAATCCCGCTTGCGGATCAGCTGCTCGCGGTTGTGGCTTTGTAAGACAGTCCAAAAAGTATTCAAAAGTGATGCACCCGGAATGGCACCGACGATGCGATGTGTGAGTAATGTGAGTGTCAGTTCATGAAGGAGTGCTGCAGTATAGGAAGACATGTAGCTCCAACAAGAAACTTAGAAACTAGAGTTTTTGCTTGGAGGTTATCCTTTGTTTTTTGGATTGGAGTACTTTTGCGAATGCTGCTCCTGCTCATTCTATTTATGTGCTGATACATTCTTCTTGCAAGATGCTGCTTGGATGAAGATTCACTATCGCATAAGATCTACGACTGGTTTTCCTTTGTTCTATTTCCTGTGTTTATTATTTTTGTTTCTGGACCTATTCTTAAAATAAAACTCATTTTAATTTTATTTTATTGAAAATATTTGAGTCAGATGGGGCATGCTGCAGCGAAGTTAATATTCAATCTATATATCAAAAAACCACTTATAGGGTTGTTGTATGTCAAAAAGTATTTAAAAAAAATATTTGCCACGGTAAAAAGTTGTGTTTTCAAAATATCTGTAACTTTTGTATTTAACATTTTTATGTAAAACTTAAAGCCCCAAAGTTTTATTGTAAATAATTGGTTTTTAAGCTGTAAACAATCGATTTTGGGCTGTAAACTCGAGTTATAAGCATTTTCATGATTTGATGTTAATGAGAAAAAGTTGTATTTTTCAAAGATCTACAACTTTTCTGTTTAACTTTTTTGCAGAATGCTGAAAATTTGAGTTAGACCCAAAAAACCGTTTTTAGCGACTTTTGGTGGTGGCCGCATTCTGCGTACATGTGCGGGATTAAGTTGAAAATAGAACCATCAGGTTCTGGTGGTGAGGGGAGTTTGCACACAAAGTTTTAGCCTGATCGACTAAACTCTCTCAGAGATAATCGTGTAACACCAAAATTTTTATGTAAAAATACGCGTAAAAATCGAACAAATTGTGCTCGCATTTCAAAATTACGTAGAGGATCAGGATAAAAAAAATAGTTTTTTAGTTTTTGCAAGAGGAGACTCCTCCTAAAATTTCAGTTTCAGCCCGATCAGTCGAAAACTGCGTGAGATATCGCATCTCACACATTTTTCGCACACGAAACTATAAATCACTTCCGTGTCGCGGTCGTGCCTAAATATGGAGTATGCTACTGAAATTACAATATACATGACTGGTTTCAAGCATACTGAAGGAGATTATATTCTTACGGAAATTGCAATCATTCCTCTCAACGATAGTAGTAGTGTTCCTGTTGTTCTACTATTCAAAAATCCCTTCTCATGGAAAAAAACTCTCTGACAAAATGCAGAGGGAAAACAACTGGCTTAAACATAATTATCGTGGCATGAAATGGAAAACCGATGGACATGACTACTGCCAAATTGGAAACTTGCTTCGCGACGCTTTACACGATGCAACAAAAATTTTCGACATGGACGCATTGAAACAGAAATGGCTTCAACGATTCAAATTTCCCGTCTACAACATCCAACAGTATGGCTATACATCAAAACCATCTTTCAAGTGCGTCACAGTTTGCACAACCCATAATCCAATCTACAAGACTGCCTGTGCACTTCACACCGTCAAATTTATAAAATTATTCTATCAGTCATGCAAACATTTCTAATAAAAAAAAAATAAAAATAAAAAAAAGAACCAGTAGAGAACACTATAGGCATTCTAGCTCACATACGGTTTCTGGCTCAGAGAGAGGAGGGGGTGAGCCAGAGACCGTACGGATTCAGGTTCACTTCGAGAGAAGAGGGGGGTGAGCCAGAACCCGTGTGAGCCAGTATCTACTTCCTATCACTAATTTTTACATGATTTATGATTTCTCTGGATTTCTTATTGCCGATTTTACTATTAATAATTTCCCATAGCTTTTTTGGATTATTGCTATTGTTTTGAATTTGTTTTTTATCGTATTTAATTTTTGCATCTTTAATAACTTTGTCTAATATTTTAGCATATTTTTTGTACTGTAATTTAAGTTGGTCATTATTTAAATCCAGTTGCCCCAAATCATACAAAAACTCGTTAGTTTCACATGATTTTATTATTGCACTTGTGATCCAGCTCTTCCTTCCACCTTGTTTTTTCTTTCTTTTTTTAGTAGTTGCTAGGTCTAAGCACTCTTTGATCTCATTTACGAGCACATCCGTCGCCAAGTTTGGATCCTCTATCGACAATATTTCACTCCAGTTTGTATTCCTCGCAATGCTTTTCAATTTTTTATAATTAACATAAGTTTCCGGTTGTTTTATTTTTTTGTTCTTTACTTCGTTTAATGTAATAAATATTGGGTAGTAATCTGTTATTGAAAGTTTTATTTTGTACGTAATTGTTGTTAAATTATTTGTTTTGATACAAATATTCTCGATATAGGAACCCTTTGCGACTCCGATTGGCGGCTTGGTGATACCAATAAACCTAGGGATGTACCCTTTCTCAAGCAAATTACATAGGAATTCCTGGATAAGGTTATCATATTGTAGGTGTAACCATACAAATGTGTAGGATTCTGTGGATCAGTCATATTGGAAGCCAATCGCGACTCGAGAGTGGGAGCCCCCAGAGGTCAGGTCAAATGTGTGAGATCCCATTATGTCAGTCGATAAAAAAAATGCGCCTACTCGAAGAAGGCATCCTCTGTCGGTAGGAGGCTGCGTGGGCCATATGCCTCAATAATCCTCTGTCGGTAATGCAGGAGGCTGTGCATAGGGCATGTGGGACCCGGTCCTCTGTCGGTAGGAGGCTGCGCATGTGGGACCCGGTCATCTATCGGTAGGAGGCTGCGCATATGGGGCCCGGTCGGTAAAACAGGAATCTACTAATATGAGTTACCTTCGGTCGGTATTTAATGGTGCGGGACCCGCCTGGTCCAGTACCAGCCCAGCCCCTACTACTCAAAGCATTGATTTTATTTCATTGCAATTTATTCGATTAATAATTTAAATAACAATAAGAATAATTGAACAAATACTGAAACTACGTTTAAAAATTTTAAATCAAGGTTAAATTAGATTAATATCTGTTGTAATATGTGAATTTACAATAGTCTTAATACACAAAATGGTACTCGTCGCGCCATCTACTGGTTGACGATGATTTCATACAACGAGACAATCTCGAGCGAACGCGAGTATATTATTATAGTGCGCATGCCTCGCGTATATACTCTAAGCACACACTATACTTCGTGGAGTCAGACTATGATGTACTGTCTCTTGCCTGTAAGACTCCAAGCTGAGCGGACGCGCTACCGACTAGGCTCTCAAGCCTTTCAATATATTATTTAAACTTCAATGCCTTGTTTACTGATCCACGCATCCTTTCCAACAATATCAACTGCAATATTTACTGATAAAAAGATCTAATACGCAACAATAATTGTCAAATAAGTATACCTCTCAGCGTGTACTACATAATAATAATACATGGAATAAATGCAAAGCAAAAAATTAATAGTGTTTTTTTCTTAAGAGTTATCGGCATAATACTATGTACTAAAAATTAATAGTGTTCTTGTATACATGTACGCGCTCAGTTCGCCACTTGCTGTATGTAAAAAATGCCCAGTTTCCACTACTTTTTCTATTCACAATTCGGAAATGTAGTGGAACAGAGACATAATTTCGCACGCCTGTTCCTAGTGGCGTACGCTCAAGGCATTGCGACTCTCTCAGGCCGGGACGCCGCAGAAGCCGTTTTCCCTATCCTGTTCGTCCTCCTGTATCTAGTCTTCATGCAATAAACCGTGACGTCGCGCTAACACGGATGTCTTTGGGAGCACAAGATCATAATAATAGTGATTTCACGGGTTTGTTCGAAATGAGTATTAAAATACTCTCTCAATTAATTAAGAAGTTAAGGTAGTGATTTTAAATGAATAAGAATATTAGTTTGATTTGAAAATCTTTTGGATAACCTCCTCAATAACTTATACATTAGGGTGCTACAAAATTTCCCGACTTTCGAGTTTTCAATTAATTAGTAACCCCTTGAAAAGCTTAAATACATTTAAAAAATTAAGTAGCTGTAAGGAGGGCGCTGTGCGATTAATTTTAAAGGTCTCTACGTCCGAAAGAAAATCGTTATTTTTCCTTTTTTTCAGTATTTCCGTTCTTTTTTCGATTTTTGCTATTAAAGCTACATAAAAGTTTTCTTAGGTCATCAAAAGTGTTTTTTTCGATACACTATAACCTATTATATAAGTTCCGACCCACAGCTAACTCAAGACAAAATTTCACCCCTTCAAAATTGATCATTTTTGTCAATTTTGGACGAAAAATGCGGGCAATGCGACAATTCTCCGCTCGCCCATTCTTATTTCTTAGTCGGAACAGGTAAGCGCTCGTTTAGAAGAGAATTTGAACTACTATTTACTGAAAAATGCGTGAGAATGCTGGATATAATATGTTTGAAACGCCGAACGATTGATTATATTCATTTTGTAACCATCAATGGTACTGTATTTATATTTTTTTTTTCTACGAATCAGTTTGTTCCATTCATCAAAGAGCTTTCTTACTTTGATGGTTACGTGCCTAATATACCTAAATAAAATTAGATGTAACTAATGAAGAACTTGATACTATAGTTATTGTGAATTATTGTATCGCATAATAAAAACCGCTGCCAAGTTCTTGGCACTTAGCTTGCTCCTATTCCGTTTTTTGTTATTGTTTTAAATGTAATAGTAGATTGTGCTAACGCCACACGAGTTGCACTTACTACTTTTCCATGAGTGGGAGGTATTATGCATTTTGGTGCATGCATTTTTGTGCATCAACTAGCCGTGGATTATCCGTTATTTGACGCACGTCAATGACAATGTATGGTCATTATTAATTATATTAGCATCACAAATGTACTAAAGAAAAAGTAAGGAAAATCTACACTGTGCATGCTGCTAAGAGCAGCTGTTTGGAACAATTTTTGCGCGCATCATCCAAAATTTGTAACCTTTATTATATTTATTATAAGTTGTTTAAAATGAGGGCCACTACTGGTGTTACCATCAGGATGATAACATGAAAACTCTGGCTGTAAGCACCAAATTTTTTATTTTTTAACATTAAAAAAATTTTTTATTCAAATTAAATGAATGAAAGACAAAAATTTTGGTGCTCACAGCCGTGTTATCATCCTGATGGTAACACCAGTACTGGCCGTCATTATATGAAATTTATAAATTTTACTTTTTTTAAACAACTTATACAATAAATATAATAAAGGTTTATCTATTTATCAGCTGATTATCATTAACATTTTATCCCTTATAAACGCATATTTATAACCATCAGCTTTAATAAAAATATTAAGCTGAAATTACCTGACGTTTTGAAGCCAATTTCAGTACATACCCACAGTTGCCTCTTGGTACCTCGTAATCGTTTTCTGTATTTTCACAGTTGCCTTTGGGACTCTATAGCTGTTTTTTTATAAGCCTTTAATAGCCTTACTGACATTTGTTAATGTTTTCTATATTCCCACAGTAACCTTTTTGACCTTTGCAATCGTTTTCTACATACCCACAGCCGCTTTTTAAACCCTTGACGTTGTTTTGCAGAGATCCAACAGACGTTAGAATAACTCCTGGGAGAGAGGTCTCACCGGAGATCCGCTCATCATATCATTATAAAAAGCAAAAATATTTTTTAAAAAATCGAAAAATGGCCATGAAATGGTCATAAAATAGTCAAAATCTTAAAAGAAAATGTACTCAAATTTAGAATCAAAAAACATATATGCATGTTCAATCGTATTACGATCGATCACGTGGTTCCAGAATTATAACGGTGAGCGCACGCACGCACGCACACACACACACACACACAAGACCATCTGCACGGACATTTTATAAAACTATGAAAGCTCTCAAAATATACTAGGCGTAAATTATCAAATTATATGGTTTAACAAAAATAATAATGTTCAGTCACACAAGGTATACAGGGTGAGAGTTGAAGAAGTTGAATCTTAATATCGTTTAAACTAAATTGTTTATTAAGCTACAAAAAGAACCTAGCCGAAGGAATCAAAAGATCAATCTTTTCCTAAAATTTCAACTCAATTTATAGCTTTTTACTCCCGTAATCGTACGACATAGAAAACCCATTTTTTTTTTAGTTTTTAATTTTTATCTCAAAAACTAGTGGCCAATATGGCTTAAAATTTTTACAACTAGTAGATATCGTTGTTTTTTTATTGTCATGATTTTTTGCAAAACAATTAACTATTTATTTTTTGAGTTATATATGTTTTTCGAAAAATTACCTTTTATATCATAAAGAATGAACTGATCGGTCAATCTAGAAAATCTTGCGGAAGAAAGTAGACAATTTTATGTTCTTTCAGATACACTATTGTTAAATATATTGTATAAATCATATCATCAAACAAAAGCAAAAATATTTTTTCAAAAATAGAAAAATGGCTATAATATGGCCATAAAATAGTCAGAATCATAAAAAGAACAATGGCCGAAATTCAGAATTATAAAAAATATATGCATGTCAAATTTTATTACGATCCGTCGCATGGTTCCAAAATTATGGCGGTATACGTACATACACACACACACACACACACACACACACACACACACACACACACACACACACACACAGCCATCCGCATGGACATTTTCTAAAAACGTTTGATTCGTACTCCAAACGCCTCCAAATGCGTTTCTACAAAGTATTAGCGAAACTGAAAATTTTACTATTACAAAGCTTCCTCTTAGGAGCAAGCAATACGTTAAAGATATATTAAATGTTGTCCAAAGATTTATCAAACTTTTTGCTACAATAATAATAGATATAATAATAATGGAGCTGTTCTTAATTTTATTTTTTTTTTTTTTTTTTTATAAATATGAGAGAGGATAAGGAACAGACTAGGTTAACTCAATTATCAACACTTTGTCCGACTAATACTAAATTGTATTGTAACCTAGAGAGTTAACAAGAGACCAAAGGATCTGTCCCGATCGGCAGCCAGGCCGGAACTGAACGGGCAAGCTCGCCTCGCGCTCGCCACGGCGTGGTGGTCCACCAGGCGGCGCGTCGGTACAATGGTGGTGTCAGTGGGGACCCCCACAGCTACTCCCCCACCAGTGATGAGGGCAGAATGAGGCAGAATGAAGGAGCCCAGGATCGGCGACATTGAAGAGCGCCGTTCGCTGGACATCCTCGGGTGCCGGAATGCGCTAGGACATTGGAGCCGAGGATGCGGTTGAAGTTGGACGGTGCGCTGGGAGAGACCTCGCCGCGGCTGTCCGTGGGTACCAGCGACAGCTGCGATGGAAAGGAGACCGGAGCGGGCGTCGCTAAGCGTTCTCGACGGTGCTGGCCCCTGCGCGTAATCGAGCGCACAGTCTCGTGGTTGCTGGTGACCCTCAGGAAGCGGCGAAACGATGACCTCGAGCGCGATGATGAGCGCCGCGATACGGAGAAAAGCGCCTCTAAGTTCGTGATCGGCGGAGCTCGAGGCTAGTGGGACGCGCATAACGTGGTGCACGCGAAATGGCGCGTTGCTGGGATGGCTAAAAATGGACGTCTTGGCGAGAAACGCACGACGTGCGTCGGCTCGGCGCGACCTTGACCTTGACGCGCCTGCGTTAAGGATATAAGCGTTGCACGAGAGGAAAACGGGAAAAGATGATGGTTTCGACCGGTGGCACTCGCGACGGCGAGGATGTGCCACGCACCTGGTCTACGAGCGAGATAGAGCAAAAGAGCGAGATCTCGTGACTCGCGCGCGGGTGATGACTGTTAGGCGAGAGCCTAGTGGTGCTGATGCTCGCGGAACTGCTGGCGCGTCGCTGTAGAAGGCGCCGGCAGGTCATGCCGATGATGCTGGCGTCGGCGACTGCGAATTGCGATGTTGCTGGTGTTGCTGGAAGCGTTGCACCGGGGCGCTGATGGCTGCCGAGACGTCGGTGCGTTGGCGATGATGATGAGTCGCTGCCGACGGTGACGTTGTTGTTGCCACTGGGTGCACGAACACGCAGTGTGAGGCTCGGCGCGCGGCTGAAAAATGGCCGACTGGGCGCGAGAGCAAGAGAAACAGCGAGATGGATGCGCGCGAGGCGTAACGTCGCGCACGAAGCGACGGCGTTCTCGGCGCCGAGTGACAGGTTTCGCGAGGGCGCGATGGGAAGAGCGACTCGGACCTCGCGAAAGGATCCGCCTGTCCTGACGATGCTGGAGTCGAATGCGGGCGCCGGGGATGGCAATGATGATATACGTAGCTCGATGGTGTCGTGGGCCATGGCTCCGGTAGCTCGGTGTAAGGCGCTGCTGATGATGTCCGGTGTCGTGGGCTGTCGCTCGCTGAATACGTGGTCGTAGACGGGTCGGAATTTCCAGGTCTTGACGGCTCTAGATGGGCCGGAGTCGTCCTCGGCGGCTATGCACGGTCCGCGGATGTTAGAAGCGTCGGCGTGCGGCTCCAAATGGCCGACGCGAGACGACGAAAAGAGAAAGTCGGTGCAAAGGATAAAAGCATCTGCGTGGCGTAAGAGGCCAACGCCAGACGTGGAGAAGTCGATGTCGACGTTGAGAGAAAAGGTAAAATTGTCGTCGTGCGGCAGTAAAATGCCGGCGCAAGACGATGAATGAGTCAGTGTAAAGGCTGATGTAAAGCTAAAAGCTGGAAGTGCGCGAAAGGCTGCTGGCCACCGAGCGAAAAGCCACACTGAGAGAAGGATTGTGTAACAGTAAATAAATATAGTAACCGTTAATACAGGTATAGTGGATTTCGGGCGAAATACGACATACATTAACTGTTAATATATCAGGAGCACGCATATTGTTGAAATATAGTGTACTGTACAGAAAGTGTAGCTAGTAAGGTATAGTGTGTAGAGCGTGAGAATGAGTGAGCGCGCTAACGAGTGTGTGAGGGGATGCACACATGCAAGTATCCCCTCTCGCGGTATGCGTGTGAGTCACATGACTACTAGCGATGCCGAGAATATACGAGTCTCGCACATCGCTCTCTTGGGATTGAGCCATCGCATAGTACACATGGTGTACATGGCGTTATACATAGTAGCTGTAGAAGAAGAAGTCTAATAAATAATCAATTATTGTTTATTATAATCCTCTGCTTTACCTCATTTTCCAACACATATTAACAGTTAATTATATGCACATTATTTACGGCTGGAAGATAAATAATAGTTGCTTCAAATTGAAAGACAGGCAGATAAATAAGAAGTCAATATTTTTATTATTTATTTTATTACTGCAAATCTCGACGACTTATTACACGTTTGCCAGATACAGTCTTATGAGCAGCGATAAGCGTTAAAAAATTATAAATATTATATTTAATCAGCATATGTTTAGTAACTTTTTCTGGTAAAACGATCTCGTATCCTTTTACGTGATTATTAAAACCTAAGGTAGTACATGGATAATATAAGAAAAAGACATCGTTTTTCGCATTTTTTAATATTTTTTTTATAAGACCAAATAGGGTCATTTTCTTCATTATTACGTAAATAAAGTATATAGTTATTTTGATACAGTGTAGCGTTTATTTTAACAAAACTAATTTCAGAAAATTGAGTCAGCCCTATTTTAGTGATTGATGACATAATCTTACGTCCAAATTCGATTTGATTTTGTAATCATCTATTAATTAATAATCGAAAAAAAACTCTAATTGAATTTTCGTTGCGATGCTTAAAAGAATATTGATTCTTGATGTTACCAAATGAGCGTATTTTTTAGCTTTTTTATGAAAAGCTTCAAACTTTTGACATGATAAATACTTTAAAGGCCCGAAATTTCTTATAACTCGTGGGTAATGAGTTAATAGATGGTGTGTAGGCTTTAAATATTCTTGGAATAACGTCATGTACATTTGGTTATATTTATTTATGAGCTGTTGCAAATAAACGATGTCGTTTTCTGAAATGCTTAAATTATTAACTGTGTCAAAAATTTCAAATAAGGTCAAATAAAAATCCCAAACTTCGTCGTCTTCGAGTACGAGATCGCCAACAATTATCCCAAAATACGAAATTAGAAAAGACATTTCAGCCGCTGTTATAATAATATTACCGTTATCTAAATGAAGCTGACTAATACTATAGACAATTTATTGCCTCGATCTGTATTAGAATAATCAAAATATTTGAATCTTTTATTGAGTTGATTCAAAGTAAAATATTCTTTTTTGTACAATGGTTTATATCCTCAAAATCTTTTGGAAACTGAAGCAGCGAAAACCGACCGGTATGCGTCTCGCGAGGTAACACTCGTCGACCATGCCGAGACTCCGAGAGCCGAGAGCACACGCGGCGTCACGTGGCGCGACAGCGAGTGCGTTTGTTGTACATCGCTTTTTCTTCACGGAGATTGAGAAAATAAAAGTAATTAAACGTGCAACGGTGTAATATCCAATCCTGGATTACGGCCTTCCGATCTGCGGTTGCAACGATCACCGAAACATTCACGGAAACTAACCTAGCTTTGAGTGAGAATTTGGCGCCACCTATTGCTCATCAAATAAACTACATGTTTATTTTAAACACGGCTTATTAACAGTTAATATGCCAGCATAACCATCAACGTGTACTTTCTTTATTACAATAATTTATTCTATTTGACACAAAAAAAAACATTATTGCCTATGAATATAGAATATAATGGTTGTAAATATATTTTAATTTTTGGGTACCAAATATATGGGTTCACGGGTAGAAATCTTGAGTAAATATTGCTCAGCTGTAGAGTAAAATTTGCTTAAAAAGCAGAGCAAGGCTTGTTGGGTCAATTTTACTCAGCGAGTTAAGGAGGTTCTATACTAAATAGAAATAACGCCAAAATAATTCTTAAATTTTGTATACAGGTTCGCATATGCCTCAAAATTATCTACATAAATTTTCAGAAAGCTAGGGTACCTACAAGTCGAGAAATCAATGTTTTTATTTTTTGCTGTCTAACACGGGCTCTTATGGGAAATCGCAATTTCGTCGTACTCATTTATGTATTGCTAAAGATTTAACGCCAAGTTTTTGTTAAAAAAAATTGTACTATAAGAAAAATATCTGATAAATAATTAGAGCCTTTAAAAAATATCATTGGATACCTCTAACTAATAAAAAAAATTACAGAATGCCGAAAACGGACATTTAACCTCAAAAAATTAGTCAAATCAGTTTCTACGGGAAAATTTTTATTCTTAATCAGGACAAATATAATTGTTAAATTTACTCGAAAAATCGTTATTTGTTCTAGGGTTACGGTTACAGCTTCTTTAACAGTGCATATTTAAAAATAAACGAAAAGTAAAAGAATGCACCGATTTGACTAGTGTAGTAGGGTTAGAACCTCCTTAAGCAATTTTCGCTTACCTCGTCTTGCGAGAAAATGGCGCGAACAGTGACATGAATTCAAATGTGGTACTGCTTATTTTAATTATTGATTAATATTTATTAATTATTTATTAATATTTATTAATAAATAATAATAAATAAATGCTGGAAAAATTGTAGCAAGGTGTCAGGAATCGAACCCCGTTCGTCCGGGTGAGAGGCAAACACCCTAACCACTCGGCTATCGCGCGAATTATTGGGTGACTCGCCGACCGGAATGTTATGTCCAACTCGGGTGTTCGGCATTTTTTGCTCAACTAGTTAAGCGAAATTTACTGAACTAAAAATCAGCAATTCTTACTCGACCAAGTTCAGTAATTCTTGCTCAAGATTACTACCCGTGTTTATTTACTGTTACACAATCCTTCTCTCAGTGCAAGCGAGCTTCGAAAAAAGCGAGCTCACTGTAAAGGCTGAACGAAATGTCGCATGGCGTCGAGAAAATGACGCACACGCGATGACTCGACGTTTGCGAAATTCTAAGAAGGGGTCACCACTTTGCTGATTAAGTGAGGTTGGGTTTAACCAGCTATTATGAGAGAGGATAAGGAACAGTAGACTAGGTCAACTCAATAATAAACACTTTGTACGATTAATACTAAATTATACTGTAAGCTAGTCGAGAGTGAACAAGAGACCAAAGAATCTGTCCCGATCGGCGGCCAGGCCGGAACTGAACGGGCACATATTTTCACATGTTTTTATTTCTTCATATTTCATAATCACATATACTTTTATAATTTTATTATTATTATTATTATGACTGACATCTTAATTATCTTTTACCCGCGTGAAAAAATTATATGAGATCTCATATGAGATTTCATTAAAATCTCATCGACATCTCTTTACGAATTTGAATTTTTCGTACGGGTATGTATATATAGTATTTTTAATTATAAAAGTACTATATATACATAAATAATGATTGAACAAAATTATATGCAAATTAATAAAACCAACAAATAAATTTTTCAATATTTTATCATCATGAACAAAATTTTTTTTCATATATAATATATTTATACAAACAAAATATAATCATAGATCTTTACATAACAAAATGTAATAAACAAAAAATGTAAACTGTTAGCGTTTTTTGATAGTTATAATTAAAATCAATAGGCTCATGACCATCTTGAATTCTATGAATTTCAATTGTGACTATTTATGTAGGGACCCGTAGTTCTCCACTACGCCGCTAGGGTTCGGTCCTCTCCCGCAAGTGGCAAGACATCTCGCCGATCAGTACATAAGTCCACTGCGGTGCTTCTCCAGCGGCCGAACTTACCGACCACCCTATGCGTCTAAGGCAGGGTTACCATCACAGCCTTACTGATGAGTCCGGATGGTAACCCGGGACGAAACGCACCATCTTTCCTCTCCCCTCTTTCTGTCAGGTCGCGTCGCCCGACATTTATAGTATGGATTTTTATCGTCCTATATCAACCTATATCGGTTCATATCGACCTAAATTGCATTTTATGAAGTCCTAATGCAAAAAATGGAATTAAAATTTACTACTTAAGGGGTGGCTATAAGCTGGAACTAAGCTTTGTAACGCCACCATAGGACACTTAATATTTTCAATGCCAAAAAAACTGAAGGTCTAATTGACTTCTAATTTTGCTAAAACGATTTTTTGAACTCAACACTACGCTGCTGTTCTTGTTATGTTAATTAAAACTTATTTGTAATAACGTTATTTAGTAATATAAGGCTGTTTGTAGGTTATAGTAGGATTTTCTGGGATCGCCAAATACCCGTGTGTATTTTCCATACCAAAAAAAAAACTAAAGGTCCAATCGACCTCTAATTTTAACTTAATGATTCATTGAAACTAAACACATCACTGGTTTGCTCCTGGTTTTTTTATTGTAAGTTTATAAGTTGTTTAGAAATTTTATTGGCTTCTATTAACTTTTTCAAACAGGGTAGACTGGCATGCATATTTTCTGCATACTTTCTACAGAATTTCTGTAGCTTCTCTTGCAACGCTCACAGAAGAAAAACGATACTGAAGGAGCACCGGGTATTCTTAAGCCAATATGCAGATGACATTGATGTTGCGCAGTGTTAGTACCAAACAGCACCAGTCTTGTGCCACACTTGTCCCTGCTTGTGCTCTTGGCAAGAGTGAACGCACTGCATAAAAACGTTGGAATATTGATTCATAGTGTAAAGTCGATGAAACAGAATTATTTTTATTTTCGTAATTTGCTGTAAAATGTGTAGATGATTCATGGATTATGTATCTAATACCCCATTGTAAAATCTCACATGTTCGCAAGACAAAATTATCTATAGATCAAAAAATATAAGAGATTAGCTTTGAATAAAAATTGACAAAGTTATTGATCAATAAATAGGTGTATTAAAGTATTTTAGAACTAATTTTAAAAATTTTTCTTTAAAATGTAACATGAGATTGTAAATGAGGTCTCTTAAAGCAATTTTCTTATGCATTTTTTGATCGACAATTAATTTTTACTTGCGCACAAATATAGATGAGATTTTGTAATAGAGTTTTAGATCTTAATGGTGTCAAATACGTTGTAATTCGAAAAAAAATTCAGTGGTACCATCCAAATCATAGTACTCAAAACAGTTACTGAAAAGTATGAAAATTTTATTTTTTAATAATATTCTTAAAAAGAAGAAAATAAAAATGTATTCCAATGCATATTATACTATTCATATCTTAAACTGCAGTAGACTTTAGAAGGCACGAAAAGTTTATACAAGTGCTACAAGAGAAGTTGCAGAAATTCTGTAGCAGAGTTTGTGATGAAATTCTGCAAAAGGTTTGCAGAAAGTATACATAAAACAAGCATGCCCAGGCTGCAGGTTTGGCTTTCTTTGTAAAGGATATTGGGAGAAAGAGAAGAGCTTAATTCTAACTGCTGATACTTTAGATCCAGTTTTTGGTTTATAGCTTCAAAACAAGTTTTAATTATTAAGATTCCCTTCCTTTTCATCTCTATGTAACTTATAGTGCATTATATCATTATATCATAGTAAGAAAAAATAGAATATCACTAAGGTATGTTTATACCTATGGTACATACCTTAGTGATATTTTAATTTTTTTTAAAGTAACTAACTAATAATTATGTAAATTAAAATCTCAAAAAAAAATTAACTTTTAAAAAAGTAAAAGGTTAAGCGAGTTTGATTCATTTCGCGAAATTAAAGACAAAAAGAACTGAGATCAATCAAACAAAGTCAAGTTTATTATATTTAATCATAACAAAGCATAAAAATTGTTTTGTTTAATCAAGGGCTTACTTAACTTCAATCATAGAATGATCAATTTTAAATAACTCTCAAGATACTTACTACGTAACTTGCCATGCCTATTTTATTTTGTTTTCTGGTAAACAACTAAAATTTTCTTTTTATGTATTCAAACGCGATACAAACACCATGAGTGCTATGACACGGGCATGGCAAGTTACGTAGTAAGAATCTTGAGAGTCATTCAAAATTGATCATTCTATAACTGAATTTAAAGTTAAGTAAGTCCTTGATTAAACAAAACAATTTTTTTGCTTCATTATGATTAAATATAATAAACTTGACTTTGTTTGATTGATCTCAGTTCTTTTTTATCTTTAATTTCGCGAAATGCATCAAACTCCCCTAACCTTTTACTTTCTTAAAAGTTTATTTTTTTTTAAAGATTTCAGTCCTTTTTCGTAAATTTTTATTAGTATTTCATATTTTTTCTAAAAATAAAATATCTTTATCACCTTTTGGCCATGGATTTTTAATAACATTTTCATCAATAACATAAAACCACTAATTGTTCCGTCACAACAGTGCGAACTACCTAGACCTCGTCATCGGCCACCCTATACAGCTAGACATTGTCCTTGAATGATTTTTACACCTAGACACCAAAAACCACGATGCAAACCACCTAGACACCTGGTGCAGGCTACCCTGTACACCTGGACGCCATCCTCGTATGATCTATTAATGAAATCATGCCTGTAGTCCCACTGGTCTGTATATGTGTGATCATATCAGTAATCTCACTGGTCTGTATAAGCATGTGGGAAAGCAATATGCGCAACTAAATTCACAGTTTTAACACTAGCTGTGTGCAGCTAACTTCATGGTCTGAACATTGTTGGGCTAAAGAAAATCCTGAAACAGATTTGAGCATTTTTGTTGAGTCCTGCTCGCTTATTGTGAATAAAGCTGCTTTCTTACCAATATATCCATCAGAAATCAAAGTATAAGCATACAAATATGATTATACGCCAAAAAAATTCAGATACAATAATGTAAATATTTGTTATTATTGAATTGAAAATTTGAGAACCCAATATAGAAGTAAATAGTGTCATGGTCGCCGCAGGCTTCTCAAACTCGCCTGTGTGGTGTACCGCGCCACTTGATTATTTTTTTAAGGGGAGATCAGAGCCATACTAATTGACTCAAGTGCTCTCTAACCTCAAAAATTGTTTGGATCATAAATTATAAATTAATATACTTGCTTAAAGTGTTAAAATGCAGTGTTCCATGGTTGCTATTATAATAACTTATATTAGTCGTGTATTTTTGTATAATTATGCATAATTTTTGTAAATAAAGAAAACTACAACAAAAAGTAGAGGCGACAATATCAGTAAGATGACCACCATTTTCATTTACATTGTTGAATAAAATTAATTTTTTTACTAACTTAATCAAAAACTCTTTGTCCTGCAATAACCTACACAATAACAAACAATTATCATTTTGATTTTTGATGGTACAAAGTACATTGAATGCAAACAATATGAACTATGGTTATATAAATTGTATACAAATCAGGGTAAAGATCACAATATGTCACATTGGCTCTAACATCCCCTTAAGTAATTTTTAACAAAAATGCATATGTTTGCACGAATATTATATATTCATAATTTTTACAAAATTAATATTTTAAAAACATATTCAGATGTAACTATATTTTAACAAGAATGTTATATGTCAATAAGATATTAGTTGTAAACTTGGCTCAATATGATGTAATTAATTACAACTTGTTAGTTCTTTTTAGACCAATATAACCCAGCTCACCCTGTGTAAAATACAACATAAGATCTCAATGAGATCTATATGAGATTTCATTGAAATCTATAAGACCATGCAAGATCTTATTATGAATTTTAGCCACATGAAATCTTACAATATTTTTTATCTGAAAAATTATTTTATTTTTCGAGAATATAGTGTCTATAATATAATTGTTATTATTAATAAATTATTATGTGAAAAAATTTGATCTTTTAAAAAGGTGCACATTTCTTTCATAGTAAAAATCAAATCAAAATATTAAATTTATAAAAATATTATTTACCCCAAGGAGGTAAAACTAAATTCCATTGATATAATGCATCATTTTCTGTCAGTTTTTTTACAAACGTTGCAACTCTGATGTAAACATCTCTTCTAAGGTTAAATCCTTCAGCTGGATTAATGTCATAAAAAAGATATCTGTTTTAAATGTAAAATATTTAGTTATTATAATACTTATAAAATTTTAAACAATTAAAAAAAAAATTAATAATGACAAAGCCGAAAATGTATAATTTAATTAGCCAAAGAAGAGTATTTTTAACTAGGTTAAATTTCTAACCTTTTTCGAGGAAAATCTGAATTATAGCTTTCACATTTTGTGATGCACTCTCCATTTTTTTTTCTTATTTCACAGGTATCTACAGTACAGACGTCAAATATTGTAAAATTAAGATAGAATATAAAAATAAAAATGTAAGTATGATACTCATATTTCATGTTATGAGATTAGATTTTTTTTCTCCGTGCCCGTTGCTGTTTCAGATCTTGGGCAAAGCCACAAAGGCAAAGCCTGATTCGAACGTGCCCTTATAAACCAGAAATTATTTTGGAGGCTACCAGCCATGCATAGATATAGTATATGTCTATGCTACCATTGCTACCATACCAGAGATTAGTAGAGAGATTGCCGAATTGCCGATGCCATGTTAAAAAAGCGTGCCATATTCGATCATGACACCACCATGCGGCGCTCGACCGAACTATACGCATCTAGCAAGCTCCGCCCACTCCGTTCAGTCCGTTCAGAGATTAGTATAGTAGAGAGATTGCCGATGAGGTAGGCAAAAGCGTGCCAGGCGATATGCAGCCGTAAGCTAGCGCCGCCGCCCGCCGGCCCGCCGCACGTATTTCTCTCCGAACTATACGCATCTAGAAGGAGCGGAGGAGAGGTAAAGTAGGGACGGTCGTCGGTCGTACGCATCTAGCTTCCCCGCCAGCGGCAGAGGCGGAGAGGAAAGGAGGAGAGAGAGTTCACATGTGGTGGCGGAGCAGAAGAGCGGAGAAATGACAAGCGCGGCGACGTCGCGACTGGCGACTGTTCGCGCTTCCGCAGCGGTCTCATGGTTAATAAATAACCATAAATTTATGAACAATCTCAAAATTCTAATACAGGCTATCTCAAAACTCTAGTACAGGCTAAACCCTAAACCCTTAATGGGGCCAATGATCATATGTAAGTTTTGAGTATAACAACGTTGTCTTATCGGTGGTCGTGATGGCTAAGGCGCGCGCTTCGTCGAGCGCGCTTGCCATTTTGCCAGAGTTCAAATCCCCAACGTTTAATATTTTTTTTTTATTATCGTTTGTCATTTTGACAACTGTAAGTATTGATGGACAATTAGTATATGTTAAGTTTATATAATTTAAATTTTGAATTATATAATAATACATATCCATATACAAGATAAAACACGTAACTGAATTGTGTCACTTTATTCAATCTCGTCCAGCATCCGTTTCGAATTCTTGTTGAAGTTCTAAATATGTCCTTTTCCCTTTATTGTGTAATATACATATGCAATGTAATTTTAGACTGTATTCAGTTGTGGGCGGAGGCTAAGGCGTCTGCGTCCTGTTCGCCTAGAGTATGGAAATTCCCCCTTATCATTTTTTAAAAGCACTGTTGAGTGTAATTATCAGTTACTGATTAAACAAGTATTTTAAATTAAGTTAGTAATTTTATCAACAAAAGGATGACAATAATCCTTTAATTTTAACATTCTATAAAAAAAAGAAGCATTTGTTAATTAATAGATTGTTATATGTAACTTTAGACCGCACGTAATTAAATTATAACTTAAATAAGCTAAGGTTATTTTAATTCACACATACTTGAATCATATATCATTACTATTTTCTCATGAAGTTATGGAAAGTATACAAAAAAAATCAACGCGCCTGAAAACAGTACACGCCGAGTGTGTGAAAACTGTTTATAGATAGCATATGAGATTATTGCGAACAAAAAGAAATTAATGATTAACTTAGTACTTTTATAGCATTAACATAATATCTTTAGGGTATATATATAGCATTAAGATGAAATAAATGAATAAAAAAAAAACTGCTGCAAGTCATTGCAGTACTTTCTGCCAAAATGATTTAGCAGTCTTTTTTAAGATCAAAATTAAATATAGAATTTTAATTTATTTTACTATTTTTTATTTTTAGTTTACACAAGGAGAAAAAAAATTGGACCTTAATATTTATAAACTAATGGTTAATTAAGTGCGCAACCACTTAGCGGATTTCTAAAATAACTACTATCCCAATTTCAAATTAATCAAAAAAGGATATCAATTTCAGAGGATATTACGCTGATTATTGGTTATATAGTATATCATAAAAAACGAAATGTTATCTTCAAAAAAACCGTGCCAATCATGGACGGGTAGCTCCCTCCAAGAAATTTATTCGTTCAATAAATAAAATATTTTTAAAATACAGTGTATGATGCTATCTTTAAATATGTCCAAATTTAATTATTTTGTTGTAGAACACTAGACATCCATATAAAGAGGATACAAATATGTGGAAAAATCGTCATTTTTCACCACGAGGACACACTACATATCCCCGTAGGCAATATATATAATATATATACATATATAATACGATCATATACATACAGATAACATAAATACTCAATAGGGGGACTTAAAACTGCAACCCCACCCTTAGAAGAAAAAGCCAATTTTGAAATCGGTTTTTACATTTTAGCTCTGTTATTGAGAACGCTCAACAAAATACGTTTAAAATTAACAGCGGATAGCTTTGTTTATGATGATCACCACGTAAATTTGAGGCATTTACCACATTGTTTTAAAAGAATAAAATTAAAAATTAAAAAAGAAAAATTCAAACTATATCTTGAGAACCAGGGTTAAAAGCTGGCGCAATGACTTAACCAAGACAAATAAAATATCTACCTTTTCCAAAACTCAAGGGCAAGTTTAGGCTCTTACGCCGTAATCGAGCATCAAAAAAAACTCATGTTTTTTCAAAAGTTGTCGATTTATTACGAAAAAATAACGTAGACAAATTCACTTGAAATTTTAATGAAAGATAATTTGACATGTACCCCAGTCAACCATCATTTTTCGTGAGTGAATGTTGTTTAGAGATATGAATTTTAAAAAAAATCAACTTTTATTTATCGCCGAAACGGAGCGGTCGATCCGAGGACCAAACGGGAAAAGATAGTAATTTTACTTTTAAAATGCATTTTAGGCTGAATTTTGTAACAACGGGAGATTGAAAAACGCCAAAAAAAATTTTTAATCCCAACAATCGCATAAAAATAATTAAAAAAATTAAAAAAAATGTTTTTCCCGATTCAGAATCAAAATGAAATAGGCTGTTAAATTTGATATATTGACGAAGAGTTCCAGAAAAATGAAGTATATCATGCACAAACGACACCATCACACACACACACACACACACACCACCACACACAACATTCCATAAAAAGACTTTCTTAAATCACGAATTCCGAACTCAACATCTCAAAACATGTTTCTATAAAGATTAGCGAACCGAAATTTTACTATTACAGAGCTCCTCTAAGAGGAAGCAAATGCATAAAAAATGCATCGAATGTAAAAAAAACAAGATTTTAACTAATACGATCAGAAAAACACAATGAGTGCAAATTTATTACTATTCACATACGTAGTTCAGAAATATAGTGTTAAGTAACATACAACACACTCCTCCGTACGGAATCTAAAAACCGCCGATGATGAATTCATACATGCACCAAAACATATTTCAAATTAGACGGAGTTGGACATTTGACTATACAAAGCTTCCTCTAGAGGAAGCAAAAGAATTTGAACTCTGGCAAAATAGGGAAGGCGCGTCTTAACATCACAGCACCGACAAGATAAAATTATAAAATTAAAACTTACAATATAACTTGACCCCATTAAAGGAGTTAGAAATTGATGTTATAAATTCTTTTACATAAAGGTAAAAAATAATAATTAAATATAAGTTAACTATCAAAGATAAGCAATAAGGATATTAATCGATAAAACTCACTGTACATAAAAGATTAAAGTTATACATCAACAATTATACGTATATATACTAATAAAATTTGTTCTATAAACTTAATTTCAATCGTATTACAAATAAAAAAACGCTGCAAGTCATTGGCACTTAGCTTCCTCCTATTCTGCTAGTCAAGATAATTACAGGGAAAAATTCTTTGATTAAATATTCGCTACATTCGATTACTAAAAGGAAGGTTTACTCGAAAGTGCGCAACGCACGCACCACGCAAACACCAAAATAAAGACAAACATTATTTATCAATTATACGTGGATTACAAAATAATAATGTTCAGGCACTCAGAGTATAGCAGGTGAAAGTGAGAATTGAATCTAATAATCTTTAATAAAGTTTCATAGCTACAAAAAGAACCTAGCGAAGTGATGAATCTGCTTTCCTAAAAATTCAATCAATTGTAAACTTTTACTCCGTAATCGTACGCCATAAAAACCCAGTGTTTAGTTTTTGATTTTATCTCTAAATAACGTAGTACCAAATATGGACTTAAAGATGTTCAACTATAGATTCGTGTTTGTTTATTGTCATGATTTTTGCAAACAATATACAATTTCTTGAGTTATAATATGTTGTCCGAAAATTACTTTAGAGTCATGAAAGAATGAGCTGAGTCGTATGATCAATAGAAAATCATGCGGAAAAAGAGACAATTGATTTCTTTCGATACACTATGGTTGAATAATTATAAATCATACATTATAAAAAGCAAAAATATTGTTCAAAAATAAAAAATGGCTATAAAGGGCCATGAAGAGGTAGAAATCACTAAACAAAATGACTAAATTCCAGAATTAGAAAAAATATATGCATGTCAAATTTTATATTACGATCGTCCATGTTCCAAATTATGGGCGTAATAACGCACACACACACACACACACACCACACACACTACACACACACACACACACACACACCACACACAGCCATCCGCACGGGCACATTCTAAAAACGTATGATTCTACTCAAACACCTCAATGTTCAACAGAAGTAATAGCAAAACTGAAATTTACTATAACAGTAAGCTTCTCTTGGAGGAGAACGAGCCCCCCACGCAAAATATTATAACAAACTTATCAAGGGATAATTCTTTATATAAATAATACATTGTAAAAAGTATAAAAGTATACTTGATTTCGGTAATGTCAAAGCCTAGTCACTTTGTATTTGCAATAATTATATATAATTGTAATAATTACAAAAAAAAGGAGAAAAAAGGACATCATTTGGTACTTCACAAAATCTAAATACATGCTAACGAGATCGATACAATTGAGTTACATGTTTTTGTATGTACACTCGGTGGTAGTGGATTCTGAAAGAACGTTTTTGAAATGGCGCAGCCTTATTGGTTAGTTTCTTTCAGTCGAGCGCTCTGATTGGAGCATTTCAGAAAACGTTCTTTCAGAATCCACTACTACTGAGTGTATATATGGATATGGATAATTATTAAACTTATAATAATTCAAAATTAAAATTATTTTAAACTAAACATATAATAGTTGTCACGCAATAACTTATAATTGTCACAATGACAACGATGATAAAAAATATTTAACGTTGGGGATTTGAACTCTGGCAAAATGACAAGCGCCCTCGTCGAAGCGCGCGCCTTAGCCATCACGACCACCGATAAGACAACGTTGTTATACTCAAAACTTACATATGATCATTGGCCCCATTAAGGGTTTAGGGTTTAGCCTGTACTAGAGTTTTGAGATAGCCTGTATTAGAATTTTGAGATTGTTCATAAATTTATGGTTATTTATTAACCATAAGACCGCTGTGGAAGTGCGAACCGTCGCCAGTCGCGGCGTCGCCGCGCTTGTCATTTCTCCGCTCTTCTGCTCCGCCGCGACATGCGAACTCTCTCCTCCTTTCCTCACCGCCGCTGCCGCTGGCGGGGAAGCTACATGCGTACAACCCCCCCTACTTTACCTCTCCTCCGCTCCTTCTAGATGCGTATGGTTCGGTCGTTCGCCGCAAGTGGCGTCATGATCGAATTCGGCACGCTTTTTTAACACGGCATCGACGATCTCTCTACTAAAAAAATCTCCTCTACTAAAAACTAAATGACGAATTATTTAAAAAAAAATTAGACTCTTATTAGACGTTTCCTTGTAACTGGAGCCATTTAAATACTAAAAAAGCAATGATTAGGACATTATTAATGTATTAATGATACTTACTCTATTATGTGTTACGGAACTGACGCGGTTACGGAATTGACATTTAGGCGTTTATCAGCTCGCATATAGCCTAGCGTAATTATTATAAACAATTCTTTGCACATATATTCAAAAATACTTACTATTAACTCGAGAAAAACGCCCTATATGTTTAATTACATTGTTGCTAAGTAGTAGTTAACTAGCGTTACGGAACTGACAGGTTGTGCTTTTTTTCGAAATTTCTGATGAAAAATCAGCTCTCACTTCCACAATTTTGAATTTTGGAACCATGCTACAGTTGGATTTCATAAATAGTAGTATATAGTTTGAAATTCTACCGATAGGCGGCGCTATATGACACACTAGAACGCTTTTAACATAAGGTAATGTAGAGTGTACCTTTTTAATGCAAAAACGGGCGTCAAAGAGTAAGCGCCCAGCTGTAATATTAAATAATTAATTTTAATCCCAAAACCATGAAAAATATATTGTAATAGGTCTATAGTTCATACTATATATGATGGAATTTTTTTACACGTCGTACTTTTATCTGCATCGACCTTTTAGATTGAAATCCGTGTTGGAGACAGGTTACGGAACTGACATTTGAGGCCTATTATATTGCGTAGTTTTAAATATAAGCCTGCATACTCTGTTTTAACTATTGGTAAATATAGTTAGTTATGCCAGACATACGTATGTACATAAAACCGCTTGTGCGATTTTTTTTCAAATGTGTAAAGCTGGGAAGCAGGCGCGCAGAATGAGCCAGTTACGGCAGAATCACCCATATGTATATCTTCAAAATTAAACGATTAATTGATTCTGCAACTTCGCTATTTTAGAGATTTTGATCGAATCTTTCTGATTATTATATATCTTTTGCTATAAGAAAATCGCTTACAGCAAAATAATTAAACTTGGAAATATTTAAAATAGCATTCACATACTGTAAAAAAGCATTAATCAAGTTCGAATTTTAGATTCAGTTAGCATTATATAGCACTTCGATCCCTATATGTTTGGGTTGTTTACGAAACCAATTAGTTTAAAAGATATTGAGCTTCAAAAATTTTTTTTCTCACCTTGTATACTATGAATCGTTTTTTATAAGTGACGCGATAACTGGAGTAAAAACGTAATAATCAATTTAAAATTTTGGATATAATCTTCAATTTTAATTCAACGAGTGTATTTTTAAATAATCATAATAATGCCTTGATTCTATTAAGTATTATCACACCATTTCATGCAATAAGACGAATTAATAAGTCTCGCTGATTATATTATGATTGTTTTTGCCTATATAATGCAGTTTTTTCTCTATATAATACATTTATTTAAATATTTTCATAAAACCTAGACATCTTGTGAACTAATGTAATCAATTACTTTTTAGAAAATGCATTTTTGCATAAACAATATGCATTTGAAAAGGGCATGTCAAAGATACATTAAATACAAAATTTACAACTCTGTAAATAATGATGGAAATGACTCCATTTTTGCTACCCGGGGGTTTTCGAGTCGCTGATCACGAATATCGCGACAGCAACGGCCTTTGAGGTACCTGGTGCCGAGGGTAGACAGTGTCAACGTCCTCTTCGCGAGTTTTACGGGTAATTCTGACATAGTGAGTCGAAACTCGTTAAATACAATTCGTACATCGTGCCAATGTTGTCAACTATATTATAGGCACCAAATTAAACATGAAACTGTCACGACTTTTCTCGATCCTGTAGTAATTTAGATTTATTCAAAAAATATGTAATTTAATGATTTTACTAGAGAAAAGCAGTGAATGTTTACTAGTCTGTGTCATCTTTCTGACAGCAGACTAAATAGAATGATTTTATTTAATATTTATATTTTTTAGTCAGGTCCGGGATACGAGGTAGTGGAAATTAACACAATAATAAGATTATGATTTTAACAACATAAATATATTCAAATTATTAATAGAACTTAGAATATTGCATTGACTGTTAAATATATTCAATATCACAAAAAGAAATAAATTAATAAATCCGCTTTTGATTTTTACAAACGAAAATATAAATAGATACGCGTTTAATTGCGTTATCTGTTTGGATCGCTGATCAAAGTCGTATTTTTACAAAGAGTAGTTTTTACGCAGATACGCTTAATTTGCGTTATCTGATTGATTCGAAGTTTTACAAATGTTTGATAATTTGTGAAATTTGTGTAAGTCTAGGACAGATACGCGTTAAATTGCGTTATCGTGCCTAACTCGAAAATTTTATAAATATATGAATATTCGGAAATTTCTTTAAGTCTTTTGAAAGGAACTGCAATTTTTCTAAGTCCAAGACTGATACGCTTAAATTGCGATATCTTGCTTGACTAGAACATTGTATAAGTCCTTCAAGAGTGATAAAATATTCTAAGTATTTTATCTACCAAGGCTTAATGGTTGCTCTTGGTAGGACTAGTGCGCTGATAATTGCGCTGGAGCTAGTGACTGGCCATAGGCCGCGCGGGTCCTTATATAGGCTACGGAGAGAGCGGGACTCGAGCCGCCGAAAAATGCTTACATACAAATATATACACACATTCACACCTATATACAAAAACCATTCATACAAGCATACGGAGATACGCGCGCCGCGCCGGCGCTACGTCATCATCCCACTCTCACGCTGTGCACGCCGCACCGCTCGCTGCGCTACATATATAGATATACGCGCTCGCTGCTGCCGCTGGGTATATCTATATCGCGCTCGCTGCTGCCGGTGCCGCGTGGTGACTTCCGCTGCCGCCGCTACTGTCTGATGGCACTGCTGTTGTTGCTTGCAGCTGGCTGCCCAGCTGTGACCCGTAGCGTCGGTGAGAAAAGTGTGAGAGTACGCTTATTTGCGTGTAATTTCTCTAAAAAACAAGTCGTGAGACTTTAGTTTTTTATAGTTTTAAGTTGAAAACCCTGCGGAGCCGGTGTGGGGTGTTGTATAGTCCCCTAGTGAGAATTTTTCGAAAAGTGAAAAATGTTCACTATACTCCCAGAGAGAAAAAATGATTATATATATATATATATATCTTCCTATATTATATAATTATTTTGTGTATACTCCCCCCGCACCCCCCCCCCCGCAAAATAAGTAAAATTCTTTCGTTTTCCATGTAATTTGAATAATTTGCATGCCCCCCCCCGCACTCCCCCCCCGCATTCCCCAGCGACTTTTTTGTAAATATAAATTCGTATTTTTTGTGCATTTTTTGTTTTATTATTTAAACATAGACTTTTTTATATGAGGTCCGTGCAGCATATGTTTAATAATTAATTGTTAAGTTGTCATTTTGAAATTATTTCAGCAGATATATATTTATCAATATATTCAGAATGTGATTATTTTGTATCAGGATGTAATGTTATTAAAATGGTGCATGTGATAAAGCTTGTTTTGAAACTCAATGTACTATACATAAGCTAATACTTTACCAAAAATATTTTTCATGCTATTATATTCATTCAATATTGGATAATTTATTTTGATAATTTATTTATAAATATGTTGTATCTCGTTGATTGATTTCTGGTTAATTCTTAGTGATATACGCAAAGATCAAAATTTCTGGTAAACCTGAGTCTGAAACTATAAATAGCACCAATCAGGGGTCAGACGTGTTGTATAAATGTTTTTGGTTGTCCGTCTTTTTCGTGAAAAAATTTTTATAATTTGGAAGATTTTGAATGTTAGCTACTTGATGCAAGTGTTTATAATTTGAGCTGTAGAATTTTGGCTTCCTTCCTAAGGAGCCTTGTAATAGTAATTTTTGAGTTTGTGTAAAAACATGTAGAAAGTGTGGTTTTGATGAATTTTTATCGAAAAATGGCGTTGTTTTAGAAAATAGTCGGTAGCGGATGAATGTGTGTGTGTGTGTCTCAGCTCGTACTTGGTGTTTTAACCACCAAGTCTCATTTCTGCTTTGTTTTTTGCTAGAAGATAGTGGTACGAAAGTCCTTTTTACATTCTAATAACGCGATTTTTTTTAAGTGATTTTTTACGTTTGGAAATTCAGTTTTGCCAAAAAGTTATCGCGAAGTAATTAAAAGTAAATGTTAATATGTACCTGACAGAGTAATAAAAACCTATGTTTTTACCGTGAAAAATTTATATTATCGTTCGTCGTTCTTTTATTATACACCATACAGTGCAATTTTTTAAAATCGTTATAACTCAAATTAAATAGCGAATCATTCTAAAAAAATACATGATTATTGAAGGTAATTAGAGCTATATACCACTTAAATTTTAAGTCATTTCATGGGGCAGATCCTGAGAAAAACATCAAAAACTGAAAAAAATCGTTTTTCTACGTAACGCGATAACTGGAGTAAAAAGGCAATAATCAAGTTCAAATTTTGGATTTAGTTAGCATTATATAGCACAATGATCCCTTTCTTTGGGATTTTTAAAAAACCAGTTAGTTTCAAAGATATTGAGCTTCAAAATTTTGTTTTCTTACCCTGTATACTCTATATAACTGAAAACTGTATCGCTTCGATCTCAGTTTCCATTAATGGATTTTAATCTATACTTAGACTCGTTTTTTGCTGTTTTTGTTTTATTAATTCGTTAAAAATAAGATTTTCAGTTACGCATGTGCGTATATTCATGGCGATTTTTCGATCACTGGTGATTTTAGATACTGACGATAATTGGGAAACAACATGGAAACCATCATGGGAACCACATTTGAGAGCCAACACTTGCAGAGTCATCGAAACCATGACATAATTTCCTATAGTGGTTTGCGTAAAATAAATTTTTTGGTTTTTTGTTAAATAAAGGTTATTAATAAAAAATAGAAATTTCAACGCTTAAGTCGTCCAGCGTATCTGGCTGTTACCATTCCGGTATGATAACCCCAATACTGACGTACCTGCTTGAAATTCTCTTTTTGCATTTTTGCCTATTTGTCAATGACTTTATAGTATAGTCTTCTCTTTATTGATGATCAAACGGGCTGTAACCAAGAGTATTTAACTGCAATATATGAGTAACAATTTAATCCAATCACATATTTGATGTCTTTTGGCTAGAATTTAAAGAGCGCTGCATTTTGGCATGTCGTTGCTCCGTTTCAACTCTGTTCATTGCTATATCTGCTTTATAGATCTAATTTGTTTTTACTCATATATACATTCTATTAAGAAGGTTGTTTCTATGCTTTTGTTTGATGGATATAATATTCATTCGAATATGAATTATCTTACATCATCATGCGCTAACTGAATTTGTTTTTAACCATTC
>CM053169.1:33311191-33341698 GCA_012977825.3 Pteromalus puparum | reverse complement strand
ATAGAAAGATTCAATATTTCAGCACGGGTTCCCCTGACTTTAATAGGAAGAAGTTGCCTAAAATCTCCACCTAATATCATGATTTTACCACCAAAAGGTAAATCGTTGTTCATAATATCTTGTAAAGTTCTATTAACTATTTCCAAGGCATATCGTGGTGCCATTGGAGCTTCATCCCAAATAAATACTGAAGTTTCTTTAAGAAATTGGCATTCTTTTGATTGTAATTTAAAGCTCGAAGAAGAATCGTGGAACATAGGAACTGGCAAACCAAACGTTTTGTGCACAGTTTTTCCATTAGGAAGCAAAGTTGCTGCAATTCCAGTAAAGGCCATTGAACATACTTTTATTCTTTGTACTGATAACAAATGATAAATCGTTGTGTAGATAAACGTTTTTCCAGATCCTCCTGGACCATCAATATATATACACTTATTTTGTTCATGACAATTTGAATTAGCTGCACGAAGAACATAATCAACTATTTCTTTTTGTTGATTGTTTAATTGTTCATACTGCTGTTCGCCGATTTCTCTCATTCGTACTCTGTCATTCTCTTCTGGCAAAATAATATCAATTTCTACTGACTGGTCCATCGTCGGAAAATCAGCCAGACTTTTACCTTCATTTATTAATAAACTATTAATATGAGCATACGCCATTTGGTGGCTTACTATGATATCATTATTTCGTGAAAAATCTTCGGACAAAGAATCTTTGAATTCATCCCATAATTCTTCTGGATGCAAAGGCTGACAATGTATGAGAATACGTACAAATAGTCGACGTAGTCGTTGAGGCATCATCCATACTTTTGCTTCTTCCATTGCACGTTTCCATTCTTCATCATCTTCTATGAGTCCTAAAGCTAAACATGCAGCAGAAAACGAAGGTAGAAGCTGACCATTAACTGTTTTCAAAACATCAAAACTTGTTGCTCCTTTAACGTTCAATAATAACAAACGTAGGTGAAATAATTCAAATTCTGATGGGTTAACTGAGTGTATCCTGCCAAAAACATTGAATTGTCCTTTTCGAGTTTCCCATTGTGTAATTTTAGTTACTTTATTTTTCTTATGAACGTAGTGACACGGAATATCCTTGTATAAATATTGTCTTGCATTTTCATTTTCTGAATTCAGTTTGAAGTAATCTAATAGCATGCTAGTGAATTGATCTAAATTTACTTGAACATTAGTAAGATCATTAGGAATCACAATAGCGTGTTGCATAGGTAAATGTATAGGTAACCGTATGATACAATGGCTCTTGTCTTGTAATAATTTGCTTAATATTCGGTATGCCGCTTCTACCGGTCCAACATATCTGGCTTCTAAATAATCCTTTATTTCATCGTGATTGATAACTCTTTCCTCATTCTGTTCAGTTAATACCACATTTGCAGCATCATGCCCTTTATAAATATATTTATACATGTATTTCACAGCTCTGATACTTGAAACTACTTCCACATTAATATGGCAATCAAACATTTCTAAAAGTGTTGGACAATATGGAACAACCCATCTGTTGTCAACTGTTCGACCATTTGATTGTTCATGAGTCGTGCCATTGTCCCTTCTACGATAATAAGGATAACCATTCTCATCCATTACTGTTTCATTTTCAAAATTTTTTGGAAAATGTTTGGAACATTTATCATCAACCATGCACCAGTCACCGCATGGTCCATGTATCATATTTTTCATTACGATCTCATGAAGTCGAGGATTATCTGCTGCATTAGGTATTTCAGCTGATATAAATCTGTCAACAATTTCAGGAGTAGTTATTTTGAAACCATGTTTCAATGTTATCAATAAATGCATATGTGGTAAACCCCTTTTTTGAAATTCAATAACATATACGTAAGCTGCTACATCACCAAAATATTTTTTTTTTATTACAAAGTCTAACAAACGTTGTTTTTTCAAATCAAAAATTCTAGCACAAAGATCTGGCCGATCAGCAGCTTGTTGATGAGGAAGAAGATTTTCTTCAATTTCTTTCCACTTCGGATTGCAGGTCATGGTTAGAAAAAGACATGGTTTACCTTTTTCGTTAACTATAGCCATTGCATCTTGATAACATTGTTGCATATGACGAGGTGAACCAATGAACGTTGATGGTAGAATAATTGTTTTACCTATTCTAGCATCAACATCAGCAGCAGCATTTTCCATATAATCATGTAAACCTTTATACGTATCTGCTCGTATTTCTTTTTGATGGTCTCTGATGTATTGAATTCTATCTTTTTCTATTTTTACATAAAAATCTACAATCCATTGCTGAAACAGTCTTCGACCCATGAGAAATTGATTAAATTCGTGATTTCTGATTGCCATTTTATACCTAACGTACGACAATCTCGTTACACGTTTATTGTTTGAATTACCTACTCGCATTATATTCCTATGCCATCCTTGTGTACCATAAGGATAAAACAGGGGATAGATCCACGGTTCAGCATTAGGATCCATTGTGCTAATACACTGCAAGTTTTTGGTATTCTTATTACGAATCGTAACATAAGACTCAGGAATTTCTCCATCAGCTGTTGTTGAAAAAATAGCTGCTACTTCATTTACGCGTTGAAAATTATATCTCCTTCTATCTGATCCTGGTTTAAGAGAAAAAAGTAATTGCAACTCGGAAGGAGCATCGCTATCATTTACTAATGATTGTTGATTTTCCATTTCTTCCTTCATCATTGCATAAGATTGAGCAAATATATTATTTTCTCTAATTACTCTATCTAGTATTGTAATGACATCGTTAGTAATTGATGGACATTCAATTAATCGAAAACGTACTGCTTCTTCTGGATCTATAATAAAGAGTTGCCCATAAGCAGGGTTTTCATTAACCTCTGGAAACAATGCTGTATTAATTTGATAGTAAATTTGTCCTTGGATTTTGAAACAAAATGGTCCAGGACGTCTATTTTGAAAATTGAATAAATTCGCGTTGAATGATGCAAACGCTAAGGAATTATTATAACTTCGAATGTTTTGAAAAAAAGTATTTGAATACGGGTGCGAGTTATTAAACATACTTAAGAGTTCATCAGGAAACGATGGTGCAGGGCCTAAAACTACCGATCCATGTCCACAACAATCGTTGAAAGATAATCCTTTGTTTGAGATTTTTTCAGAACTAAAATGTTTAGCGTTACAGTGCTTGCACAAAATGTTCATTTGTCCTAAATAATCTTCCTCAATTACTAAAGATTGAGGTTGTTGTTCAACATCTCTAGGTCTATCCATAATAATATTGCGAGCTGCTTGACGTTGGCGACGTCGAAGTTCAGTATTACGTTCTCGTCTATTTGTTTGATAAATAATTTCTTCGTCAGGCGTACGTAAATTTCGGCGAGGCATATTTAGTAACAAATAATTCAAGTGCAAATAAAAGTAATGAATGATAGCCAATATAATATACTTAGTAATTAATAATAATAATTTAAAAAACAAATATGAAATCAAATTATGGTGAAAGTTGAGATAAAATTTTATTGCATATATCCTGAGATTATCGTTCAGATTGTTGTTTAGTTATGAAGGTTGTGGTAAATAGGTTTAGGTTGATGTTCCTTATTGAGTTTGAGGTTAAGGTTCAGGTTAATTTTCGTTTTAAAGGTTGAGGTTGATGCTTATGTTTAAGTTAAAGATAACAAATTTTAAAATCTTATTTAATTTACAAAATGCTTTATTAATACTAATAATCAAAAGTACAATACATATTTATATTAATAAAATCTGGTTTAAGAGGTATTATCCTGAGCACAAATTCCAATTTTTTACTGGAATGTAGCCCTGAACGTGAACCTGAAACAAAAAAATAATTACCTATTAGAATTTATAGCATGGGAATATATGAAATTGTGATGGTTTAACTCAGTGCGGTAAGAGGGTCCTACAGTCAATTAAAAATTCGAATTTCGCGCCACAAACTATTGTGAAAAGTTTCAAATTATTATATGAATATGTCGCCGAGAAAACCTTGAAAAATAAGATTGCTTTTATATTTTTGAAGGTTTTCTCGACGAAATATTCTTATAATAACTTAAAACATTGCACAATGATGTATATTTATTTTGCGGAGGGCAAGTAACTTTTGGTTCTTTTTTTTATTTCTCATTAATTTAAATGATATATACGTAAGTTAATTATTTTTTGTCTGCTATTTTGTGGCGCAAAATTTGAATTTTTAATTGACTATAAGGCTGTCTCAAGTATACTTTATTCAAAAAATACGTAATATTAAAATATTAAAGTTATGCATGATTTCATAAAAATTAATAAATAGTGTAGAGCGCATAAAAAAGTTTGCAGATTAAAGTAAAATTTCAATATAATAACTCTACCTCCCGCATTCTGAGAATAAACCGGCTCTTGTATAAATAAGTAAATATATGCAGAGGGAAAGCATATAAAATAAAAGCCTTTTCGAATCATTCAGTGTAAAAAAATATAATCAACCACATTCGAAGCAATGAAGGCGAACCAAAATATTTAAAAAAGAGCTAACTTGATTTCTCACCCTCTAAATGTCTCAGATGGTTAATGAAAAAGCTGGTTAGCTTTCAGAGAGCACAAGGTAGTGTTTGAGAACAATCTACAAGTGCGCGGGCGTGATTTATGACTGGACTGTACCTTCTGCTCTCTAAAAGCTAACCAGCTTTTGTATATACAATAGTGTACGCGCAGAGTAAAAAAAAGAGAGAGAGCACGTCAAGTTAAAGCTTTTCTTAATCACTCAGTGCATTGCTGTTGCTTCAAATGCTTAGTTTGACTTGGAAGGTGGATTGTCTCCACACTGATTGATTGGAAAAAGTTAAAACTTGGTATACTCTCCCTCAGCACGTAGACTATTGTATACACAAAAGCTGGTTAGCTTTCAGAGAGCGGAAGGTAGAGTTTAGTCATAAATAACGCTCGAGCGCTCATGCATTCTCCACAAACACTACCTTCCACTCACTGAAAGCTAACCAGCTTTTTTATTGACCATCTGACACATGCAGAGGGAGAGCATATCAAGTTTTAACTTTTTTCAATCACTCAAGGTGAAGAAAAACAATTTTGAAGAAAAACTAAGCGCATTTGGAGCAATAACTCCACAATGAGTGATTGAAAAAAGTTAAAACTTGATATACTCTCCCTCAGCACGTAGACTATTGTATATACAAAAGCTGGTTAGCTTTCAGAGAGTTGAAGGTAGAGTTTAGTCATAAATAACGCTCGAGCGCTCATGCATTCTCCACAAACACTACCTTCCGCTCTCTGAAAGCTAACCAGCTTTTTTATTGACCATCTGACACATGCAGAGGGAGAGCATATCAAGTTTTAACTTTTTTCAATCACTCAAGGTGAAGAAAAATAATTTTGAAGAAAAACTAAGCACATTTGGAGCAATAACTCCACAATGAGTGATTGAAAAAAGTTAAAAACTTGATATACTCTCCCTCAGCACGTAGACTATTGTATACACAAAAGCTGGTTAGCTTTCAGAGAGCGGAAGGTAGTGTTTGTGCAGAATGCATGAGCGCTCGAACGTTATTTATAATTAAACTCTACCTTCAACTCTCTGAAAGCTAACCAGCTTTTGTGTATACAATAGTCTACGTGCAGAGGGAGAGCATATCAAGTTTTAACTTTTTTATACTTTTATACTTTTTTATATTCCTATACTTTACCAAGGCGTCCTTCGGCTAGTCCTATTTCTTCAAATGTCACCTCTTGGGGAGGATGCTCAACAGGAACATCCAGTTGACGGTGTTGCCCGTGGTAAGTGACTGAAGTGTTTATTTGGATGATGAGTTCAAAAGCAATGAATCCCTCTTGCCTCCGTGATTGCGTTAAGACAATCGCCTTACTCTTGGCTCCATCCAGACAAACAATCTGAAAAAGAAACATAATAAATTAGATTTAATAAAGATATATGAATGTTTATAGTATATAACAAAAAAATTTTCTTACCCTTCCAATCCTAATTTCATTTTGGTAGACATTTATCAACTCATCCCCCCAGATGAGGCATGTAACCCTTTTCTGCCCGTTGGTTAAGACGAATTTGAATAGGAAGTAGGATTTGCACTGTTTGCGCCCCTCGATGCTCTCCACGTACCCAACAATTTCTCTGAAAATACATAAAATAAATTAATAAATTGAAGAAATAAATTGAAAATTAATTAATTTTTTGAATAAAAAATTATGATCCTTACACTGCTGGATCTTTGTCAACCATCTCATCAAACAACTCGTTTGTTGAGTAGTCAAGAATGTCAAGATCAACGACAGCCTCAGCCATTTTTTTTTTTTTTGCTAAAAAAAAAACCGCTGCCAAGTCATTGGCACTTAGCTTCCTCCTATTCTGCTAGTGGAAGATAATTACATGGGAAAACCAACTCATTCTTTGATTTAAATATTCGCTACTATTCGATACTAAAAGGATAGGTTTACTCGAATTTAAAATCAGAAAACATATATGCACGTCCAATCTTATTACGATCGATTACGTAGTTCCAGAATTATAACAGTATACGTACGCACGCATGCACGCACGCACGCACGCACACACACACACACACACACACACACACACACACACACACACACACACACAGACAAAACCATCTGCACGGACATTTTATAAAACCATGAAAACTCTCAAAATATACTAAGCTTTAATTATCAAATTATATGGTTTAACAAAAATAATAATGTTCAGTCACACAGAGTATACAGGGTGAGAGTTGAAGAATTTGAATCTTAATATCTTTTAAACTCAAAGGTTTCATAAGCTACAAAAAGAACCTAGCCGAAGTGATCATATCATCGCATTCTTGGCTTCACCACATCCGGTCATGACTTTTTTATAGAGGGATACGAAAAAAAGATGAATAATAAATGTTTTTTCATTGATTTTTTTTCTAATAATTAGATTAAGCAGTGAGGTTAGACAGCGAGCGCAAAGCGCGAGCGTCGGGGGGCATGGCAAACGCGAAGCGTGAGCGTCGGCGGTCGTACCTTATGCGCAAAACGTGAAGCGCGAGCGTTTTGCGTGCCTTGCATCGCTTCGCGATGCAAGGCGGCAAGCCACATAGCGGCCGACGGCCGCGTCGTGCCGCGCTAGTTTGATCTATATTTTTAGTTATGGATGTGGATTCTATTTGAACTAATTCGTTGAGTTGTGGGGTCAGCTGACTTATAAGATTCGAACAAGTAGACCGAATATCTCAGAGTGATGTTTCGTCCATATGCAACTGGACTTGAGGTTCTACCGCCCGTATCCTTTCATCGATTGCTTGCATGATTCTATCTTCCAAGGCTTTTAAGTCATTATTAGTAATTCTATTTGATAAAGCTACTTCGAATTCATTTAATTTAGATTTGATTTTAATATAATCCTCATGTAATACTTCGCATCTTTGATCATTTCTATCAAACCTTTCAGATAAATTAGATGAATTTTTTTCTAAATTTTCTAATGTCTCGGTAATTTCCTCAGATCTTTCGAATAAGTGTTGTATTGCATCATGAGCAGCCTGAATCCATTGTGTATTTTTAGATGGATCGTCGATCATTGTTTGATTCGCGTCATCACTCGGCGTAATTAATGCTAAAGAAATGTTCAGTTGGTCTTTTAGAACAGCTGCTGAGACAAACCGAGTGTATTGCACTCTGTCTGTGCGTGCTTGAGAAGATGTTTGTTTGGGCTGCCATTTTGTTTGTCAGGGTTGGTTTTTGTTTGATTGTGATATAAAGAGGTGACTGCATAAATTGCACGTCAAACTAATATTTTTTGTCGGATTTTAATAAAATCTTGGATAAGATTCGAGATCACTTCGTGATGAGTACTCATGTTTTTGTTAATTCTTTTTACCGATTCCAAATCCTCGACAATTATACACAAAAGTTGGGCTATAATGTTTCCCTCGTATCTCAATTTATCAAAGATTTTATTGTGTCTCATTTTAAGTTCAAAATTCTCATTGGTTATATCATTTATTTTATTGTGCAATATTGCCAGTTGAAATTCTAAGTCATTTATTCTTTGATCCTGAGATTGTGAACGAAAAAAAAGAACATCCAAAATACAAGAAATTTTAATTAATTGTACTTTCCGATTGATTTCATTTTCCCGACTTTGTTCTGTAGATTTTATGATCCAGTGATCAGTGGGTATACGTGATATTTGTGCTAATAATATTTAAATGAATGACTGCATAAATTGCACGTCTGACTAGATTGCTTATAATTGCATATCTATTATTTTTGTGTTATGTTTGTATTAAATGTACTCTGTATATTTAGGAAGATTTTATTTTGACTTATTATGATAAATTCCACTTTGAAACCTCGTATCCTGGCAGATCGCCATTAAAACGGTGACAACTTTTCTCGGTCTTGGAGTAATGTAGATTTATGCAAAAAATAAGTAGTATAATGATTTTACTAGAGAAAAGCAGTGAATGTTTACTAGTCTGTGTCGTCTTTCTGACAGCAGACTAAATATAATGATTTTATTTAATATTTATATTTTTTAGTCAGGTCTGGGATACGATGTAGTGGAACTTTAACACAATAATAAGACTATGATTTTAACAACATAAATATAATCAAATTATTATTAGAACTTAGAAGTTCTGATAATTGTTTGTTATTGTGTAGGTTATTTCAGGACACAGAGTTTTTGATTAAGTTAGTAAAAAAATTAATTTTATTCAACAATGTAAATGAAAATGGTGGTCATCTTACTGATATTGTCGCCTCTACTTTTTGTTGTAGTTTTCTTTATTTACAAAAATTATGCATAATTATATAAAAATTAGACCCGACTAATAAAAGTTATTATAATAGCAACCTTGGAACACTGCATTTTAACACTTTAAGCAAGTATATTAATTTATAATTTATGATCCACACAATTTTTGAGGTTAGAAAGCACTTGAATCAATTTGTATGGCTCTAATCTCCCCTTAAAAAAATAATCAAGTGGCGCGGTACACCACACAGGCGAGTTTGAGCAGCCTGCGGCGACCGTGACACTATTTACTTCTATATTGGGTTCTTAAATTTTCAATTCAATAATAACAAATATTTACATTATTGTATCTGAATTTTTTTGGCGTATAATCATATTTGTATGCTTATACTTTGATTTCTGAAGCAGCTTTATTCACAATAAGCGAGCAGGACTCAACAAAACACAAATAATTTTTAACACAAATGATTTTAACAACATAAATATATTTAAATTATTATTAGAACTTAGAATATTGCATTGACTATTGCATATATTCAATATCACAAAATGAAATAAATTAATAACTCCGCTTTTGATTTTTACAAACGAAAATATAAACAGATACGCATTTAATTGCGTTATCTGATAGGATCGCTGATCAAAGTCGTATCTTTACAAAGAGTAGTTCATCCGCAGATACGCTTAATTTGCGTTATCTGATTGATTCGAAATTTTACAAATATTTGATAATTGATGAAATTTGTTTAAGTCTAGGACAGATACGCTTAAATTGCGATATCTTGCTTGACTAGAAAATTTTATAAGTCCTTCAAAAGTGAGAAAATATTTTAAGTGTTTTTATCTACCAAGGCTTAATGGTTGCTCTTGGTAGAGACTAGTGCGTTGATAATTGCGCTGGAGCTAGTGACTGGCCATAGGCCGCGCGGGTCCTTATATAGGCTATGGAGAGAGCGGGACTCGAGCTGCCGAAAAAATGCTTACATACAAATATATACACACACATTCACACCTATATAAAAAAACCATTCATACAAGCATACGGAGATGCGCGCGCCGCGCCGACGCTACGTCATCTCCCCACTCTCACGCTGTGCACGCCGCACCGCTCGCTGCGCTACATATATAGATATGCGCTCGCTGCTGCCGCTGGGTATATCTATATCGCGCTCGCTGCTGCAGCTGAAGCTGCCGCGTGGTGACTTTCGCTGCCGCCGCTACTGCCTGATGGCACTGCTGTTGTTGCTTGCAGCTGGCTGCCCAGCTGTGACCCGTAGCGTCGGTGAGAAAAGTGGGAGAGTACGCTTATTTGCGTGAAATTTTTCTAAAAAACAAGTCGTGAGACTTTAGTTTTTTATAGTTTTAAGTTGAAAACCCTGCGGAGCCGGTGTGGGGTGTTACAAACAAAAAAAAATCGGCTTCAATAGACAAAGTCTCAAGTCATGGTCACCAGAATCTGAATCTTATATATATATATATATATAATAGTGGGGCTTCGCCCCCCTGCTCGCTTCGCTCGCCAACCCCCCATTTTAGTTCTTGTGTAATTTTTTTTTCAAATTTAATTTCTATGATCTGATAATTATGTTTTGTTAGTTAAGAATGAAAATAGATTAATGATAACAATTAACAGTTGATAACGATTTAAAGTAAATTATATTGAATATAACTATACCTGAGCTTGGCTACACATAAGTTATTATTCAAAATTTTTTATCTGTATGGACATGTATGTATGGACATCGCCTGCCCCCGCGCAACCCGACAGACTCTCAAGTTCAACGCATACAAATACTTCCGCAATGTATATATACACACTCACTCCGCTCGCCAACCCCCAATTTCAGATTTAATAATAATTCACCGTTATTACGTTTTATTTACAGTTAGTGGCGAAAAATAATATTACAAAGTTTACAAAAGTAATAAAATATATTATAAATCAAATAAATATAATTTAATAAAAGATATGGAACATTATTTAGAGTACTTTACTGATGAATACGTAATTGCATGCCTATTGTAGTGCTTTTTTATTAAATTGATTTTGAGCATATTTCGACAAATATGTTTTTTGCATTGGATGAATGCGCTGATGACGTCTTAAGTATCTTTTTTTTAAATTCTTCTACAAATGTCACATTTGTCAGTCACCATACTTTTGTATGTACTTGTTCATATGGCATTTTAAATTAAGAATTTCTTTGATACTTATTTTCATACATCGACAATGATATTCTTGTACTTGCTGTACGTATATCGGCACATTCAAAGTGTTAAAACATCAAAAGCAAAATTAAAAAACCTTAATAAAATTATAACTAAAGTCAAACTTTTAGTTAACGGTCAACTTTACACAAAAAAATAAAAAAAGACGCTCCTGTCTATTTACTCATAGGTGGGTGGAAAAATAGAAAATAAAATTTAAGTTATATCTACTTATATAGTTTATCTTCGCTACTGTTATATATTAATTTTGATACTGATTGTGCTAGTGAGCTTGTTCCATGAGGGCTTGGGAAGTTCTCTGACAAAGGACTGTGGATCTTCGCCGTTCATTATTTATGCACAAAAAGTATTGTATTGCTCGAGTCGGTGGTGTGGTAGAGTCGGGAGGAAAGTAAATTTTATACTATGCTTAATATAGTTTAGCTAAGATATAGCCCTAATTAGTTTTTAGAAACGAAATAATAATACGCGTACGACGGAAGCGCACGACTAAAAATGCGTTAAGATGATTCAAATGTGGGTGTGTCATAAATGCATCCGATTTATGCGATGTACTATTACCATATTGGTAGGTAAATTTTTTGCTAATATAAAACTTTAATAAAAAAATTGTACGAATCATTTAATAAATTTTAAGGAAAACGCTAATAGGGGTGGGGGGGGGGGCTGTGCGGGGGGGGCTGCGGGGGGGCTCGGGCCGGTGGGGGGGGTGCACATGAAAATGAAAGAATTTTGCGTTATCTGCGGGGGGGGGGGGGTGCTGGGGGGGCCAGTATCTCAAAACACTATATCAATATAGGTTATGTAAGATATATATATATATATATATGAATAAAACATGAAGAATAATATATTCAAATTTAGGTAAAAATGATGTAATGCTGATTCTAATTCCAGGAGATGACGTTCATACTGTCTACCTTGGGCACCAGGCACCTCGGAGGCCGTTGCCGTCGCGCTATTCGTGATCAGCGTTTTGACTCACTAGTTACAATTTCCCGTAAAACTCTCGAAGATGCCGTTCGTACTGTCTACCCTGGTCACTATGTACCTCGGAGGCCGTTGCCGACACGATATTCGTGTTCAGCTACCTCGAAAACCCCCGAGTGGCAAAACTGGAGTCATTTCCATCATTATTTACCGAGTTGTAAATTTTTTATTTAATGTATCTTCGAAATGCACTTTTCAAATGGATATTGTTTATGCAATAATGCATTTCCAAAACGGCTGCCAAGTCCTTGGCACTTAGCTTCCTCCTATTCCGTTTTTTGTTATTGTTTTAAATGTAATCGTAGATTATGCTAACGCCACACGAGTTGCACTTACTACTTTTCCATGAGATCCACCAGACGTTAGATTAGCTCCTGGGAGAGAGGTCTCACCGGAGATCCGCTCATCAGATCATTATAAAAAGCAAAAATATTTTTTCAAAAATGGAAAAATGGCCATGAAATGGTCATAAAATAGTCCAAATCTTAAAAGAAAATGTACTCAAATTCATATGCATGTCCAATCTTATTACGATCGATCACGTAGTTCCAGAATTATAACAGTATACGTACGCACGCATGTACGCACGCACGCACGCACATACACACACAGACAAAACCATCTGCACGGACATTTTATAAAACCATGAAAACTTTCAAAATATACTAAGCTTTTATTATCAAATTATATGGTTTAACAAAAAAAATAATGTTCAGTCACACAGAGTATACAGGGTGAGAGTTGAAGAATTTGAATCTTAATATCTTTTAAACTAAAAGGTTTCATAAGCTACAAAAAGAACCTAGCCGAAGTGATCAAAAGATCAATCTTTTCCTAAAATTTCAACTCAATTTAAACCTTTTTACTCACGTAATCGTACGACATAAAAAACCATTTTTTTTAGTTTTTTATTTTTATCTCAAAAACTAGTGCGCCAATATGGCTTAAAATTTTTACAACTAGTAGATATACGTTTTTTTTATTGTCATGATTTTTTTGCAAAAACAATTAACTATTTATTCTTTGAGTTATATATGTTTTTCGAAAAATTACCTTTTATATCATAAGAAGTGAACTGATCGGTCAATCTAGAAATCTTGCGGGAAAAAGTAGCAAATTTATGTTCTTTTAGATCAAATATTGAATATATTGTATAAATCATATCATTATAAAAAAGCAGAATATTTGCTTCAAAAATAGAAAGAAAAATGGCTATAATATGGCATGAAATGGTCAGAATATAAACAAAAAATGAACCTAAATTCAGAATTAGAAAAAATATACGCATGTCAAATTTATTACGATCCGTCGCATGGTTCCAAAAATTATGGCGGTTACGTATATACACACACACACACACCACACACACACACACACACACACACACACAGCCATCCGCACGGATATTTTCTAAAAACGCTATGATTCGTACTCCAAACATCTCCAAATGCGTTTCCGAAGTATTAGCAAAACTGGAATTCTTACTATTACAAAGCTTCCTCTGAGGGAGCAAAAGAGTAATTGATCACATTAGTTCACAAAATTTCTAGGCGATCTCACGAATCCAATGCAAAAAAACCGCATTAAGAGCCGTCTTACTGCTAAAAAAATCTATGGTTAGGCCGTTTTTTGTGCTTTATTTCCTCGACTACATCTCGCGCGCGAACTTGCTGCAGTCGACCCTATTTTGCGAATTCACTTTTCGGCGAATATTATTTCCGTATTATTAAATTATTGAAAACTGTTCAGCACAACGTTGTTGAGTATACAATTTTTCCACTATAATTGTACTCGGCATATAACAGTAATAATTTCATAAAAAAGATAAATGATACTTACCTGCAAATTTATTTATTATCTTAACAATTATATGTATTATAGCAAAACAAAATAAAAATCAATTTATAATGTCAAACGTGCAGCTAAGCTTCAAGCCTAACGAAAAATAAATCGTAAACTTTTAATAATCTTAATAATTTATAAACAAACATTAAAAAATTAGCCAAATATAAATTAGACTTTGGGTTTTTATTTGCATAAAAATTAGAACAAAATGATATATTATAGTGCACTTAATTGTTGTAATTTTTTCCATTTTTATTTAATAATAAGAAAAATTACATTAAAACTAAGACTTAAAAAAAATTTGTGGTGGATTTGAACCCTGACAAAATGGTACGCGCACCTTCGGGCGTGCGCCTTAACCAGCACAGCCATCGTCAACATGCTAGTAGAAAAACAAAAACTTGCATATGATCCTCGGCCCCGCTTGGGGGTTTAGGGTTTGTTATAATAGAGTTTGGGGTTGTTCGTGATAATAGGGATATTAAATAATTGTTTGTATTAAATTTCTTGTTGTGCGTTTGCTTTAGCGCATACAAGACCGCCGGCACCATGGAAGCTCCGCCGCTCGCTCCGCCGGGACATGCGTACTACCTCCTCTCCGCCGCTACCGCTTGATGCGTATAGTTCGGGCGAAGAACCGTGAGGCGGCGGTAGTTTACGACTGCATGTTGCCTGGCACGCTTTGCCCTATGCTGATCGGCAATCTCTCTACTAATCTCTGACCATACTACCATGCCCATAACATTATGTTGGCAGAATGGCGGCGCCAGTGATTCTTGCTGAGTTACTACTGCTAAGGTAATGCGGTTTATACTTATTGTATTATTTTATTATGCTGAAGATTTCATTATTCACTTTATTATATAAAGAAAATAATAGAAATTTGTAAATTAGAGTTAAAAAGCTAAGAAATTAATGTACGTTATTTGTTACAGCCATGCTTGTCAAAAAATGATAAAACCTTATTTTTTTTATATCTCTACTCTTCATTCCACTTAGAAAAATATCATGTTTTCTTGTCCCAATTGTTCATTGAACTCTCCAACGATCCGCCTTTATAATAAACATCAATTGTTACATAGCCATAATAAGAATTCTTTCTTTTTATGCGTCTATCCTGGATGTGAAAATAAATGCACAACGTATACTAGTTTTAAAAAACATATCTTACGTTACCACAGTAGCACATTTGAAGGGAATTATAAATGTCAGCATATAGGTTGTACGTATAATTGTAGAAATACAAAATTACTACAAGCTCATTATGCACAGGATTTTAAAAATCTGAAGAATGATATTACATGTGGCTTTTGCGTCAATAAAGTAACTCTAAAAAGCATGAATGCTTATAAAATGCATGTTAGTAGATGTCATAAAAACGTATACGATGAAAGTATTTCTGACCCGTGTAAAAATGATAACTTAGATCAATTAGATAACAAAAGAATGCCATTAGATAATGAAGTAGATGTAAGATGTTGTAACGAAGCTTTGGTTGCCACTCGTACAAATAAAGATCCAATTGATAGTGATCTCACTCTTGTCCCAACAAGTATGTGTAATAATACAAATGTTGCTACGACACTCTCAAAACTATATTTATGCCTTAGCACAAAATACTTTGCTACAGAGCCTTTGTTGCAAACTGTTATACAAAGTTGGAGTACTGCATTTGGCACTTGCCAAGAAAATTTTAAAACAGCTTTGACGAATTCGAATTTAGATGAAAATGTTGTTCTTACTGTTCAGAACATTTTTGATGAATCTTTTAAAGAGATTGGTGACACTCATGATAAGAAAACTGGAATATTTCGAAGTAGCTATTTAAGGAATAAACATCACAAGGACAATCTATTATACGTACAGCCAAGTACTGTTAAGCTGAGAGATCTGTGGAATCAAGAAACCGAAAATAAGTATTCATATGTTCCAATCTTAAAGACATTGATAACCATGCTGTCTTCTACAACTGTTAGAAAATACTGTGATAGTACAATACTTAACAGTAAAAAGGGATTATTTGATATTTCAGATAGCAAAGTCTGTAAAAATCAAACTTTTTTCATTGAAAATCCAAATGCTTTAAAAATAGTTTTGTTCCAGGATGCATTTGAGATGTGTAATCCCTTAGGTCCATCAAAAACAAAATATAAAGTGGTGGGCCATGTTCTTAGCTAATTTACCACCTCATTTGAGATCGAAAAGTGATAATATAAAGTTAGTTATGCTGTGTTTGGATAAGGATGTGAGTCGCTTTGGCTGGTCAGAAATCTTAAGAATATTGATTCCAGATCTTCAGTTTTTAGAAACAACGGGAATTACAATCTCTACGCCGGAGGGAAATAATAATTATAAAGGCACAGTTGTTGCAGTGGCAGGAGATAATCTTGGAAGCCATCAGATTAGTGGTTATATGCAGAATTTCAGCACAGCACCATACTGTTGTCGATACTGCGAGACTATGTTAAAACAGTGGCGAGAAAATCCATTTTCCAAGGAACAGCTTCGTACAGTCATTACTTATAACGACTGCCTTAAAGAAGTAAGCCAAATTAAAAAACCTGTCAGAGGTGTGAAAAGTGATTCACCTTTGAACGCCTTGAAGTATTTCCACGTCTGTAATCCTGGACTACCTCCATGCTTAGCCCATGATATTTTTGAAGGATTTGCTGCTTTTGACATGTGGTTAGCTATTTCTTATTTCATTAAACAAAAATGGTTTAAATTGGGATTTTTAAATTTTCGACTAAATGACGTGAAGGTATCTACTTTGCCACCTCTCTCCATACCGGAGATAAAACAAAAGCCAGCAGGAAGTAAAGTTGGTAAACTTACCGGAGGTGCCAATCATATTAGAAGAGTCATAATGATTTTCCCAATAGCGATTGCTGATGTTATCAAATATTTTGATGATGAAGTGTGGCAAATGGTGTTGCACTTGCGCCAAATTTGCAATTTCGTATGTGCTCCTGCACTATCATTTGGACAAATCACACTTCTACAGGATGAAATCAACAATTATTTGCGACTGAGGATCAAGCTTTTTCCAGATATTAAATTAAGGCCAAAGCACGAATTCTTGCAACACTATCCACATTTAATATTACAATTTGGACCCCTAAACATCTATGGACCTTACGTTTCGAAAGCAAACACCAGTATTTTATTCAATTTATGAGACATATCCAAAATTTCAAGAACTTGACGCAAACACTTGCAGAAAGGCATGAGTTAATGCAGCGCTCATTGCCAGACCAGTATGCAGAAATAATTACATTTTAAGAAATGAAAGAGAATGTTAATAATTATACTACGTACGTCAATAATTTGATTTCGACAGTTTGCAAAGAAAATAAGATCAACCATCTTTGCAAGCGGATTGAATTTAAAGGGATAACTTACAGCCAGGGTATGAGTGTCTGCATAGGAAAAAGCTCACTTGGCAATTTTTTAATTTGTACTATCGACATCATATTGCTAAATGAAGATTCAATGACGGTATTTTTCATAGGAACAATCAATGAAATTGTATATAATATCGAAGTTGGCGTTTACGAAATTAGCTAATACAATGAATATCCGAATCCTTTATCTATTTCCCACTCCGATTTATTGTCACCTGATCCACTCCCACAAACAAATATAAAATTCAATAAGGTTTTTATCACAAAATATGTTCCATTTGATGACGACTTATAAGCATCAGTAAGTTGTATGAGTTATACTTTAATTGCTTGCTCATGTTTTATTTAAAGTATACTTTAAAAAAATGAATTAATGAATAGATAACAAGAAATTTCTATATATTCTTTATGCAATCACAATAACAATATAAACATTAATATATTGCAAACTGTAATCATATATAATTCTTAATAATAACTTTCAGATGGCATCGTATGTATTCAAAGTTTGGTCTTGCTCTAGACAAAAGAAAAGTACCGCAATCCCGAAGAATAGTACAGATTTTGTTAAAGAACTTCTGAATAAAGGGAGCAAGAAACTTAATATACATGCATTATCTATAGTATGCGAGAGTGATGGAACAGAAATTGATGACGATGAAATATTAGAGTTGTATACAGACCACACGTTAATGCTTCTACAGTTGGGAGAGAAATGGGCACCGTCAGCTAAAAAACAAGCTTTAGGCGACACAACGAAATCATTTGTTAGAAGACAATAACGTAACAGCGAAAGCTTCACAAGAAGCATTAGCTGAACAAGCAGAAGTAACTGCGAATAATAGAAAAGAAGACGTTATTAAACAAGCAGCAGTAACTGCGGATAGTGAAAAAGAAGAAGTTGTTGAAGAAGCAAAATCAACTGCGAGTAATGCAGAGGGACTACCAAAAAATATATCTGATTCCAACTCTTTTAACACAATAAAAGTAGCTGAAATGTTGCAATCCAAGAAGAAAGTATCTTTACAAAATTTTCAAGAGCCCTGGGATTCCATGGACCCTGATGTCCTGGAGAAACTAGAAAGCGGAAACAAAGTTATCGCAGAAATACGATTTCTAGGAAAATTAAACAAGAGTATTTTGAAGACTGTAGCGGTACAGATGGTTGCCAAATATCCTAAAACGTTCCAGGATGTGGCAATCGATGGCAATAGTATCATTGGTACTGGTTACTGTAGTTTACTGAATAAACTAGTAAACAGGAACAATAATCTCAACAGAATTTCTAATGCTGCTTCCTTGCATAAAGACTTGAAAATTCCGATAAAAAAGCAAAAACTTGTAAATTCACTTCAATGTGGGTGTTCTAATTGGCAGCCCGCAGCTTTGCCTGAAGGTGAAACCGAAAAAACGCTTGAACAAAAAAGATTGCAGCTTATTGAAATGTCAAAAAGTGAATTAGATTTGAGTACTGATGAAGCAGTAAACAGTTTAACGGACATTCAAAATAAAACTTATGTCAAGCAAAGGCAGTTTTTGAATAGGATTTCTCCAATGCAAAAGATCAACGATGTTTTGCAACACTGGCCTATACTATTTAACCAAGTAATACTAGTTTGGCATTTTCATTCTCTAATCGGAGTAACACAAGAGGATTTTATCACCCAGTTCAATGGAGATTTGGACCTTTTTATAGAATATGGAATTTTGAAAAAATTGTCGTACATGGAAACGTCAGAAAGTGATGATGATTTTTCTACTTTCAAAGAAAATATTGAAAACTTATTCTATACAGGTTCCGTAAGTAAATGTTTTTTTTAAATATTTTATTTACCATCATAATGTTTAGAACTTTATAAATTAAAAAAAATATATTTTACTTTTTTCAGATAGAAAACGCTCTTACTGAAGATAAACAGTATCCATTTTTAGTCACAACGGGTTAATAAATTATTCTTGCAAAGATTTCAAAATAGAACTTTTTTGAATTTTTGTTTATATACCGTAACTTATTTTCAGAACGTGAAGATGAAGCAAAAACGTATTCTATCATAATAGATCAACAAGAATGTTTTGTATGTGATAAATTAGCAGAAAGCGTATTTGTACTTGTAGCTTCATATTTCATTTTTAATAGAACGTATCATTCATCTTCAGCATGTTTCATGGAATTTGTTCAAATGCGTGTTTTTCGACTCTTTTCAAAAGATGAATCTTCAAGATCAAAATGTGCTCGATCGATGACTAAAGCAAATACTTTTTACAACAATATGCGTTAACTGCAAAGTAAAGGCTTGCTCAAATCTACGGTTACGGCAGTGAGTGCCTGAAATGTTTCCAGTTTTTAAAACACTGTTGATTTTTTTATACTTACATACAATTTCTTAAGGGGACAGATAACTTGCACTTTACTATTTCAGTAGCTAATTCTATACAGTAATCTAATTTTTCATTTTCTAACTACTGGAGGTTTATCTATCCTCTTAAGAAAGCCAAACTTTATATCATGAGTTATAAAATATCTTTAAATTGTTGTAACAAAATTTTATAACAGAAGTTAAAATCATTATAAAAATAACGTTATCAAATAATTAAAACTAGATTGTGATACTTATGTATGCTTTGCATACAGTACTAAATAGAAATGTTGTTAATTTGAAAGTTCGATTAATACTATAGGTATATTGATAAGATGGTTTGAATCATTACAAGAAACTTTGTAAAGGCATTGACGTACAAGATTATGATATTATAACATACATCACATTATATAGCACTAACTATATAAATAATTCATAAAAGTACAAAATATTGTATAAGAAAATTATTCTAGCATGACATTCAAATAAAAAAAAAATGAAACTAATACTCCTATTTCGTGCAAAAAAATTGTTCACCTTTCATTTTATTTAAGGCATAAAGGACTATGTATATATATTTACACCAAAAGTGTAAAAATACATTTTTATGTAAAACCACAGTTCTCTGTATATACAGGTCCGGAAAGTCGGAAACTCTAGCGGCGGCAAATGCGGCAATGGTTCCCTTAGTGAAGTGTAAAGTAATGACCAAGTCGTTTCGCGAGTCGAAATATACAGTATGCCGCGAGATTCAAACATGAGAAATTCTTATAATAAGTACAAAACGTATACTCCGAATACTGTCACTCGAAAATTCTGCGTAGATCTAGATACAGTTATAAACTACATATCTGTACTTGGAAAGAAGAAGGATCATAAAAGGTCATAAAATTACGGAGGAAAGTAGCCTCAAACGATTCAGGACTAATGGCCGGGGAAATTCCCAGAGCCGTCGACTAGCTCGATCTATCGAAGCGAGGGCCCGAGGCCCTCTCTACAACAAAGGTTTTCTTATGTATTTTTAAGTTTATTTGGATGCGCGCGTTTCCGCTGCGCGCGCATCCAAATATACTTAAGAATACTTGAGAAAACTTTTGTTGTAGAGGGGGCCCAACAGCTGATGCTACTTTAAACGGTAGGGGCGACACCAACGAATCTGCTACCTGGACGAAGCCGAGAGTCACGAAACAGTCTGCAACGAGAGTCCGAATCCGCCAGTCGCACAGTCGATTCGGTTTTAAATTAGAGTTTTTAGACAAAGTGTAATTTTGAGTACAATATATCTTTTCTATATTATATAGTTATTTCTCTCTACTCCCCCCCGCACCCCCCCCAATGGCCCCCCTCCCCCGCAAAATAAGGCAAAATTCTTTCGTTTTCCATGTAATTTGAATAATTTGAAATACAAGCTATAAGATATCATTGAAAAATTAGAATTGTTTTATAAATTGCGCTCAAAATTTATAATTGATAAATCAATTGTATATATTTAATACAGTCATACTTATTAATTAATTACTAAATTAAATAATAATATAAAATTGTATTTAATTAAATAATTCAAGATTTTAATAATTTATTACAATTTTCTTTTCTTTTATAGTTCAAACATAAGTCTTTAGTTAAATACAAATATTTCAGTACCCTTAAAGCATATTTCCAATGAGTGTGATTATAACAATTTTGATATCTACTTAAGTAGTTTACACTATAACTTATGTCTGGTCTTGTGCTTGAAGTTATATATAACAAAGTACCTATCAAGTATCTATACTTTATTTCAAACTCACAACTTTCAGTCTTATCAAGTTTTAAATTTGTTTCCATTGGAGTACTATACAATCTGCCATTTTCTAATTGATATTTATTTGCTAGTGCCTCTATGTATTTAGTTTTGCTTAGTTTCATTTCACAATTGTTATAATCATATTCAATATTTATCCCTAAATATTCTTTTATCTCTCCTAAATCTTTCATTTTAAATTTATTCATGAGAACTTTCTTTAGACTTTGAATTCTATTCTTGTTTTTGCAACCAATCACTAAATTATCTACGTCAACAACTGTTTTCTACTCAAAAAATTTAAATAGCCAAAATTCACATGCCCTAGCATTCTGTGCTACTTTTCTTTTTTACTCATTTTGCTATTAATATACTCAGCATTGTTTACAGTTTTTTGTTCGATTTCCAATCTACTTGTGATTTTATATGTACGATATTCTATACACGCTACTGCTATTAAATTTTCTTTTTCATCAATTATTTTCGCTATATTTCCTTTGGAGACAATCGTGTTACTTTCAGTTAGTTTCCCGTAATTAATCAAATTTGTATTCATCTCTCTAACGTATAAAACATTTTTTATTACAACTTTATTTTCTTTATCAAAGGCTCTAAAGTAACTTACAACATTACCGACTTTCGTTGCTTCTAATTCACTACTATCTCCTAAATAAATTTTAATCGGTTTCTTTAATTCAATACAATTTTTAAAATAACTATCATTATTTATGATGTGATCAGAACATCCACTATCGAGCAACCAATTTATTGTATTTCATTACCTATTTCACTATTTTGCGCCGCATGCACTGTTGCTACCCAGGCGTTGACGTCGGACCCATTCGGTTGACTCGTACTGGCACCTTGCTACTGCTGACGGAAGTTGCCGCGCCCTCTGCCGAATTTGCTTCTTCTTCCGCCATCTTTGCACTCTCTTGCAAAGTGCCCGGTTTTTCCGCATTTGTAACATCTTGCTTTGCTTGTCGCGAAGACGTTTGACTTTCTTTCAGAGCCTTCGTTTCCGTGTTTCATCTCGGCAATTTTAAGTTTATTCTTAATATAATCAGCCGTCTGATCTTCTTCTTTTAACGTATCTATTAGATCACCTATGTAGCTGTACGATTCAGGCAGTGCATTCAACATATAGTTTAACTTTTCTTTTTCACTTATTTTTGCACCGGCACTCTTTAATTCGTTCACTGCTTTTACAAAATCACTGAAAAATGATGTCGTGTCACTGTAATTATTTAATTTCATTTTTTCGAGTTTGTTTCTGTATACAATGTGCAGTGCTGTAGATTTTTTCAAATACATATTATCTAGATTTTTATTATTCCAAAAGCTATAGTCTCATCACACACGAATTCCAATTGCTTATTCGATATTGCACAATAAATAATATTGATCGATTTCAGATCATTCTCATCCCATATTGTGCCTGTCTCTGTTGCGGGTTTTTCTTCTTCTATCACTTCATGCCACGTTCTCAATTTCAAAAACATCGCTATTCTTTTCTTCCACATAGAATAATCCTCTCCATCGAACACCGGTATAGCAAAATCTTTCTTCTCCATTTCGTCTACTTGAATTTAATTTGAAGTTAATTGAAAAAGAAATCAAATTTTAATCCTCAATTGAACAAAATTTAAGGGGATGTCGTCGCTAAAGCTTCGGAAATCCGCCACGGGATATTTTGTATTTCCAAGATTCTAGAAAAACTAAAAGTCCGATCGAAATTTCCCTTGGTAGAATGATTTATTAAACCTAACACTAGGGCGCTTCAGAGCCGGTATTTCATTGCAAGCTTTATTTAAAAAGTTATATGTAATATAAAAACAGTGTTTTTAGCGACGTCATCCCCTTAATTAATAACTGAATTTTAATCGTCAATTTGAAGAATTTTAATTAACGATTAAATGTTAATCGTCAATTGAAAAAAATTTAATTAACAACTAAATTTTAATTGTTAATTGAGAAAATTTTAATTGTTGATTGGAAAAATTTTAATTAACGATTCAATTTCAATCATCAATAAAAAAAAATTTTAATTAACGATTAATAGCTAATTACCAATTAAAGCCTAATTAAATTAAATATCTAATCGATTATTATCTGCAACCCTAATCTATCCACCGATTATCTAAAATTAGTCACCATATGCACTAATCATAATGGAGCGCACCCGACAGAACGTCAGATTCATGAGGCTGTATTACCTCAGTCACGTGTTCATGGAGTGGGATGACATCTCGCCCGATAAAGAATAAATACTCGCGCAAGCACTCGTTCAAGTGATTTCATCAAAATAACACCTGTGCTGGCTCCGCTCCGACACTCGAAGAATGTATTTTGCGGCACTACTTCTCTCCAAAGTCACGTGTACCCTATTAAAAAACCTCAGATGAGAATTAGATGAGAATCAGATGTGATTTTGGCATGATTTTCAGATGAGAGTCAAATGAGTCTCATTTGATTCTCACCTGATTCTCATATTCTCATCTGATTCTCGTATGATTCACATCTGATTCTTATTTGATTCTCATCTGACCAAAGTCAAATGTTATTTTGTCAAATTTTGATTTAGATTTGTAAGGAATTTGTGAGGATTTGTAATGATCGTAAGAGACAAATCTAAATTGAAATTTGACAAAATAAAATTCGACTTCGATCAGATGAGAATTAAATAAAAATCAGATGAGAATCAGATGAAAATTACACACATGAGAATATGAGAATCAGGTGAGAATCAAATGAGACTCACTTGACTCTCATCTAAAAATCACGCCAAAATCACTTCTGATTCTCATCTGATTCTCATCTGAGTTTTTCAATAGGGTATGCAAGAGCCACCTTAGTAGTATATATACTGGTATGGCGAGACTTCAGTGACGTCATCGCCATACCCGTATATGCAGGGAGAGGGATAGGTAAGTATAAAGGGGGCATGGTAATAAAATTGTGTGTGTGTGTGTGTGTGTGTGGTATGTGAATGCGTGTGTGTGTGTGCGCCCTCGTGGCGTGCATGTGTGTTAGTTGTGTGTGATTCGCCGTGGCTGTGTGTTATGTGGTACATTGGAGTCGCGCCTGACCTGTGTGGGTGTGTGGGTTGCTCGTGGTGTGTTGGGTGTGTGTGTGTTGTGAACAGGGGGAGAGCGCGAGAATAAGAGAGAGTTGTGTGTGTGTGTGTGTGTGTGTGTGTGTGTGTGTGTGTGTGTGTGTGTGTGTGTGTGTGTGTGTGTGAAAACAGGGGAGAGAGAGAGAGAGAGAGATATTTACCGGCGATCTGCACACGCCTACGTCCCGTAGCAAACTGACCTTTCTGGTGTTCTGCGCCTCAGTATATTAAAAATCCCTACTACTCGGTGCCGCGGAGCCTACTCTAAATTTTGGCTCCGGGGATATTATAAAAGAGGGAGCATATGCAATATTTATATATAAAAAATATATTTTACTTTTTTATTTTATAATAATTCGTCCACGTTATGAAATATATTGTGGTCCTGAAAAGGACCGATTGGATATATGAAGATAATATTATTTTTAATTATCGCAATGTTATTTTTTTAATTGTTTATAGCCATCCTTTGTTGGAAAAGAAAAACTATTTGTAGAGAAGCTGTGAGAGCTACTCTTTTTATCCGAATCTTTTGATGATTGCTTCGAATCTAACAATTTGTCACGACTACTGTCGTACCCATTTGATTTAGATGCATTTATCGGTTTGCTGAATGGCGGACCCATCTTGAGCTCCGATCCGTCTACATTGACGTCACGCAGAGAAATGATTCGAATCATAGTGCTTTACGAATATATAATAGAATCGGAAGTAACGCCAAAGGTAAAAAGAGTGGTGGAGGGGGTACATAAAAAACATACAAGAGTTCAGTATATCAATTTTATAAAATTTATTTATAAAAACATTAAGCAAAGTACATTTTAAAAAAATTCTTAAATAACTAATAGCATAATTTACGGACACCATACGTGTCACTTATTAAATAAACAAAAAAAAAAAATACATGTAAGCAAATTAATAGAAATAATGATAATGAATAAACGAAGTAAAAAATTATAAAAAGTTTCAAGCTAATTCCATTATAGATAATAAATGTAGTGACATTTGAGGCAAACAATATGCAAATAATTCCATTAATACAATATCTAATGAACAGAAAGGAAAAGTTGTTCATTCCATGTCGGTTTTAATTTTATTTTCAATTTTTGCTTTTCGTGGAGCACAATAATATACAAACGTTGTAATATCTTTAAGCATATTTTTAATTTCAGCTTTATTTTCTTCTTTATCGAGTTCGTCTTTTAAATAACCCAAAAGCAATTCAACTACTTTGTTAACCATAGACGCACGTTCTTGTATCATTTTAATTCTTTCATTGATACACTCACGCACTACACGCACGATCGTTGAATTCAGTTCCATTTTCTTTTTTTTAGTAGCTGAAGTAGATGATGATCCTTCTCCTCCCTCAGAAGTGCTAGTGACCTCCGCCGCATCCATAGATTGTGAGTCGTGCGGTAATCCGATGTTATTAAGTTGCACAGCTGGTCTCTCCTCGATGGATATCGCCCTCGACCCGTAGGACACAGTGAAAATTATGTCATGATTAGGTAGTAGTATTTTTGTCGTTTTTCCGTAGAACTGGCAAAACGTATACGAGTTGTTCAAGTACGCGTTTATTGTCGCCGACTGGTCGTCAAGAAGCTGCCAGCTATTTATATCGAATGTTACACATCTTGACCCCAAACCACAAAATTTTACTACGGGTTATTAATTTTATTCAACACTATTGCTACCACTGTTTTCTAAGCCAATGACTAATCTTTTTGAGCTTTATTTATTAAGCGCGTATGTAGTTAGTAGCAGTATATTTGGAAGTAACTTTGATACTCCCTTTGTAACGCGAGATGAGCTTGCTTGGCTCTTTATTTTAGCGGTTTTAAAAATCGTAGATATGAATAGTGCGGTGACTGACTGGCAACTGTATTGCTATAGGACTACAGAATGCCTTACAAACCTTTCTTCCCACCATCTTCCACTGTGATTACACTATCTCGTTGTTTTAACTGGCAAATAACCAATCACATATATGCCCCTCTCTGCCTGCAAAGATTCGTAGGGTACAAATGAGTCGAGGGTTCCAATTTCTTTCCAATAAGTAATAAAAAAGGACCGGTATCGCTCTTCTATTAATTGCGTGACAGAATCGAGGTCACTTTTCACATTTCAGCATTACGTAAAAAGATCAAAAGACACCGCCAAATAAAGAATGCTCATTGTTTTATCCGACAAATACCCGCTGTGTCTCCGAAGGGTACAAACGAACTGAAGACTCAAATTTCTTTCTAGGAAAGTAATAAAAATCAATGCTATTAATTATGCGAAAAATCGCGGTCACTTTTTATGTTGTGACATTGGTGCCTCGTGCTCGCGCAGTACACTCATAAGAGGACCCTGCCAAGCTTTGGGTCGGCGCACAGGAGGCAACGATGTCGCAAATTTGTCGGTATCCCGACGGACGAATACAGCTCCGGCTATCTCAGTTTCTCCGCCTCAGCGGACCGCGGAGAGTGGCTGGATTCTTTCTGCTTGGCTATAATATGAGGATAATTGGAGGCGGGGTTGCATGCCAATGATCGATCTACGTCTCAATTACACTTTCGAGTCATCGGGCTAGATTCGCCCGTACGCTCGTTTATTATTAACACCACAGTCCTTTTACAGTAACTCGACCTCGCGTAGTCGAGATGTCTATATCGTCGTGTGTGTGTGTGCAATCGCGGTCGGGCTTCGGCGTGACAAAGAGATCACCGAAGCCGTTTCTAATATCGGTCTAATAGATGTGACTCTAAGCTAGCTAACCGGGCTCTGCGCTTCGCGCGATACGATCCCGCGAAAAAGAGAGAGAGAACAACAGGCGCATTCGTGCGTCGACACTTACAGTTTCGCTCGATTCGTCGCTCGCTAGGATGCCGTCTTCTTCTCTCTGCCAGAATGCACCGTGGGTTGATCCCGTTCCTTCTTCGTGGTTTCGGATCGCCCTGGAGCCCGTGGCCGTCAGGCTTCGTCGTTATCCCTGTCGGTTTCGTGGCAGGCCGTCCGGGTTGATTCGCCTGAGGGTCGCCGTGGATCAGCGCGACTCTCCTTGCCGTTCGCCTCGCCCCGAGCGCTGGGCACGTGCGCTCGCTGCCGTGTCTCGAAGGTGAGAGCGCGGGGCTCCTATCTCGTCGCTCTCGCTGCTCTCTCCTTTGGGCGCTTTCGGCGCTCTCCCTCTCTCTCTCTCTTTCTTTCTCTCGCGTCGCGTTCGGACTCGCGCTCTCGGGGCGCGATGTCCTTCTTTCTCTCGCGGCACTCACCTAATGCTTCGCGCGCGGCTCCTGTCGCTACTGTGTGTTGTCGGTGAGTGTATGTGTGTGTGTGTTATACGCGCATCTGCGTGCGCTGCGTATGCCGCTGGTGTGTGTGCCGGATGCACTGTCACAATGTCCCGTATTAAATACGCGCCACGAAATATCAATAATGAAGAACAAAGAGAAGCCGAAATTCCGATATTATCCCTCATCTGTGACATTATAATCCGGAAGTAATAAAAATCAATGCTATCGTTCACCCGTGACTTACGTAGAGAGAAAATGACACAAAAGAACTGATGTAACTATAAAAAAAAGGGTAGATGGGGAAATGATCGAAGAAATAACTGACTCGTTTATGTATGATTAAAAATTATTACAAAAGTTTATTACAAAGAATTATAAAAATGACGTTAGAGTGAGTACATATTTTTACTTAAACTAATTACATACTTATATTCAGGATACAAATTTAGTAATAGGTATACATATTTGATTACAAATAAAACCAGCACCGATTGAACTATCTCTCGGATACATATTAACTCGACTACGACGTCGACGGGTATCTTGTAATTTTTTCAAAACAAATTTATAAAATTTGGCTGCTAAGACATCGTTACTACGTGTATTTCGCGTAAAGATGTTACAAAACGAACGTAAATTATAACCGCTAGACAAATGATAAAGAAACATAATACAATATTCTCCACATACTTGCGAATCCATGCTCTGTAATTGTTTCTTATTGCAACGATATCGGACGCAATTATTTCTGAGTCGATCGAGATGATGCCGCGAGACTGGTTCTCCGCCGTAACTGTCGAAGTAGTTTCCATAGCCATTTTTATCGATGTAAATAGCGATCCAATGCGATCCTGGTTTATTCGATGTGTCGATGTTAGATACTATGGTAGCAGGGAGGCTTAATTTTTTGGCACGTGGTCTGCAGCATAAACGCCAATTGAGTTAGCATTTAAGCCACTTATGGCTTGCATTATCTGTCGCGTATTCATTTTTATTTGAAATCTATTGTGTCATACTCGCTACTACTCTCATTGGCAGGAGCATGAGTTGCAGATCCCTCGTTGATTTGGATTTTTTTTTTATTACTGTAGACATCGGAGCGGAGGTAGAGGCGGAGCCATTTTTTGACGAGGCTGAAGAATCGGACGACGATGTTGAACCCTCCTCCTTTTCTTGATTCGTTTTACGCCAACCGCATTCGTCGTTAGTACGTAGATGTTCATTCGCTGGCCGTCGACTGTGTTCTAATAGAGCCGCGTAAAATGTCTCTGTATGTATATAGTGAGGATTGGCGAGGAGTTCCTTAGAAACCAATGACCATAACCATTTGCGCAGTTGATTAGCTCTATTCATTGCGCAAAAATCTTTTCGATCTTCGAACTTTTTTATACCATGAGCGATACACGTAAATGTTGTAGGACATAACGATTGGAGTTTATTAAACCCCGGAGCCGCATAATTTTCAAGATTAATTACGCGACGTGCCATCATCTGTTCTAGGTAGAGTGCTTTTTCTTCTCCTCGTACATAAATTCTGCGCGCATTCCTCGCCATGTTCCACAAATTCATACGCAGCTGTCGTAGAAATATGTCTCCATCAAACCATTGCAATCTATGCACTTCAATAGAGCAGTAGTTATTAGTTTGTCGCACATCCATAGGTAAATCACTGAATTCACAATGTGGGCGTATTATTTAATGTCCAATAACGTATTTTTGCAATGCTATTGCGCAAACTTCCTTCGGTATATATTTTTTATATTCGTCACGAAATCCGTGCATATCAATAACAAAATCCATTTTTTTTCGTTGAAAATAACTACGTCGATAATCTATTGCTACGACTGGAGGTTCTATGGTGCGGGTAGCAACGCTTTAGATGGACTGTTTTCATAAACTTATATCCCAAGCCTTATTATACTCATATCCCCTCCACGGAGATTTTTCTCTCGCATCAAGCACTAAAATCAGTTATGATTTGCCTACTGGAGTCTATTTCTAAAACGTTATCGTATTCGGCATACACAATACAATTTATGGTGGAGGCTACGGCCTCTTCGAAACCCACTTCTATGCGTAAACTACCGGAACGCACAAGATTCCAGTGTGTTGCACAATGCGCTGACATATCTAGTGTAAGATCAAAAGCAGTGAGAAAATAGCCTTTTGCATAATTGTAGCGATCTATTCCAAAACCCTCGTTAAGAAAATGCACCCCTGTTCCAGAGAAAAGTGTGTGAAAAGCTTCAATATTTAACCGACCTGCACTTCCTGAGAAGCGCGGTTGTAATGGTCTGCTTGGGATTTGCACTCTGTCGACATAAAGTGAGAGATAATTAATCAAAAATGTTTGAAAATTAAACGGATTAAATTTACGACTAACAAGATCCGCTCGCTTCGCTCGCGATTAACATAATAGTTTCACTAATATATCTTTAAATAATAAGTATTAAAATAATATGAAAGTTTTATACTTGTCATATTGTTCAAATTTTTATTTTGAATGGTTTTTATGTTTTTAAATTATTGTACATATAATTTATAATATGTATTTGAGGGGACCTAAACACTTTAAACTTGCAAAAATGAAAAATCGGATTTTCTTTTTATATTAATATTTAATAGTTTAAAAAACGTATTAAACAGACATATATACTTAACAAAATTATAGAGAACAAGAAACAGTGTTTATATTTACCAAATACTAAGTGCATCATGTTTTTAAAGGTCAAAA
>CM053169.1:33298175-33309471 GCA_012977825.3 Pteromalus puparum | reverse complement strand
CGCCGAAGCCACCAGCTTCTGGAAGTGTGGTGCGCTGGGCACAAGGCCAAGCAATGCTCTGTGCCAGCTCAAGAATGAAGTGTTTCTTGTGTACAGAAGCATAATATAAAAATATTACATAAAAATTTTTATTTCTTCTATAACAAAATTTTTATAATAATAAAATCTTTAACTTACTAAATTTCATAGAACATATTAACGTATTTAGAATTATAATCATACATTTTTAAAGAACGTCTGAATAAATAACTAAATATATATATTATATATGTATTTTGATTAATTCAAATAATTTTTTAAATTTATTTATTTTAAATCCCTAAACTCGTACCATAATAATTGTATTTCAAACATATTTGCAAAATTTGATGTTCTTCGATATCTAGAACTGAATAAAATTTACGGTGAGTGAAAAAAAAATGTGCGGTGCCAGACTGGGTACATCATACCAGAATATAGCGCGCGCTGTCGCACTAGCCCATCTCCGCTCTCTCGAACCTCCCACTCCGAACAAAGGTGATTGGCTCTCTGGAGAGTTTCTAACAGGCGTCATACGACATCACACACTCGCTCAAGCCGTTTGACTGGTACTAGCTAGGTAACCAGCCTCCCGTCTTGCCGTCAGCAGAAGCCAAAGATGGTTCAGGTCACTTCGGCGCGCAACCTCGGATCGCCTCCACATCCAGGATCTCCCTTAGGCAGCTCGCGGGTCGCACCGCACGGCAAATACGGCGGCCTGTTTGGTCCACGAAGCATATTTTATTTCTGCTTTACCCTCCAAGGTTACCTCGGCGAGCACTCCCCTATCCGCCACCCAGGGGACGCGCCGCATACGGGGTTACAGGCTCCACATGATCGGATGTTGTGAAACCTATAAATGAAGTTAGCGCTGAACGTGATTGGTCGACAGATGTGTGTCCGATTATAAATAGATGGCGCCAACATTTAAAATTCAATATTTGAATTTGAATGGTAACGAGTTTAATAATAAATGATCGTGTTTTATTAGTTTAAATTTTGAGATTAGGTTTGTAACAATTAATTATTTAGCTATAAAATAAATAACGAATATCTGACTTAAAAAATTAAAAAGTACATAACCTACATTATATTGGGTGACATATGATTGGTAAGACAAGATACATATATACAAATGTATTATATTATAGTGAGGAAAATGTTAACATTTGGATTCTGTTTAGAATGTAAAGAAAGAATTGCGGAACGATATTATCCGCGCGAAGCGCGGTCGATTTTCCTAGTTACTATAAGAAGACGAGTAGAAGAGTGCAATGTGGGTGGCGGCCATAGCGCGACGATAGAGCGTCTGCCTTGCAAGCCAGAGGATCTCGGTTCAAGTTCGGGGTCCGTCACTTTTTCGTTGCACTTTCACTCGTAGAAGCAAAGGTGCCTTGCGATAGGACGGCGCATGCTCCAGGAACCGGAGCGTGCGCGGTCTTCCGCAACGCTCTAAAAGCTCTAGGACCCAAAAATAATGGCGCGAATACTGCAAGGTAATCTGCACAGGAGCAGGCTGGCTCACGATCTCCTACCGCAGTTCATCGCAGAGGAGAGTGTGGATATCCTCCTCATAAGTGAGCAGTATATGGACCGAGATGCACCTGGCTGGGTGTCCAACGGCGCAAAAACTGCCGCTGTTTGGGTGCCCAGGCGGGGAATCGCGGGTACGGTAACCGGGGACGATTACGTGCGGGTGAGGGTGGGTCGCGTCACTTACTTACAGCGTGTATCTGTCACCGAACCTAACTGCAGCTGACTTCGCGACAAGGTTAGGAGCCCTAGAAGACGCGATAAAAGACGTTCCTGGGGACCTAGTAGTCGGGGGCGACTTTAACGCGCGAGCGACAGAGTGGGGCATGCCACAGACGAATAGGAGAGGTAGGGCGATACTTGAGATGGCAGCAAGGATAGGACTGGTGGTTGCGAACGAGGAAAATACCGCTACCTACCGCAGACTAGGTTTCGGGGAGTCGATACCGGATGTAACTTTCGCTGGGGAAAGTACGATCCGCAAGATAAGGGGCTGGCACGTTACGGAAGAATTTACTGCTAGCGACCACCAGTACATTCTTTTTAATATCGAGGAAGAACGCGCGGAGAGGCGAAGTAGCGGAAACAGCCGGGAACCACGATGGAACACTCGACGTCTTAATCGGGAGGCGCTTACGGAGGTGATTCGAAGCGCAGAATTACCTTCTAATGGGCTTCCGGACGAACTAGGCGGACGTGAGAAAGCCGAAATCCTAGTAGAACGCACTACTAGGCTAATCACCGAGATGTGCGACGCAACGATGCCCCAAGTATCCACCAGCCACCTCAGACGTCCGGTTTACTGGTGGACGGGCGACATCGCTGAGCTTAGAAAGCAAAGCCTTCGAGCCAGAAGAAGAGCTCAAAGGGCCCATAACCGCCCAACGGCTCAAGAACTTGCACGTGGGTACGACGAGGCGAAGAAGAGACTCCGGGACGCAATCAAAGAAAGTAAGCGCCGCTGCTGGTACAAGATCCTAGATGATGTAGAGAACGATCCGTTCGGCGAGGGATACGCGATCGTCACGCGAAAAATAGGAGAAATGGGGCGAATGGAACCGATGGCGGCAGAGGCGATCGAGAAGATAATTGACAAGCTGTTTCCCACCCATCCCACCCGACCTCAATTAGAAATGACGGACGAACTGACGGATGAGATACCCCTTTTTAGCGAGGGCGAACTTATCGCGGCAACTTCTTCCCTGAAGAGCGGTAAGGCTCCGGGACTGGATGGCATTCCCGCGGAAATACTTAAGGCCGTTGCCAAACAACGGCCTGAGCTGCTCCTGGAAATGTACAATCAGTGCCTGGTGCAGGGCGTGTTCAGTCCGCGGTGGAAAAGGGCTAGGCTAGTCTTAATTGAAAAAGCTAAAGGTCAGGCGGGCGCGAAGCCATCGTACAGGCCGTTGAGCCTGCTCGACACTATGGGAAAGACAGGCGAATCGCTAATAAAACCGCGAATATTAAGCGCCGTCAGGGAGGCGGGAGACCTTTCAGACAAGCAATACGGCTTCAGAAAGGGACGCTCAACAATCGGCGCGATCAGAGAAGTAACGGACACGGTCAAGAAAACGGATGAAGCGTGTCATGCGGCCAGGCCATTGGTCTTGCTCGTGACACTAGACGTGAAAAACGCGTTCAATTCGGCTAGATGGGTCGACATTTTGGATTCTCTGCGATCGTTTGGGGTGCCTTGGTACATCATGCGACTCGTAGAGGATTATCTGAGGGAGCGCACGATCGAATACGAAACCGCGGAGGGACGTAAGAGCAGGCCCATAACGGCAGGGGTGGCGCAGGGTTCAATCTTGGGACCGGACTTCTGGGGCATTCTGTACGATGGGTTACTCAGAGTAGAAGTACCGGAGGATGTTAAACTCGTCGGGTACGCGGACGACGTAGCGGCGGTTATAATAGCTAGAAATGTGGAGATCGCGCAGGGCAAATTGAACGCGGTAATGGCCCGGGTGCTAAAATGGATGACCGACCACGGACTACAGCTAGCACTCGAAAAGACGGAGATAGTTCTCTTGACTAGGAAGCGTGTCTCGACCATCATACCGATGCGCGTCGGAGACGTAACAATAACGACGAAGCCGACAGCCAAGTACCTGGGGGTAACCCTAGATACGAAGCTGAACTACGGGGCGCATTTAGACAGCGTATGCGAAAAGGCGGCGATTAGGGTGGCGCAGCTTAGTCGATTAATGGCCAACGTGCGCGGGCCTAGGCCGGCAGTCAGACGACTCTTAATGGCAACCACAAACTCTATTCTTTTATACGGAGCGGAGGTGTGGGCCGATACCATGGAGAAGAAAAAGTATCGTAAGCAGATAACGGCGGTGCAACGTAGAGGGGCGCTTCGGATCGCGTGCTCGTATCGAACGGTATCCAGGGACGCGACAATGATTATCGCAGGGGTGATTCCCGTGGATCTGCTTGCAATTGAACGCAAGCGGATCTACGAGTCTCCGGGAATAGGCTAGGGTGGAAATCCGAACCGAGGAACGCGATAGGACGATGCGGGAAATGGCGCAGGAGCCGTATGGAGTGAATTGCCGCCATGCTACAATGCCGACGAAAACATTGATTTAAGGAGGGTAAGCCGTGGGTACGGCAGAAGAGCGGTGGCTGAGGTTAATTTTTGCCTGGCGAAACCATGAGAGTCGCCCCATTAAGCATGTTCTCCAACTCTCCGAAAAAAAAAAAAAAAAAAAAACATCTGATCATTACTTTTTTAAGAGAGGATTTTTATATATGTATCTTATATGTCTTACCAAATCATACCATCATGTAGGTTATGTGTTTTTTAATTTTTGAGGTTAGATATTTGTTATTCATTTTATAGCTAATTAATTAATTGTTACAAATCTAATTGCAAAATTTAAATTAAATACGATTGTTTGTTATTAAACTTGTTATCATTCAAATTTAAATATCGAATTGTAAATGTTGGTGCTATCTAAATTGGATACACATTTGTCGATCAGTTCTAACTTCATTTATAGGCTTCACAATATCTGATCTTGACTTTTTTAAGAGAGGATTGGTTTGTTTGATTTTTACATTATCGCCAGAATTCTTGGTATGAAGTTGTGTTATATTTCATAGATTTTGATTTATAAATAAAGAGAATCTATTATTTTATTAGAAAAAGTATTTTTATTTTATAATATTTTTCATAATAAGGAATATAAATCATCTAGATATAAGTCTTTAATCTTTCAATAATCTTTGAATATCTCCTTTAACAGAATCTAAAATGAAAGAAGCGAATAGATTATGTGAATATAGACAAAAAAAAAGAATCTATTATATTACAAAATGAGGAGAAACAAAAAAATATTGTAAAAGTGAATAAAGGAAAAAGAAAGTTTAGAAATAATGATTTGAATGATATAAATGCAATAGAAAGAAATTCTGATATTTTAAATATGTCATATATAAAAGATTCTAATGTTCCATCACCTGGTTTAATAGCTAATATGGAATTTGATGAAAATACTATTATGATTAATTTTATAGGAAATTTTAATAACGAATGTCAATTTTGTAAAGCAAAACATTTTAAAGGAGAAATGTCACAAGATAAAATGTACATTCATTGTTGTCATAAAAATAAAGTTCATCTTAATATTAAAAAACCGCTGCTAAGTCATTGGCACTTAGCTTCCTCCTATTCTGCTAGTGGAAGATAATTACATGGGACAATCAACTCATTCTTTGATTTAAATATTGGCTACTATTCGATACTAAAAGGAGGGTCAGCCAGGGGAGAGATCCACCAGACGTTAGAATAGCTCCTGGGAAAGAGGCCTCACCGGAGATCCGCTCGGGACTGAACCCCCAAGCTCTCTTAAGACGAGAGAGCGCGGGCGTTGGAGAAGGGGGAAAATATTCCAACCTTGTGGGTAGCAGTCTTTTAGGTACACTATTGTTGAATATATTGTATAAATCATATCATAATAAAAAGCAAAAATATTTTTTCAAAATCGAAAAAATGGCCATGAAATGTCATAAAATAGTGCTTAATGATTTTAAAAGAAATTTACTCGAATTCGAGAATCAGAAAACATATATGCACGTCCATCTTATTACGATCGATCACGTAGTTCCAGTAAATTATAACAGGTATCTTACCACCGATGCACGGATTGACAACCTCGCTCACGCACACAACGACACGACCAAAACACACTACAGAACACGACACCACGCACAGACAAGTACCATTCCTGCATCCGGACATTTCTGTATAAAACCATGAAAACTCTCCAGAACTATACTAAGCTTAATTATCAAATTATATGGCTCTGAACCATAAATAATTATATGTTCCAAGGTCACACAGGAGTATACAGGCGGTGAGAGTGAAGAATGTTGATCTAATACTTTTAACTAAAGGTTTCGATCAAGCTACAAACGACATCTGGCATTCCTGCAGAGGTTGATAGTACGGAAGATCAATCTTTTCCTAAAATTTCAACTCAATTTAACCTTTTTACTCCGCAATCGTACCGACATAAAAAAACATTTTTTTTAGTTTTTGATTTTTTATCTCAAATAACTAGTCGCCAAGAATTGCTTAAATTTTATACAAGTAGTATCGGTTGTTTTTTATCTGTCATGAATTTTTAAAAAACATTACTATTTTGTTTTTTAGTTATTTATGTTTATCGAAAATTACCTTTTATATCATAAAAAAGAAACAGATTCGTCAATCTAGAAATCTTGCGGGAATAAAGTAGACAAGATTTATGTTCTTTAGGTACCTATTGTTGAATATATGGTATAAATCATATCAATTATAAAAAAGCAAAATATTTTTTCAAATAGAAAAATGGCTATTATATGCGCCATAAAATTGTCAGATCATAAAACAAAAAATGACCTAATTCAGAATTAGAAAAATATATGCATGTCAAATTATTGCGATCCGTCGCATGGTCCCAAATATTATGGCGGTATATCGTACACAACACACACGACACACTGACAACCCACACAAGCACACACACACCACACACGAGCCATCCGCACTAGACATGTTTTTAAAATAGTACTGATTTTCTCAACACTCAAATGCGTTTCACGAAGTAGTAGCAAAACTGAAAATTTTACTATTGACAAGCTTACCTCTAGAGGAGGCACAAAACGATACCAATTTGAATTAAAAAATTTATTATTTAATAATCTCAAATAGTATCAAATTATAGAAAAATATAAGCTATATATATAATTTCTTTGGGATAAATATGGTTTTGGATCCAAATGTAATAAATTTAATACAGTTGACTACAAAATTGTGAAATATGTTGAAGTTGTATCCATATTCATTATTATATCATTGCATCCCTAACTGACTCATCTTAGAAACATTTATCTAATATAATCCTTATGCTGAAAGATCTACAGAATGGTAGCCATAAAGTAGAGAAGAAGAAATATGAAGAAGCACTCAATAACTAATATTAAATGCTCGACAAATAGTAATGTTATTAACTCGTGACGATTGTACTAAAAATAATCTATTTTGCCTAACTTGTATGATAAATTTGAGGCTTGGTATATGTTGGATATGACGGAGCCCACCTATCAATCTGTGATATTTCTACTCATACCCAAAATCAAGACAAAACACAAGAATAAATATATCTTCTGAGTAAACACCTTGATCCATGGTTTATCTTTTGATCTTTCCCTTTGGTGGAACGGGATGGCTAAACACTTATAATGAAAAAGTGTATCAAAAGATACAAAGATAAAAAGGACTAATATATCTACATTGCACATATATCTTCATGATATAAGTTAAAGTCATTCGTGTGATAAATTTAATCCATGTTTAAGTTAAACAATTTTTATCACACAAAGTTATTTGATGTTTTGGACAAGAATTGAGCTTGTCGTTATTATTTATAATACGTAGTCATGCAAGCACATTACGCACGATTATGTAAAAGGATTAATAGATTATGTTCTAATTGAGCCAATCGTGAAAATTCTAAAATTGAAAATTGGTAATGTTACCGATCACTCAATATAGGAAGTCCTAGAGCCATACAATGAAAATTTATTTAGATTCAAATGACACATATTACAAAAAAAAAAAAAATACTTTAATCTGTAGAATCAAAAACAAATATTTGATTTACATTATGAAAGACATAGATAGATAATATTGGTATAAATTTATATTTTATTGACTTGTCCTGGTAGGGTAGTGGTAAAAGTTATCTTACTATGTTACGCAGTTAAATATTTGATTCATTAAACATTACCTTTTCTAAACAATTAGCCATGGTACTGTATTGCCTGCCTAAGTTGTTGATTAATGGTAAAACTGGTCATGCGTACATTTTTAACATTACCATTACAACATAAATGACACAAACAACATGTATACTTTCTCCTAATTCAATATGGAATTCTCTTTAAAATGTTTAAATCATGATTGGGATGAAATATCAATCGGTATCGAAACCTGCTTTTGAAGCATAACGGTACATCTCTTACAAGATTTACTGGTTGCTAATAATCCTTTTGGAGGAAAAATTGTTGTCACATCTGGTGACTTTAGACAAACACTTCCTATAGTACGTCATGGTAATCGAACGAAAATAATGGAATCATGTGTAAAAAGAAATAAAATATGGTCATCTTTTATGAAATTATCATTAAAAGAAAATTTAAGATTACAAAATAAAGATTATGAATTCATAAATTGGCTTCTTCATGTAGGAGAAAATAAAAATGCAACAAAATTTGAATTACAAAATAATGTTAAAAGAATACCACAAGAATTAATTTGTAATAATGATTTGATCACAGAAATTTTTGGACATAAAATTGATCCAAATGATTTATCTTTAAAAGATAAAATAATCTTATCACCTCTAAATTCCGATATATTAAAAATTAATGAAAATATAGTTGAGAAAATTGATGGGAAAAGTTTTGTATTTTATAGTGATGATAAAATTGAAAATGAAAATGATGACAATCTAATAGATTCAATACCAATTGAATTTTTGAATTCGATAACACCAAATGGATTACCACCACATAAATTAATTTTGAAAAAAGGAGCAATAGTTGTTAAGGAAATTTAGATATCGATGGCGGACTTTGTAATGGAACCAGAATAATTATTAAAGATATTAAAAAATTTATATTAATTGGAGAAATTATAACTGGTAAGTATTCCGGTAAAGTTGTTTTACTACCACGAATTGATTTAAGTCCATCATTAGATGAAATACCTTTTCGTATGATAAGAAGACAATACCCAATAAGATTAAGTTTTGCTATGACTATAAACAAATCTCAAGGTCAATCTTTCAATAAAGTTGGAATTTATTTACGCACTCCAGTATTTAGTCATGGTCAATTATATGTTGCTTTGTCAAGAACAACATCAAGAAATAACTTAATATTATTTTTAAGTAAAGAATTTATTTATGAACACAATGACAATTTATTAGACAATAAAAAAAACGAAGAAAATTAAATGGTGATATGAATATATATACAAAAAACATAGTATATTCAGAAATTTTTTTAAATTAAACAAATGTTTTAAAAATAAAATAAATAAAATAAATTAAAAGAATTGTATATATATATATAATGATGATTATTTTGTCAAATGANAAAAAGATATATATATATATATATATATATATATACTCAAACAATTAATCATTTGACAAAATTATCATCATTATACAGATTAAATATATAAAATTAACATACATATTGTTATTATTAGACTGAGTTATCTTAATTATTACATTTAAATATATAGTATTTATCATTTAACTAAGTTACCATTATAAAATTTAAATATATAAAACTATAATCTATACATTTATTTAACTTATATATGGATATCATTTTTAAAAATAAATGTTATATCAATAGCTTCGTTAATTTTTGTAGCTGAGTTATTGCTATATTAGAGATCGAATATTACAATATGAATAAAATTATTTGGCTGAGTTATCGCCATTAAAAAGTAGAAATATATAAATTTAATATATACGTTTGTTGACAGATTCATTACAATATATAGTTCAAGTATATAATTTTTTAAAAATAAATGTTATATCAATAGGTTTGTTAATTTTTGTGGCTGAGTTATCGCTATCTTAACGTTTGAATATGACAATATAAATAAAATTATTTGGCTGAGTTATCGCCATTAGAAAGTATGAATATATAAAAATGTAATATATACAATTTTTAACAGATTTGTTACCATCATAAAATTTAAATATTTAATACAAATAATATTTTAATTGAATACAGTTATTATAAAAATAACATATTACAATATTACTATAATTGTTTGGCTGAGTTATCGCCATTGTCATTTCTATCTACAGTAATAATAATGACAAATTGTTAAAAACAATTATAAAAAATGTATTACATACAATAGTTATTGTGAAATGCTCAGTTTTCGCATTTAAATAAAGCTAAGCAGGAAGACATTTAAATGGGTCGAATTCAAAATATAGGTCAATGCCCTTCCCTATAGGATGACACGAAAGAGAGAGCAAGCGCCGCATCTAAGAGCAGATAGTCGAGACCACACAATAGGTCATAGGGAAAACTCTGAAGCACAGCCGCTTGAATAAATTAAGGAAATGACAGGAAACAGAGCCGACGACACGAGCGACAATAACAAACAATATGTGAAAATCGCGAAAGTCGGATAACTCGATTATATTTCATCTTTATATGCGTATCATAAATTAAAATCACGCGAGACTGATCCGCATAAATTCGGACAAACGAGCTACACTGGTAACAATGAATACACATACATTGCCAATAAGCACACTAGTAGGAGAATTGCAAGAGTATCAAAAAGAAGGAGATGCGTATCCAAACAGCGAGTACACGTGTATATATATCATCAGAAGGAGAGCCTTGTGCAAATCTGCCGAAGAAAGAACCACGCTTCCGAACTGCGAGCGCCTGCACACCTGAAACACCAGCAGGAGGGCTTCGTCTTAAAATCTACGAGAATATTATGAAGGAGAAGGCAAGCGTTCGAACAGCAAGTGCACGTGCACTTCCAACACCAATGAGAAGAGTACACCGAGGTCGTGATGAGTGCAGAAGAAGACGAGAGCATATGTGAATTTCGTCGTCGTTACAAGAAGACGGCATATTAATGAGCAGAAATAGGAATCCTAGACCACTTGCACTCGTGTATAGATATACGAAGTCAACGGCGGCGACTCTATCCACAAAAGAGGAAATACACTCTACAGGGGAGCGAGGAAAAAAACCCATCGTCGCTACAAGCACAAAGGAATGCCTTTTAAAAAAATGCCTACAACAACAAGCCTAGAGAAACCATATAAGGAAATATGCAGCATTTAAGCTCTCTGAGTGGATGCGCTATTCACAAATGTTCACTACTACCTATGTGCGTAAAGGGTATCGGTGAGGGCGATTTCGAGTATATAAGGCCCTGGTCCGCCGGGCCCGACACAGTATTCTCATCGAAATTTCACCGCGTGGAAGCTCTGCCCGAGCGGAGCCCGGTCCGGTATATCGTCTCGGGACTTAAACTTTTTACGTGTAACTCCTTTCAAAGACTTATAATAGATTACTTTCGATCTTGTCTACAGAGTTGGAGAACATGAAGCTTCTTGGTAATGCTGTGCCATCGCTACGACCAGGCCCAGGTAGGAATCGTGGCGTGTTTATAAAATGCAGATTTATCTCT
>CM053169.1:33241625-33280645 GCA_012977825.3 Pteromalus puparum | reverse complement strand
GAGCGCGTAGCGCGAGCGTCGGGGGGCCTGGCGAGCGCGAAGCGCGAGCGTCAGCGGTCGTGCCTTATGTGCAAAACGCGAAGCGCGAAGCGCGAGCGTTTTGCGTGCCTTGCATCGCGAAGCGATGCAAGGCGGCAAGCCACATAGCGGCCGAAGGCCGCGTTGTGGCGCGCTAGTTTTTATCCCGATCCTCTACGTAATTTTGAAATGCGAGCACAATTTGTTCGATTTTTACGCGTATTTTTACATACAAATATTGGTGTTACACGATTATCTCTGAGAGACTTTAGTCGATCAGGCTAAAACTTTGTGTGCAAACTCCCCTCACCACCAGAACCTGATGGCTCTATTTTCAGCTTAATCCCGCACATGTACGCAGAATGCGGCCACCTCCAAAAATCGCTAAAAACGATTTTTTGGCTCTAACTCGAATTCTAAACATTCTGCAAAAAAAAGTTAAATAGAAAAGTTGTAGATCTTTGAAAAATGAGACTTTTTCTCGTTAACATCAAATCATGAAAATGCCTATAACTGGAGTTTACAGCCCAAAATCGATTTTTTACAGCTTAAAAACCAATTATGTACAATAAAACTTCGAGACTTTAAAAAATTAAAAAATATATATCTAACACTCGTGAATTTACAAAAAATTTTTTGAAAGTGTACTACGGTAATACGAGTGAAACCCAACAAATTAATCTCAAACAAAAATTATTGTCAGAACTTCTCTTTGCTCCTGGTATGCGAGATTCAAAAGACGAGTTTCTTCTAACAATATTATAAAGCGTTTCGTCCTAGACTGTTGGACTGGACTCCTCAGTAAGGATCCAACAGTCCTCCTTAGACGCTCTGCTGCAAGATGTTACTACAGCCCAATACTATGTAGGAGTCATATTATTGGCTGTAGTAAGCATGCATGCCAGCAGAGCGTCTAAGGAGGACTGTTGGATCCTTACTGAGGAGTCCAGGTCCAACAGTTACAACGACGTTGCCTTGTTGCGACTCGTTACGTTTCCTCTCTCATCCCTATATATAATGATCATACATAATAAACATTATATCTGAAATATTCTTGTGTTAGACATGTCCTTTCAGCAGGAGGTGAAGTGACAGAAGCAGAACAGCAAAACAGAGAGAGAGAGAGAGAGAGGAGAGCCGCGCGTAGTGTGTATGTGCGTGTGGCCAAGGCCGTCTGAGAGAGGAAGTGGAGAAGAAGAACAGAGAGGAGAAAAATAATAGCGAGAATACGCGGTCGCGGTCTCGCGCCGCGAATACTTCGGAGTTTACCGGCCGTAACATGGACAGTCATACCCGATAACTGTCTCTTCGTCTCCGCGGCTACGCTTACTTTAAGCCACGAAATAGATCCGTGCGTGCGTGCGTTCGAAACTTCGAGAGGACCTGCTACAAGCGTGCCTTGACCAGGAACTTCGTGTGTCGCTGGAATCACCTCTGCTATTCAGTTCCCACCGCGTGTCGCAGTGGTTTGGGCCGCTTGACTTCTAAGCTGTCACCCCGGCCACACACGAGGCCTTGAGGCGTCCGTTCTGCTGTCCAGCGTCGGGCCCATGTCATCCGCCTGCCGCCATCCTCTCTCAACACACCGGGGGGGGGAGGGATTATTGTTCAGAACTTCTCTTGCTCCTGGTATACGAGATTAAAAGACGAGTTTCTTTCTAACATATTATAAAGCGTTTCGTCCTAGACTGTTGACTGGACTCTCAGTAGGCCAACAGTCTCCTTAGACGCCTCTGCTGCAAGATGTTACTAACCCATATGGTAGGAGTCCTAATATTTATGGCCTGTAGTAACATGCCTTGCAGCAGAGCGTCTAGGAGGACTGTTGGATCCTTACTGAGAGAAGTCCAACGAGTTGCCTTGTGTGCACTCGTTACGTTCCTCTCTCCCCTATATTATATGATCATACTATAATAAACATTATATCTGTAAATATTCTTGTGTATAACATTCCTTTCAGCAGCAGGTAAGTGACAGAAGCAGACAGCCATAACACAGAGAGAGAGAGAGAGAGAGAGAGAGAGCCGCGCGTAGTGTGTATGTGCGTGTGGCACCGTCTGAGAGAGAGTGAGAGAGAGAGAGAGAAAAATTAATAGCGAGAATAAACGCGGTCGCGTCTCGCGCCGCGATACTTCGGAGTTTACCGCCGTACAGGACAGTCATGCCGATACTGTCTCTTCGTCTCCGCGGCTACGCTTACTTTAAGCAAGATAGATCCGTGCGTGCGTGCGTTCGACTTCGAGAGGACTGCTACAGCGTCCTTGACCAGGAACTTCGTGTGTCGCTGGAATCAACCTGCTGCTATTCAGCACCGCGTGTCCATTGGTTTGCCGCTTGACTTCTAGCTGCACCCCGGCCACACACGAGGCTTTGAGGCGTCCGTCCTGCTGTCCAGCGTCGGGCCCTGGTCATCCGTCCTGCGCCGCTCCGGTCCAAGCCACGAAGCATTTGTCGAGCTCCACGGAGCACATCTGTAAGTACCTGCCCGATCGCAATACTCTCTCTCTCGGCATTATTCGCTCTGCTCCGTCTCTCTTACTCCGCGCTGCATTTGTACTGATTTTCGAGTCTTTACATAAAGAGAAACTTTGCTATTACTCGGCTTGTGTCACTTTGTTCCTGACTCTGTCCATTCCCATGCGATTCGCTCGTAATTTATCTCGCGAACTAACTACGTAGCCAAATCACTCACGACGCCTCCACGGGCATACGTGCACGATATAATATTTTCTCTTGAGCTGACTCCCACGTGTTATGTCTAGCAATGATAACGGTGTCGTCAGCATAAGAAACAACAGTATCATCTTGCATACCTCTCAGTAGGTCATTAACGTATAAAATAAAAACCGCTGCCAAGTCATTGGCACTTAGCTTCCTCCGATTCTGCTAGTGGAAGATAATTACATGGGACAATCAACTCATTCTTTGATTTAAATATTGGCTACTATATTTCGATACTAAAAGGAGGGTCAGCCAGGGGGCCCAGGGGAGAGATCCACCAAACGTTAGAATAGCTCCTGGGAGAGAGGTCTCACCGGAGATCCGCTCGGGACTAAAGCCCCGAGCTCTCTTAAGACGAGAGAGCGCGGGCGTCGGAGAAGGGGGAAAATATTCCAACCTTGTGGGTAGCAGTTTTTTAGGTACACTATTGTTGAATATATTAGAGAAGTATTATTGTCATAGAACTTCTTTGCTCCTGTATGCGAGATTTTAAAGACGAGTTCTTTCTAAACTAATATTTAAAGCGTTTCGTCTCTAGACTGTTGACTGGACCGCTTCAGTAATGGCCAACTATGTCTCCTTAGACCTCTGCGCAATGTTACTACAGTCTGCCCAATTATAGTAGCGATCCAATATATTATGGCTGTAGTAACTCTTGCAGCAGAGCCGTCTAAGATGACGTTGGATCTTACTGACGAGTCGCAGTCCACCGTTAGACGAGTCCGTTGTGTCACTTCGTTACTGTCACATAACCTCAACCACCTATATATATTATCATACTATTAATAAAACATTAATATCGTAATCATTCTTGTGTATACATTCTTTCAGCAGGGATAAGTGACAGAAAGCAGCAGCCATAACACAGAGAGAGAGAGCAGAGAGCAGAGAGAGCGCGCGTAGTGTGTATTGCGTGTGCACCGTCTGAGAGAGAGTGAGAGAGAGAGAGAGAAAATTAATAGCGAGAATAAACGCGGTCGCGTCTCGCGCCGCGATACTCGAGTTTACCGCCGTACAGGACAGTCATGCCGATACTGTCTCTTCGTTCCGCGGCTACGCTTACTTTAGCAAGATAGATCCGTGCGTGCGTGCGTTCGATTCGAAGGAGCTACAGCGTCCTTGACAGGAACTTCGTGTGTCGCTGGAATCAACCTGCTGCTATCAGCACCGCGGTTCCATTGTTTGCCGCTTGACTTCTAGCTGCACCCGGCCACACAGAGGCTTTGAGCGCTTCCGTCCTGCTGTCAACGGTCGGCCCTGGGCTCCGTCCTGCGCCGTCCGGTCCAAGCCACGAAGCATTTGTCGAGCTCCACGGAGCACATCTGTAAGTACTGCCGATCGCAATACTCTCTCTCTTCGGCTTATTCCGCTCTGCTCCGTCTCTCTTACTCCGCGCTGCATTTGTCTGATTTTCGAGTCTTACATAAAAGAAAACTTTGCCTATTACTCGGCTTGTGTCATTTGTTCCTGACTCTGTCCATTCCCATGCGATCGCTCGTAATTTATCTCGCGAACTAACTACGTAGCCAATCACTCACGACGCCTCCACGCACGTGCACGATATAATATTTCTCTGAGCTGAATCCCACGTGTTAGTCTAGCAATGATAACGTGTCGTCAGCATAAGAACAACAGTATCATCTTGCATACCTCTCAGTAGTCATTAAACGTATAAAATAAAAACGCGCTGCAGTCATTGGCACTTAGCTTCTCCGATTCTGCTAGTGGAAGATAATTACATGGGACAATCAACTCATCTTTGATTTAAATATGGCTACTATATTTTCGATACTAAAAGGAGGGTCAGCCAGGGGGCCAGGAGAGATCCCCAAACGTTAGAATAGCTCCTGGGAGAGTCTCACGGAGATCCGCTCGGCGACTAAAAGCCCGAGCTCTCTTAGACGAGAGAGCGCGGGTCGGAGAAGGGGGAAATATTCCAACCTTAGGGTCGCAGTTTTTTTAGGTCACATTGTTGAATATATTGTATAAATACATATCATAATAAAGCAAAATATTTTTAAAAAATCGAAAATGGCCATGAAATGGTCATAAAATAGTCTAAATCTTAAAAGAAAATTTTACTCGAATTCAGAATCAGAAACATATAGCACGTCAATCTTATTACGATCCGATCACGTAGTTCCAGAATTATAACAGTATACGTCGTCACATGCACCACGCACGCACACACACACAACACCACAGACAAACCATCTGCACAGACTTTTATAAAACCATGAAAACTCTCAAAACATATTAGCTTTAATTATCAAATTATTGGTTTAACAAAATAATAATGTTCAGTCACCCAGAGTATACAGGGTGAGAGGTGAAGAATTTGAATCTTAATATCTTTAAACTAAAAGGTTTCATAAGCTACAAAAAGAACCTAGCTGAAGTGATCAAGAGATCAATCTTTTCCTAAAATTTCAACTCAATTTAAACCTTTTTACTCCCGTAATCGTACGACATAAAAAACATTTTTTTTTAGTTTTTGATTTTTATCTCAAAAACTAGTCGCAAAATTGCTTAAAATTTTCCAACTAGTAGATATTTTGTTTTTTATTGTCATGAATTTTTTTAAAACATTTAACTATTTATTTTTGAGTTATATATGTTTTTCGAAAATTACTTTTTATATCATAAAAAATGAACAGATCAGTCAATCTAGAAAGTCTTGCGGAAAAAGTAGACAAATTTATGTTCTTTTAGATACACTATTGTTGAATAATTGTATAAATCATATCATTATAAAAAAGCAAAATATTTTTTCAAAAATAGAAAAATGGCTATAATATGCCATAAAATGGTCAGAATCATAAAATAAAAATGACCTAAATTCGAATTAGAAAAAATATAAGCATAAAGCTTAAATGCAATATTTTGTAAAACTAGAAGTGTATTATTGAGTCTCTAGAAAAAAGCACGTGTATAATTGTATGTACTGAAACTTGAACTACAATACACTCAATATTTATCAACTGCAAGGCTACAAACCTTGTATAATGAAATGTAAAATTAATAAGGCTGAATGTCTTAGTTTATTTTTTATAAAAAATAACTATGATAGTATGATAAATTGAGCAGTTGTGATAATTGATATTGTAAGTACTGATATAAAACTTATGACAGGGAATTCCATTAGAATTTCTGCTAATGTATCAGGAATGTCACTACAAAGTCTGATTTGTCAATAGTGTAAGAAAATTCTTTGTAAGACATAGGAATTGTTAAAAATCACTGGTATATTTGGAGATTTGAATATTATATACTAGAATAATGTAGCAATTCTAGAAACTAGCGCAATAATTATTAGTCAGGAATTGTAATAATAATCTGACACGTGCAATTGTACCGTACTTCAGAGGAATTAGCGGCCGCTTCTTAAATATATGAGAAGGAGAAGTGCATGATAACTCGTTTCGCTAAATAAGTAAATAGAAATTTAATCTTTTAAATTAAATATACCGTTTAACAATCATACCTTTATCAGTAAATATGGATCAGATTAAGATACCAATAGCAAGGAAATAGTTAAAATGCATAACTATTATAAAATTAAAAAACATAGGCTGAAAATTTTGAACGGCAGATAGTACTGACAAAAAGGATCCAAATGATGCATAAAGACTTATCAAAATGGTACATAGTTGTCTGAGTTCAGATACATATTCAAAAAATTAAAGAAAAAAAATAAAGACCTGCCAAGAAACCCACTATTTGGACACTAAAAAATGAATATAAAAATTACAAAAATTTTAATGAGTCATTAAAGTGCGAAATACAAATTTGAGAATATCGAAATAAAAAAACATTAGTAATCAATCAACAGAACTATGGAATAACTCATTAATACTAAACTTAATAATAAATATGCAACATAACAGTACTGATTACTTAGTTATGAACAGCCGAAAAAATTGAAGACGAATTATTTATAGCCTAACCACATGATGATTATTTTAGCAAAAATAGGATTAGACTTGAGTAACAAATCCCTAATACAGATACAGATCAACCTAAAATTACCAGATAAAATAAGAAATCAATCTCTTATATATCTACCGAATTGTGTTGAGATTCGAAGAACTATAGATCATTGAAATAAAGACTGGAGTTTGATAATATAATCAAAAACGCATCAATTTTTAGTTAACTAATAATAGAATAACCATTAAACATATTCTTTAATACGTCTACTACAAAGCTCCTGGCATCTCCACTAAAACAACTGAGCATAGTTCCAGTTACAAAGTGTGAAGGTCATGTATGACTAACTATAGCAATTTCTATAATATTCCGAATTAGCAAAGATAATTTGAGAAAATCTTGTATAATAGTGTGTATCTATTTCTAAGGAATGCAAGATCATATCGGAAAAACTAACGTTGGTTTTGTTAAAAAAGAGGCACAACGGATGCGTTAAATTATATCTCAGACATAATATACTAAAAATCGACAGAATCGAAACCAGTTATAATATTCTTCTTAGCTTAGCTAAAGCCTTTGCATACGGTAGATCATCAAAAATCTGTGAAACTAGAGAGTATGGAATTAAGAGAGAGTGCATTAATTTAATAAACAGCTACCTCCTCATATAGAAAAAATGCGTAAAATAAAGAATTTGAAAGTGGATACAAGATATACCATCGAGTTCTCCAGGGACCATCTAGGACCGTAATTGCTTCTCCTTAGAGGAAGCTTGGTAAATAGTAAAAAAATTCTTCAGTTTTGCCATAACGTCGTGAAACGCCATTTGGACCGGTGTTTGGAGTAGGAATCAAGCGTTTTGAAAATGTCGTGCGGATGGCTGTGTGTGTGTGTGGTGTGTGTGTGGTGCTTGTGGTGTGTGTTGTGTGTGATGTGTGTGTGTGTGGTGTGTGTCGTATTACCGTATAGCGCCATATATTTTGGAAGCGCATGGCGACGGATCGTTATAATTGACCGTTATTATGAGTATGATTTTTGTATATTTTCGTACTCTAGGGTATAAACATTCTCATTTGTTGGATTTATGGTTTCTGCGTTGACCAGAGTCAAACTAAGGATAGCTGATGGTGCTGATAGACTGAGCTATCAGAAATTCTTGAGCATTGGAACGTACTATTATTAAGATCGAGCCCACTACTATATATACTAACTATATTGCTATATGATGGAGAGTATTTTATCGGTAGAGCAGTGATCTGAATAACTTATTTGTGAGTATAAATTTTAATGTTTTTTTTTCTTCAGTTTCTCACATTGTGGCCAAGTGCTGGATTGGTATCTCTTTAATAACCTCAAAACTACTGAAAACTGCAATATTACTTGTATTTGTAATCAGTATTTATTTTTGTTTGATAGACTTATTCTTAAATAAACCTTATTTAATCTTATATTTATTGTAATTTCAGATAAATAGATACAACACATGTTGTATCACAGATTTAAAGAATAATAATTTCGTTTGTAGGATTTGGGGGGGGACGGTTCTGGGAAAATTGATAGTTTAGATCAGCCACAGTTTTAGAGGATGTAAGTAACTACTTAGAGGCTTTTGTTCAATCTAGCGATTTCCTTATTGAATGTAGGTTTTTCTAGTTCAAGTATAATAATAACACTTAAATTTTCGGGACAGTAAATTTACTGATATCACCTTAAAGAATAATCTTCATAGCGTACGTACGTCATTTATCGATGCAATATACTCGATCGGCTCAATGATTCTTGTATTCAGCATGAGTATTTCTTCAATACGCATTTCGTATAAATTTAATTTGAAAAGTGGATTTAATCACGGATGAATCTAAGAGATAAAGGCCAAAATATCAAATCTTCAGCTTTAATGAATATAGGAAAATTCTGAAAATATTGGGTTAGATGTGGCATGTGCACCGAAGTTATTTACTGAATCTATGATTATCAAAAAGAATTGCTTATAGGGTTTGTTGTATGAAAAAAGTATTTTAAAAAATGTTTGCCACAGCAAAAAGTTTGTGTTTTCAAAATATTCTGTAAACTTTTACATTTAAACATTTTACTTAAAACTTAAAACGCCTTAAAAAATTTTTTTGAAAGTGTACTACGGTAATACGACCGTAAACCCCAACAAAATTATCTTCAAATCAAAAATTTTTGTCAGAACTCTCTTGCTCCCTGTATGCGAGATTCAAAAGACGAGTTTCATTCTAACAATATTATAAAGGCGTTTCGTCCTCAGGACTGTTGGACTGGACTCTCAGTAAGGATCAACAGTCCTCCTTAGACCGCTCTGCTGGCAAGATGTTACTACAGCCAACATATGTAGCAGTGCCCTCTTCGGTCTGTGGGAAGTAGTCAGCCTCCTACCGCATTCTTTCAACCGTATCCGAATTACAAAATAATATATTCAAGTACCAAAGTTAAATCAAGTTAAATCATAAGTCTATATCAAGTCACGCAAACATTCCTAAAGACAAAACGTGTTCTATATGTATATTAACAAAAAAGATGATGAGAGTATTGATGAATTAAACACAAAAGGAATTCACTATCTGATAAAGATAAATCAATACAAACGAAGAAGGTTATCAAAAAAAAAGACATGAAATAGCTCCATAAACTTATTGATATGAGGAAAGTGTCACCAAAGCAATGAATACGAAAAAGTTAAAATCTGCTGAGTATGTGAATGTAATAAAGAACAAAGTTATTAATCCTAAAAGTAAAATTGGTAGAGATTAAATAACCTGGAAAAAATGGAGTATGTGATAGTTGCTATAGTATTGAACGTAGACATCAATGAAAGGAAACTTTGGTGCTTCAAAAGAAAAATGTGGTTGTTTTATTCCTATGAGGAAAGTAAAACTGAATCACAGTCGTGATATTGAATTCGCTGAGTTTACCAACAATAATAGAGAAGTCAAGAATAGACTTTTTGTTTAGGATATCAGAACTCAGAGTATAGTGATTATTTGTTATGTTAACCATGCCTAACTATAGCAGATTTGCCACACTCGGTAGAAGTGTACAAATAAACTGTTTGCCTAAAGTGTCTGCTGATCATAAAAGTAGATTTCAGGCAATAAGTCAAATGTGCAAACAGTGCTTAAGTAAGAAAAAATATAAATACAAATGAGCATATTAGAACAGTGTGGAATGGATAGCAAAGAATGCGGAATTTTGCAATCAAATAAGGAAGTATATTGTAAGATACCGACTATACAGAGAACCTACTTTTGCCAAGATAATCGGTAAAGTAGGAACGTCGCGAAAGGTAATGGTAGCATAAAGGTTTGTATTTCGGCAATATCATCAGCATGAATAGTACTTAGCAGGACTAGAACTAAGGAGATAAGACCTAACAATGGATCAGATATCAGCACTGAGACTTAGGCAGTTTGAATAAGAAGTTGAAAATCTGAAAGAACTCTAATAGAGTCTTTAATTGACAAAGAAGAAATTTATTTTATGCGTAAACATAGAAGTTAAATGCAATCTTTTGTAAAACTAGAAGTGTTTATTGAGTCTCTACGAAAAAAGCCGTGAATATAATTGTATGCTATCTGAAACTTGAACTACAATACATCAATATTATCAACTCAAGGCTACAAACCTTGTTATAATGAAGTAAAATTAATAAGGCTGAATGTCGTTAGTTTATTTTTTTATAAAAAATAAGCTATATAGTATGATAAATTGAGAGTTGTTGAATAATTGAGTATTGTAAGTAACTGATATAAAACTTATTACGAGGTGAATCCCATTAGAATTTCGCCTATGTATCAGATATGTGATCTACCAAAGTCTGATTTGTCAATAGTGTAAGAAAATTTTTCTTGGTAAGACATAAGGAATGTTTAAAAAATCACTGGTATATTTGGAGATTTGAATGATTGGTATACTAGAAATAATGTAGCAATCTAGAAACTAGCGAATAATTATGTCAGGATTTGTAATAATAATCTTGAACGTGAATTGTACACGTACTTCAGAGGAATTACGCGGCCGCTTCTTAAATAATGAGAAGGAGAAGTGCATGATAACTCGTTTCGCTGAGAACTAAGTAAATAGAAATTTAATCTTTTAAATTAATACACCGTTTAACGATCACTACCCGTTATCATAAATATGCGATCAGATTAAGATACCAATACAGGTGAAATAGTTACAACAGATGCATAACTATATATAAAAGTTAAAAACATAGCTGAAAATTTTGACGGCAGATAGTACTGACTAAAACAGGATCCAAATGATGCAGTAAATGAACTTAATCAAAATGAGACATAGTGTCTTGAGTTAGATTAATATTCAAAAAATTAAAGAAAAAAAAAAAGACACTGCAAGAAACCCACTATTTGGAAACTAAAAAATGAATAATAAAAATTACGAAAAATTTTAATGGCATTAAAGATGCGAAAGTACAAATTTGAGAATAATGAAATTAAAAAAATTAGTAACAATCCAAAGAACTATGAATACTCATTAATACTAAACTTAATAATAAATATGCAACATAACAAGTCACCTGTTACTTAGCATTGAACAGCCAAAAATTGAAGACGAATTATTTAGTAGCTAACCACATGATGATTATTTTTAGAAAAATGGATTAGACTTGAGTAACAAATCCCTAATACAGATACAGATCAACCTAAATTACCAGATAAAAATATGCAAATCAATCTCTCTATATATCCTACCAATTGTGTTGAGATTCGAAGAACTATAGATCATGAAATAACAAGACTGGAGTTTGATAATATCATCAAAAACGATCAATTTTTACTTAACTTATATAGATAACCATTAAACAATATTTTATAATACGGTCCTACTACAAGCTCCTCATCTGCCACTAAAACAACTGACATAGTTCCATTTACAAAGCTGTGACAGGTCATGTATTGACGAACTATAGCCGATTTCACTATATATTCCGAACTTAGCAAAGATATTTGAGAAACATTTAGTATAATAGGTGTGTAATCTATTTCTAAGGAATGCAATATGCATATCGGAAAACAACTTGGTTTTGTTAAAAAAGAGGCACAACGGAATGCGTTTAAATTATATCTCAGACATAATATACTAAAAATCGACAAATCGAAACCAGTTATAATATTCTTCTTAGCTTAGCTAAAGCCTTTGCATACGGTAGATCACAACAACCTTTGTAACTAGAGAGATCTGGATACAGAGAGACTGCAATTAAATTTAATAACAGCTACCTCTATTAGAAAAAATGCGTAAAATATAGAATTTGAAAGTGATACAAAGATATACCATCGAGTTCCCCAAGGCCATCTAGGACCGTTATGCTTCTCCTTAGAGGAAGCTTTGTGTAAATAGTAAAAAAATTTCAGTTTTGCCTAATCGTCGTGAAACGCATTTGGACGGTGGTTTGGAGGTAGGAATCATCGTTTTGAAAATGTCCGTGCGATGGCTGTGTGTGTGTGTGGTGTGTGTGTGTGTTGTGGTGTGTGGTGTGTGTGTGTGTGTGTGGTGGTGTGTTCTATGTACCGTATAGCAGCCATATATTTTGGAAGCGCATGGCGACGGATCGTTATAATTGACCGATATTTATAGATCATATCATAAAAAGCAAAATATTTTTAAAAAATCGAAAATGGCCATGAAATGGTCATAAAATAGTCTAAATCTTAAAGAAAATTTACCTTCGAATTCAGAATCAGAAACATATAGCAGTCCAATCTTATTACGATCCGATCACGTAGTTCCAGAATTATATACAGTATACGTACCACAGCATGCACGCACGCACGCACACACACACACACCACAGACAAACCATCTGCACAGACATTTTATAAAACCATGAAAACTCTCAAACATATTAAGCTTTAATTATCAAATTATATGGTTTACAAAAAATATAATGTTCAGTCACACACAGAGTATACAGGGGTGAGAGGTGAAGAATTTGAATCTTAATATCTTTTAAACTAAAAGTTTTCATAAGCTCAAAAAGAACCTAGCTGAGAGTGATCAAGAGATCAATCTTTTCCTAAAATTCAACTCAATTCAATAAACCTTTTTATCCGTAATCGTACGACATAAAAACCATTTTTTTTTAGTTTTTGATTTTTATCTCAAAAACTAGTCGCCAAAATTGCTTAAAATTTTTACAACTAGTAGATATTGTTGTTTTTTATTGTCATGAATTTTTTTAAAACATTTAACTATTTATTTTTTGAGTTATATATGTTTTTCGAAAATTACTTTTATATATAAAAAATGAACAGATCAGTCAATCTAGAAAGTCTTGTGCGGGAAAAGTAGACAAATTTATGTTCTTTTAGATACACTATTGTTGAATAATTGTATAAATCATATCATTATAAAAAAGCAAAATATTTTTTCAAAAATAAAAATGGCTATAAATATGCCATAAATGGTCAGAATCATAAAATAAAAATGACCTAAATTCAGAATTAGAAAAAATATAAGCATGTCAAATTTTATTACGATCCGTCGCATGGTTCCAAAATATATGGCGGTATACGTACATACACACACACCACCCACACACACACACACACACACACACACACACCACACACACAACACACCACACACAGCCATCCCACGGACATTTTCTAAAACGTATGATTCGTACTCCAAACACCTCCAAATGCTTTCCACGAAGTATTAGCAAAACTGAAAATTTTTACTATTACAAAGCTTCCTCTAGAGGAGGAAGCAATAACGGTCCTAGTATGGTCCTTTGGGAACTCCGATGGTATATCTTGTATTCACTTTCAAATTTTATTTAACGCATTTTTTCCTAATAGAGAGGTAGCTGTTTTTTAATTTAATGCACTCTCTCATATTCATATCTCGTCTAGTTATCCAATAGTTTTTGTGATCTACCGTATCAAAGGCTTTAGCTAAGCCTAAGAAAGAGTTATAACTGGTTTCGATTTGTCGATTTTTTAGTATATTATGTTGAGATATAATTTACGCATCCGTTGTGCTCTATTTTTTACCAACAAGCATTGTTTTCCGATATGATATTGCATTCCATTAGAAATAGATACAACCATTATACAAGATTTCTCAAATATCTTTGCTAAGTTCGAATATAGTAAATCGCCTATAGTTAGTCATACATGACCTGTCACCAGCTTTGTAAATAGGAACTATGTCAGCTTGTTTTAGTGCAGATGGCCAGGAGGCTTGTTGTATAGACGTATTAAAAATATGTTCTAATGGTTATCTATATAGTTAACTAAAAATTTGATCGTTTTTGCATGATATTATCAAAATCCAGTCTTGTTTTTCAATGTATCTATAGTTCTTCGAATCTCAAACAATTGGTAGGATATATAAAGATTGATTTGCTATTTTATCTGGTAATTTAGGTTGATCTGTATCTGTATTAGGGATTTGTTTACTCAAGTCTAATCCTATTTTGCAAATAATATCATGTCATTGTTAGCTACAAATAATTCGTCTTCAATTTTTTGGCTGTTCATAACTAAGTATTCAGGTGACTTGTTATGTTCATATTTTTATTAAGTTTATATTTACGATCCGTCGCATGGTTCCAAAATTATGGCGGTATACGGACATACACACACACACACACACACACACACACACACACACACACACACACACACACACACACACACACACACACACAGCCATCCGCACGGACATTTTCTAAAAACGTATGATTCGTACTCCAAACACCTCCAAATGCGTTTCCACGAAGTATTAGCAAAACTGAAAATTTTACTATTACAAAGCTTCCTCTAGAGGAGGAAGCAATAACGGTCCTAGTATGGTCCCTTGGGGAACTCCGATGGGTATATCTTTGTATTCACTTTTCAAATTCTTTATTTTAACGCATTTTTTCCTAATAGAGAGGTAGCTGTTTATTAAATTTAATGCACTCTCTCTTATTCCATATCTCTCTAGTTTATCCAATAGGTTTTTGTGATCTACCGTATCAAAGGCTTTAGCTAAGCCTAAGAAAGTAGTTATAACTGGTTTCGATTTGTCGATTTTTTTATATATTATGTCTGAGATATAATTTAACGCATCCGTTGTGCCTCTATTTTTAACAAAACCAAATTGTTTTTCCGATATGATATTGCATTCCATTAGAAATAAATACAACCTATTATACAAGATTTTCTCAAATATCTTTGCTAAGTTCGATATTAGTGATATCGGCCTATAGTTAGTCATACATGACCTGTCACCAGCTTTGTAAATAGGAACTATGTCAGCTTGTTTTAGTGCAGATGGCCAGGAGGCTTGTTGTATAGACGTATTAAAAATATGTTCTAATGGTTTATCTATATAGTTAACTAGAAATTTGATCGTTTTTGCATTGATATTATCAACACCTCCAGTCTTGTTTTTCAATGTATCTATAGTTTTTCGAATCTCAACACAATTGGTAGGATATATAAAGATTGATTTGCTATTTTTATCTGGTAATGTAGGTTGATCTGTATCTGTATTAGGGATTTGTTTACTCAAGTCTAATCCTATTTTGCAAAAATAATCATTCATGTGGTTAGCTATAAATAATTCGTCTTCAATTTTTTGGCTGTTTATGACTAAGTAATCAGGTGACTTGTTTTGTTGCATATTTTTATTAAGTTTAGTATTAATAGTATTCCATAGCTGTCTTGGATTGTTACTAATTTTTTTTATTTCATTATTCTCAAATTTGTATTTCGCATCTTTAATGACTCTATTTAAAATTTTTTCGTAATTTTTATATTCATTTTTTAGTTCCAAATTAGTTGGGTTCTTGGCAGTGCTTCTTTATTTTTTTTCTTTAATTTTTTGGAATATGTAGCTAACTCAAGACAACTATGTATCATTTGAATAAGTTCATTTACTGCATCATTTGGATCCTGTTTTGTCAGTACTATCTGCCAGTCAAAATTTTCAGCTATGTTTTTTAACTTTTTATAGTTGATGCATTTGTTAACTATTTCACTTGCTTTGTGTATCTTAATCTGATCTATATTTATGAATAACGGGTAGTGATCGTTAAACGGTGTATTTAATTTAAAAGATTCAATTTCTATATTCTTAGTTCTAGCGAAACAGTTATCAATGCACGTTCCCTTCTCATTATTTAAGAAGGGCCGCGTAATTCCTCTGAAGTACGGTACAATTCACGTTCAAGATAATTAATTACAAATTCCTGACTAATTGATTTGTCGCTAGTTTCTAGATTTGCTACATTATTTTCTAGTATATCAATATTGAAATCTCCAAATATACAGTGATTTTTAACATTCCTATGTCTTACCAAGAATTTTTTTACACTATTGACAAATTCAGACTTTGGTATGTCATGACATCTGTACATAGCAGAAATTCTAATGGATTCACCTGTCATAAGTTTTATATCAGTACTTACAATACTCAATCTATCAACAACCTCAATTTTATCATTACTATATATGTTATTTTTTATATAAACTAAGACGCCATCAGCCTTATTAATTTTACTTTCATTATAACAAGTTTTGTAGCCTTGCAGTTGATAATATTGAGTGTATTGTAAGTTCCAAGTTTCAGTACATACAATTATACACGGCTTTCTTTCTAGAGACTCAATAAACACTTCTAGTTTTACAAAATTTGCATTTAAGCTTCTTATGTTTACGCATAAAATAAAGTTCTTCTTTGTCATTAATGACTTATTGAGTTCTTTTAGATTTTCGACTTCACATTCAAACTTGCCTATGTCCTCAGTGCTGATATCTTGATCCATTGTTATGTCTTACTCCTTAGTCTGTCTGCTATATTATTATTCAATGACTGAAGTGACATTGCCGAAATACCAGAAGCTTTAGCTACCATACCTTTCGCTGACGTTCCTACTTTGCCGATATATCTTGGCAAAGTAGGTTTCATCGTATAGTCGGTATAATCAATATACTTCCTTATCTTGGATTGCAAAATTCCGCATTCTTGGCTATCCATTGCCACATGTTCTATATTGTACTTTGTTTTATATTTTTCATTACTGTAAGCACAGTTTGCACATTTGACCTTATTTGCTTGACAATCTACTGTTTTATGATCACCAGCACACTTTAGGCAAACAGCTTTATTTGTACACTTCCTACCGTTGTGGCCAAATCTGCTACAGTTAAAGCATGGTTTAACATTACAATAATCATATACTCTGCAGTTCTGATATCCTACAAAAAGTCTATTCTTGTTTTCTCTAATGTGTTGGTATAACTCAGCAGGAACTTCCAATATCACCGACTGTGATTCAGTTTTACTGTTCTCATAGGAATTCAAAACAACACATTTTTCTTTTGAAAGCACCAAAGTTCCTTTCATTGATGTCTAGTTCAATACTATAGCATTACTCAATACTCCATTTTTTCCAGGTTATTTAATCCTACAATTTTAACTTTAGGATTTATAACTTGTTCTTTATTTACATCACATACCTCAGCAAGTTTACTTTTTCGTAATTTATGTGCTTTGGTGACACTTTCCTCATTCAATAAGTTTATGACTATTTCATCTTTTTTCTTGATAACCTTCTTCGTTTGTATTGATTTATCCTTTATCAGATAGTGAGATACCTTTTTGTTTAATTCATCAATACTCTCATCATCTTTTTTTTTTAATATAATATTAGGAACACGTTTTGTCTTTAGGATAGTTTTGGTACTTGATATAGCTTAGTGATTTAACTTGATTTAACTTGGTACTTGATATATATTTTGTAATTCGGCATACGGTTGAAAGAAATGCCGGTAGGAGGCTGACTACTTCCCACAACCGAAGTAGTCGAGGGACTCCTACATATATTGGGCTGTAGTAACATCTTGCAGCAGAGCGTCTAAGGAGGACTGTTGGATCCTTACTGAGAAGTCCAGTCCAACAGTCTAGGACGAAACGCTTTATAATATTGTTAGAAGAAACTCGTCTTTTGAATCTCGCATACCAGGAGCAAAGAGGAGTTCTGACAATAATTTTTGTTTGAGATTAATTTGTTGGGTTTCACTCGTATTACCGTAGTACACTTTCAAAAAATTTTTTAAGGCTTTAAGTTTTACATAAAAATGTTAAATGTAAAAGTTACAGATATTTTGAAAACACAACTTTTTGCTGTGGCAAACATTTTTTTAAAATACTTTTTGTCATACAACAACCCTATAAGCAATTTTTTGATATATAGATTCAATAAATAACTTCGGTGCAACATGCCACATCTAACCCAAATATTTTCAGGAATTTTCCTATATTATTAAAAGCTGAAATTTATATTTTGGCCTTTATCTCGTACATGCATACGTGATTAAACCACTTTTCAAATTAAATTATAAGAAATGCGTTATTTAAGAAATACTCAATCGCCGAATACAAGGATCATTGAAGCCGATCCGAGTATTACTTGGCATCGTATAATGACGTACGTACGCTATGATAATTATATCTTTTAAGCTGAATCAGTAAAATTTACTTCCGAAATTTAAGTGTATTATTATACTGAACTAGAAAAACCTACATTCAATAAGGAAATTCGCTTAGATTGAAGAAAAGCTCTAAGTAGCTTACTACATCCCTCTAAACTGTGCTGAATTCCTAAACTATCAATTTTCCAATTGAAATCCTACAAACGAAATATTATCCTTTTGAAATCTGTGATACAACAGTGTTGTATTATTTATCTGAAATTACAATAAAATAAAATTAAAATAAGGTTTATTTTAAGAATAAGTCTACAAACAAAAATAAATAACTGATACAAATACAAGTAATTTGCCAGTTTTCCAGTAGTTTTGATGGTTATTAAAAGAATACCAATCAGCACTTGGCCACAATGTTGAGAAACTAGAAAAAAAAAAACATTAGAAATTTATACTCACAAATAATTATTCAAATCACTGCTCTAACCTGATAAAAATACTCATCCATCAATATAGCAATATAGTAGTATTATAGTAGTGCTCGAGTCTTAAATGAAGTTACGTTCCAACTCCAAGATTTTGATAGCTCAGTTATCAGCACCATCAGTATCCTTAGTTTGACTCTGGTAAACGCAGAAGACCATAATCCAACAAATGCAGAATTGTTTATACACCTAGACATACAGAAAAATATTACAAAATCATACTCATAAATAATTATTGAGAGATTTAGACCACTGATCTCTGCTTAAAATTTAAAGCAAGGCAGCTTTGAAGTATGTAGAATAAGATTATCATCATGGACACTGAAAATATATCTGCAAGCCATAAGAAATCTGTTGAACTTAATCAGGGGACTTAAGTTAAAACTTACTGAAGATACAATATCAATTTAATATACAGTTTAAGTTTATTGTAATATTTAAAAAATGCCTTGTCAGATTGTATAAATCCATATCCAGATTCGTATTAAAGTAGTTCAATTATCCAAGAACGACAACCAACACTCCAGGACAGCATCAATTCAGTTGCAAGATCGTCTCAAGGTGGCTCAAGCAGCTGGCAACGCCAACCAGGACTGCCGAATAGTGGAAATAGAGCTCCAGGATCATTCGCAGGTGGTTGAGCCAGCTAGAAACGCCAACCAGCACTGCCCGAAAGCTCAAATATAGTTCCAAGGTTGTCTCCGGGTGATTACATCAGCCAGAGACGCCAAGCAGCACCACTAGATAAGATAAATCCAGCTTGCTTGCCGCTAATGCCGCTGCCGCAGCCGACCAATTCGGCCTACTGCCTGGCGATGGTCGGCGAGATCGGTGCAACTGGCTAAGGGGCAAAGTCTTTGGAGAATCAAGTGTCCTCAAGGCTACGATCTACGTCAGAAGCAATATGTGTGTGAGTGCTGTGCGTGTGTTAAGTGGCGGTTATTGTCTCCCATAGGAGACGCCTAACCTAACCAACGATGATTGTAGATGGAGACTCCAAGTGCAGTTCAACAAGGAGTACAAAAGGACAGCAGGAATCGGCATTTGATTCTACGATTATATATTGTACATGAATTAAACGGTTATGTAGGAACTAAATGGGCTTGATTGTACGCCTAGTGCAAGTTTTAACCGAGCGACAAGTACATAGCATTGATGCCGCTAATTTTATGAGGAAGAGCAATGGATATGTTGTGGCACCAAGAAAATGCTCATAACTTTTTAGCAGCAGATGATGGTTAAGTCTTTTCTTTTGTGTATCGGATTGTAGTACATATAGCTTATAATAACAACGATAATCACTTTACGAGAAGCCGGTCGAAAGATCCAAGTTTTTTTTGCTTCGGTTTTTCTCGTTTTTATACATAATATAATAATATTTCTATTAAGTAGCGCCTAAAACGATATTAGTTTAATATACCTCGCGCACAGTGGCCTTTTCAATCTAAAATAATGTTGATGATTTGTTTTTTTTTTTATAAATTGACTATATCTCGTAGGTCAGTATTTCAAGTTTTCTTTAAAGTTTGAAAAGCGTTAATAATTTTAATAGGTGTACAGCTAAACCTAAATTTAGCGATTGACTTCGATTCATGCAGTTTTGACTGATGGGGTTGAATACTTTTGAGAGGATAGTAATAAGCAAATTTATTTTTTGAGAATATACACATCACGCGTTTATTATGCTGTGTACGACGTAGAAGATCCTGAATGCGATCGGAGATATAACAAATGCGTAATATGAACGAATATGCGTAAGATAAACGAGTAGCTGTAGAGTAATATCGGCGTATACACCGCCACCGTAGAAATTTCTTCCGAGAGGTGTCAGTACATATGAAAACTTCGAACTCAGTCAGCAATAACGGGCTGATGCAAGTACGCTTTTCGATTTTTCTCTCTTCTGTATTGAGCACTCAGAAAAAAGTAAAAAATACAAGTTTTGTAAATTTTACAAATTTTAAAAATATTGAAATTCTGGAAAATGTTAAAAATTTTTACGATGCCTGAAAGCCAAATGTACTAGTCTTCGACGCGAGAAATGCAAAAGTACTAGTCTTCGCTGCGAGAAATGCAAATGTACTAGTCTACGTTAGGAGCGACGATGTGTTCATGATCGATCTTTTTGTTGTAACGGTTCGACTTTCCCCGAATGTTGAGTAGTCGGCCGGACGCCAGGATTTGATTAGGGGAAAGGTTAATTGAAGAGACTGTTTATGTAAATTGTGACGAGACATAAGTCTCGCACACGAGATCAACAAACACGGCGCCGAGTAAATCAGCTGACATCAGCGANAAATCAGCTGACGCCAGCGAGCGCGCGCGCGCAGCGAACAAAGGCGAGTCCGCACGAAGCGAGGTGAGCGCGCGCGCGCACCAACCAAAAGGCCAGTCCGCACGAGCGCGAGATTCTGCAAGTAACTCAGCGGCGACGCGCCAGGCGGCGCGAGCGGCGCGCCGCGAATACACCTATATAAGGCGGGCCGCGCGGCATAGCGGGGCAGTGCTACTCGAGCTGAACTCCTTGCGGCATCGTGCGCACACGTTACCGAGAGGAACAGCTAGAGCTAGACTGACGCCAACAACGTCGGCTCGTGAGCACACGTGACGACACTGTTGGCGAACCCCAAACTCCGAGTTGCCGTCGTGCGCACACGAGACAACCAGGAGTAGCCGAACAGCGCCGAGTCTCGTTTACGTGAGCATACGTAGCCGATACTCGACGTTGCCACCTGCTCCTGAACATCCATCCCAAGGGACTGGTTGTTTCCCCGGCCACCGTTAGCACACGGGGCTGAGAAAATAACTTAAGCCCCGCCGACGATTCCCCAGGTCGTGCGCACACGTCCTGGTGAAGCACCGGCCAACTCCTACCTGTACAAAATCGACCACCCGCCGACCGCTCGGGATTCGCCTGGTCACTGTGAGCACACAGGACCAGGGGAAGAACGAGACGAGCGACCTCGATCCGTAGGGCCGTGCGCTCACGACTCCATGGACTCGAGGGAAACCTAACCTCCGAAAACCCGTCGTTAACCCGAACCCGTTTCACCGTCCGAAACTCCGATACCGCGTCCGTAAAACCGATAACCGCACCGAAACCACGTAACTCCGGCAACGTCGTGTTAATGTACCGTAAACCGCTGTAGATTAAGCTAAACCGATTTTGAAGGCGAAATATTCTAAACCACCGCGATTTCGATTTCTGTTACAGATGGAGACTCATATTTGAATTATCACCTTGTTAACTTAATTATTAGAATATATCTTTATTATTATTAATTGCATAAACAAGTCTCTTCAATTAACCTTTCCCCTAACCAAATACTGGCGTCCGGCCGACTACTCAACACACGGGGAAAGTCGAACCGTTACAAAATTATCAACAAAATAGATATATTTAAGCAAATAAGATAACAAGTTGTTCGTTCAATTATTAGTCTCCATCAGTAACAGAAATCGAGATCGTGGTTTATTTAGAATATTTCGCCTTTACAATCGGTCTGGTTCAAACTAGTGCAGTTAACGGTACATCAACGCGACGTTGTCTGAGTTGCGCAGTTTCGGTGCATTCGCCGGTTTTACGGACGCAGTAGAAGAGATTCGGACGGTGATGTGAGCTCGGGATATTGTCGGGTTTTCGGAGGTTTGGGATCTCTCAGGCCCATAGAGTCGTGAGCGCACGGCTCTATAGATCGAGGTCGCCCGTCTCGTTCTTCTCGCCTTTCGGTTGGTGCGCGCGCGCTCACTTCGCGTCGTGCGGACTCGCCTTTGTTCGCTGCGCGCGCGCGCTCGCTGGCGTCAGCTGATTGACTCGGGGCCGCGTTTGCTTGTTTTTTGGATGAAAAAAATCTGTTTTTCATTTTATTAATGTGTTTTGGTTTCATAACGATTCTTTAATTTGGTTTTTTGTGAGAATTTTATCGAAAGAGTTATTAAAAATAATAAATGTATATCTAAACGTGAATCTTTACTTGTAGTTGCTTATTAGCTTTATTCAATTTATTTTTTGTCAATATTTTTTCGAAAACTTGAGGTTAAATCTTACAGCAAAGTACATGAGTTACGATTTTCACTCTAATATGTTTTAAGTGATATTGTTTTGTAAATTTGGTTTCAGCAATGATACATTTAAACAATTGAGAGCTCACGTAATCAATATGGCGGCATAAAGGATGAAAATAGATATAGATATATAAACGCATAAAAATTTTTATTACATAACATAACCCCATTTATTTTCTCTAAAATCATAATACAGATAGATGAAAGAGACAATGCTTCAAAATAAAAATAGATTCATGATGACTAAATTGATGTACTTAAATTCCCGTTCTTTAGGTTAGATCTTGATCCTCCGAGCCGCCATGCATATTAATATACACACACACACGCACACACACGCATATATATATATATATATATATATATATATATGTATACTAGTGGGGCTTCGCCCCCTGCTCGCTCCGCTCGCCAACCCCCTTTTTCAGTTTCTGTTTTACTTTTATTTTAAAATTATATTCTATATAAAATTTATAGATTATAAAAAAAGATTAAATATTTGTCCAAATTAAGAAAATAAAAATAAAATTCGTTACTGGAAGTAAAAGTACTGTATAACAGACGGTTTGTGTAATGGCACACGATTAAAAGTTACCAAATTATTCAAGTATAACATTGAAGCTGAAATTATAACTGGGGAAAAAATTGGAAATAAAGTTTTCATGCCTAGAATTACTTTAAAAACCGGAAATTTATCTTCATTGCCAATTATTTTATACAGAAAACAATTTCCTTTAGTCTTAGCGTTTGCTATGACTATTAATAAATCTCAAGGACAAAGTTTCGATAATGTAGGAATATACTTTAAAAAACCGTTATTTTCTCATGGACAATTGTATGTATCATTATCTAGATGCAAAGATCCTAATCGATTGTTTATTCAAAATGAAAGTAAAAACAAATCAGATATAGAAAATATAGTTTGGAATGAAATTTTGTATTAGAAGTCATACTTGAATCGCACGAATACACACATACATATATATAGGTGGTTCTCTGACAAATAGTGCGCGACAAAAAAAATGTTGCCCAAACTTGGGGGATATGTTCTAGAGGTCACTACGATGTCAGCTGTAAATTTTCAGATCGATTTGATCAATTCTCTTCGAGTTATAAGGGTTCAAAGTTGGTTATTTAGGCATTTTTTGCATTTTTTGCCTATTTTCAATGATTTATAGCTCTTAAAAAACACATATTTCACTAAAAACACACTAAATGTTTCTTTTGTAAAATTTTCTCAACTTTTTCATAAAAGTTCCCTTATAGACTTATATATATATATATATATAATATATATATATATATGTTATAACTGCCTTGTTTGCAATTAAAACTTAAAAGTGAAAATCCAAGATGTGATCTTCACTCGGCTACTTTTGTACGTCAAAGATACCTTTTCATAGTGGCAAAAGTACCTGTAAGAAGAGCCAGGACTGGCAGAGGCCTTTGTTTTTTTGTTTCATGGACACATAGTAGTGAAAAATCCTTAGAAATAATTAAATGACTAATATATGCTATGACAAGGACGTAAGATTCTTTTTACCAACATAACCTACCAATGTAATATTTCTATACAAAAGTAGTTGGAGTGTGGATCACATCTTGGTTTTCACATTTTAAGGTTTCTTCCTATATATATAATTATTTTGTGTATACTCCCCCCGCACCGCCCCCCATGCCCCCCCCCCACATGCCCCCCCCCCCGCAAAAATAAGGTAAAATTCTTCGTTTTCCATGTAATTTGAGTATTTGCCAAAATTCTTTATTTATATAACAACAAAATCAGAAAATTCACAGAAATTATACTGTTCCCGACGTATTTATAAATATTTTTTCTTTCACCATTACCGGCGCAGCCTTCTTGGCTCAGCTGCCGGGGGCCTTCCACCATCTCTGTGTGGAAGTATTGCCCAATCCTATTCACCTGCATCCTTTTCCTAGTATTTTTCCTACCTTATGGTTTTTCCTCCCTGAGAGATATCTCCAGTGAGGACATGTTTCAGACGCGCACCTTGCTGGTTAAGCCAGCACTCTCCGTCCCCGCAGGGACATCGGGTCCGTCCTCAGTGTAGCTTTCTCCGGAGAAGGTCTCATATTTTCAGAGACCAGCTCCACGTCGGTAAGGGCGTCGCTCCTTGCCTAGTGCATCGGGTCTAGCTACCTGCGTTTTTACCATACCTCTAGAGTCCCTACCACTGTTTCGCATTTGCCCAGCTTACGTTGTGAGGCAGGGAAAACCCGGAATCACACTGAAGGAAAATTCCGAGGAAAAACCTGCCTCGAAACAGCCGGTGTCCTGGGTACTTTTCCCGTTGAAAATAGCTCAGAAAAAATCCGAGTGATTTCACCGGGAATCGAACCCACGACCCCTTGAGCGAGCGTGTTTCGGCCGTCTAAGGCGTGCGCCTTAGCCATCCGAGCCATGGATGCTCTGTATTTATAAATATATTATCTTCATATATTTAGTATTGGTCCCTATCTCTCCCATGGTTTTCGCAAGGCCCGTTCTAATCAGACCGTGCACGTTGATTCTGCCTTCGGCGTACTTGATTGTTTTCCAGGTTGTATCGCCTTGCTTAACCAGATTCGGAGTTCGGGTCTCTGATGACGAAGGCCCTTTCTTTGAGGGTGGTGTATCAGAACAATCAGTGAGTTCATGTTAGTGATAAAAATGTTACAAAAAAGCCGAAAGGTGATAAAAATGCTTGTATTTTATTTTTACGACAAATATGAAATACTCAAAAAAAATTTACTAAAAAGGACTCTAAAAGTAATCTAAAAAGGATCTCTAAAAAAATCAAGTTTAAGAAAAGTAAGACGTTAGGCAAGTTTGATATATTTCGCAACGAAATTACAGATAAAAAATAACTGAGATCAATCAAGAAAGTCAAGTTTATTATATTTAAGAAACAAATTTTTTTCGTTTATTGAAGGGCATACTTAACTTAAAGTTAAGTTATATTATGATCAATTAGGTACAACTCTCAAGATACTTACTACATAACTTGCCATGCCCCTTTTATTTTGTTTATTGGTGAACAACTAAAATTTTCCTTTTATGTATTAGAAAGCCATACAAACACCATAAGTATGCAATGAAACGGCATCGAAAAAGCATCAACTAAAATCCAAAAAAGTTTTATTCATGAACAGCCGGGCGAAGTCAATGTGAACTCCATCGAAAGATTCAGTAACGGGATCCCATAAATGAGTTGGAACTTTTACCGGATTGTTTCTAACTAATGCACAAGATTTACATGACTTGGCAAGGTTTTCGATATCCTTGTTAATATTAGGCCACCAGCAATGACATCTCGCCAAACTCTTCATTTTGACAATTTTGAAATGGCCAACGTGAAGTTTATCTAAAACACATTTACGCAGATTTTCTGGAACAACGATCCTGTAAGCTTTAAGTAACAATCCATTTCCAATAGAAGACTCTGTCGGATCTTGTTTTACGTATCGTTTTTACATAATTTTTTGCTTTGATTAATAGCATTAATAATTTTTAGTAACCTTTCATCTTTCAGTACCGTTTTACGCATGTGAAAGGTATGGATATTGAGTATCTCTAAAGTTTACATGTGGACAGTGGAATACATCAACCACATCAACATAATTTACATTTTCTGGCATAGGGAGTTTAGACAGACAATCTGCGTTACAATTTTGTTCAGATCGACGATACTTAATGTCGTAATTAAACCCGCGAAAAAAAATCCTGTAGTGTTGCATACGCATAGTGCTGTAAGTTGGAAGTCTTTTGTCTAGACTGAAGATTTGTACAAGCGGTCAATTGTCGCAACTTAAAGTGAATCTTTGACCGTATAGATACTGATGCAATTTCTTTATTGCGATAACTATCGCGTAAGCTTCAAGATCAATCAGACTATATTTTCTTCAAACCTTATTTAGGGTTTGTAAAATGTATTATATGGGTCGTTCTGAACCATCGTCATACGTATGTGACGAAACCGCTCCCATCCCTACAGGGCTAGCGTCTGTAGCTAATACTCAAGTTCTAATAGGATCGAAAAAAGCTAAACATTCATCTTGTGTGAATACGCTCTTTGCCGTTTCAAATGCGTGCTGACATTCCTTCAACCAGACAAATTTGACATTTTCACTTAACAATTTGTACAGCGGTTACAATATGTCACTGATATTCTTTATAACTCGATTGTAATACGTGACAAATCGAACGTAATTTACTGACATTCTTGAGTGGCGGCATTTTAATCACAGCCTCAAATTTCGCTGAGTCTTTATGAATACCTTTTGAATCAACGATAAAACCACAGTGTAAAATATTTTTGCTTCCTTCCCAAGGAAGCCTTGTAATAGTAATTTTTGGAGTTTGTGTAAAAACATGTGGGAAGTGTGTTTTGATGAATTTTTAGTCGAAAAATGGTGTTTTTAGAAAATGTCCGTACGGATGTATGTATGTATGTGTGTGTGTGTGTGTGTGTGTGTGTGTGTGTGTATACGCCTGTTTCTAAGCTTCTACTTGGTGGATTTTAACCCACCAAGTCTCATTTTCTTTGTTTTTGCTAGAAGATAGTGGGACGAAAGTCCGTTTTTACAATTTATATACGCGTTTTTTTTTTAATGATTTTTTAGTTTTGAGATTTCAGTTTTTGCCAACAAAGTTATCGGAAAAGTTAATAAAAGTAAATTGCTTAATATGTACCTGAAAGAGAATAAAATTGCCTATGTTTTTACCGTGAAAAATTTATATTATCGTTCGTCGTTCTTTTATTATACACCATACAGTGCAATTTTTTTAAATCGTTATAACTCAAAAACTAAATAGCGAATCATTCTAAAAAAATATATGATTATTGAAGGTAATTAGAACTATATACCACTTAAATTTTAAGTCATTTCATGGGGCAGATCCTGAGAAAAACATCAAAAACTGAAAAAAATCGTTTTTCTACGTGACGCGATAACTGGAGTAAAAAGGCAATAATCAAGTTCAAATTTTGGATTTAGTTAGCATTATATAGCACAATGATCCCTTTCTTTGGGATTTTTATAAAACCAGTTAGTTTCAAGGATATTGAGCTTCAAACTTTTGTTTTTTCACCCTGTATACTGTGAGTCGTTTTTTGTACGTGATGCGATAACTGGAGTAAAAAGGCAATAATCAATTTAAAATTTTGGATTTAGTTAGCATTATATAGCACCTTTATCTCTTTCTTTGGGTTGTTTATGATACCAGTTAGTTTTAAAGATATTAAGCTTCAAAATTTTGTTTTCTTACCCTGTATACTCTATATAACTGAAAACTGTATCGCTTCGATCTCAGTTTCCATTAATGGATTTTAATCTATACTTAGACTCGTTTTTTGCTGTTTTTGTTTTATTAATTCGTTAAAAATAAGATTTTCAGTTACGCATGTGCGTATATTCATGGCGATTTTTCGATCACTGGTGATTTTAGATACGTTCCGCGAACTATATCCTTATCATTATATCTCGGAAACTAAATTTTGAACTTTTCGTTAAAACATCATGATTATCGGCTAGTTTTTTTCTGTTTTTTGTTTTATTAAATCGTTAAAAACAATATTTTCAGTTACGCATTAAGTTATGTAATATAATTATTTCGCAATAATTTTATCCATCAAACGAAAAAGCATAAAAACTTTATAGAATTATATATGAAGTAAAAACAATTTAGATATTAAAGCGATACATAAGGTTGAAGGAAGCTACGTGCCAAAGAATTGGCAGCGTTTTTTTTTAAAGAAACTACATTTATTCCAATTTACCTTGATATTGCGGGCATTTAGTTTTTGAAATACTGCATGAATTAAACTAATGAACTCTTTCAGAGTAGCGGCTGCCAACTGAATATCGTCTTGAAACACACACGCACCCTTAACTGATCTAAATGACGCATTCATGTGTTCGTGCCAAATCGTAGGCGCGGCTGCCACACCGAACATCAAACGCGATACTTAATATAATCCACTTAGCGTAATAATCGTACGCAGATCCGCGGTATCTTTATGAACCGGCGATTGTAAATATGCCTTCAAGTATTTAATTTTACCAAAGTAACGACATCCTGCTAAGTTCACCAAAAGTTCATCAGCCCTAGCCAACGCGCATTCGTTAATGACGAGCTGAGGGTTGACTGTCACACTGTAATCTCTGCAGATACGAATTGTTACGTCCTTCTTTAATGCCGGAACAATCAGTGTGGCAAAAAGAGACGAATTGACGTACTCCAGGCCTCCTTCTCCCAATAATCCAAAGCCTCATCAACTGGTGTAATAAGTCGAAATGGCACACTCCTAGCTTTGAGGAAGGTGAGTTTGGTATCCGCCTTAAGCGTCAAAGTTGCTTGCAGTCCTGTGATCGGTGATAGATTCTGCAGTATCACGTTTTTGTATTTACAAGATAATTTTTTTAAGAACGCATTTTTATCAAAATCTACAAGTGCATTGATGTCGATAGTTAAAACCAAATTAAACAAACTTTTAGCGCCATCACAATGTATAAAGCATCGAATCCACTCTCTACCGAGCAATGGAACGACTGACATAAGTCAGGTACAAATTTTTAATTAAATATTTTTCTGTCATATACAAAAGGAACTGAAATGTAACCATACACGCTTATATTCTTTTTACAGAACATTACCGATTGTAAAGATGATCATTGTAGACGTAGTCCAAACAATTTGTGGGAAATGAATGCTTGGCCGGCCGCATTCAACTCGCTAGTCATTGACAAGCTAGTCTTACAAAAATTTTCCACAGTCCAGGACTCATTTCTGCAGGACCTTAACGTTGAGAATATCAACAATCTCTGAACTGTAGATATGTTCATCCAGCTAATAATTAGATCTAGCAAATTTTGCTTTGGCTTTCTCCAAATATCCCCGCATTTGGCAAGCGTTGCAAACGACATCTTTGGGTAATGTACAAGTATTTGCGCGTTGGCTTTTATTAGATCATTGGTAACAAAGAGACTTCGAGTTGTAGTTGGACGCGATCTTGAAGTTCTTCTTGTTAGCATTGGCTTTGCTTTACTTCTGCGACTTCTTGAAGTTCTTCTTCTGGCCGTGTAGGTAATAAATTGTAGCCGGATCACTACTCTTCCTTAACTGACTGGTTTCATGCTTGAAAAGCTCCATTGTTACGGCGGTTTCAAGAGCCTTTTCAAAGGTTAGGTATTTAATTACTAAGAGCCTTTGGTGCGTGTAAATTTGTTAACTTCGTAGTGACCTCTAGATATTTTTTCTTCAACATCCCCGAAAGTGTCGCACAGCGCGTTGTTAGTGGTTTTACCTATGTAATGTAACAGATACTGAGATTTAATGGTATCCTCAGTGATTTTCATAATGGTCAGAGCTACTTCGAATCTCTGTAACCATCACCCCGATCGTGATTCACCCGGCGAAAATGGGCTAATCGACAACTGTGCAGCGGTCGAAGTCATCGTATCGGCGGAGTTTTTGACTTCGACTTCAAATGACTCTTCTGTCGAATATTTGGAATTCATCGATAAATTACTAGGAGTCGAGTCGGCGGCATCTTCTTACTCCGTGTTTAACAAAAAGTTCTTAAGTAAATCAATCTTGACAAATGTGTAGAATAAGAACACTCATTTTTTACGTAGTATTTTCCAATCAAGTTCAGTTGTAGATTGTATCCTTCAGGGCCGCCAAGTGGTCATCTTGTTGTCCTGGTTTCGGGGTTGGGAACCTCGATGTCGTTGGTTCTGGCGCTTTTCGTAGGTCCTGCTTATTATTCGCTTCATTTCCTTTTTCTCCTTGCCTCCCCTACGCACGTGTGCCCTTTAAGCCGTTTCGCCGCTCCCCGGCCACCTGCGTTGTCCCCTGCCTCGCATCCCACCGCAGGCATCCTTCGCCAGTCACGATGGCCTCGGCAAGCCCCCCCCCCCCCTGACCGCAGCAGGGCCCTGTTCCGGACGCCATCCAGCACTACTACAGCCAAGAAGATTTTCGCCGGTTGATAGGGCAGCCAGGTCCTGTTGGCTAGACGGACCCGGGCCCCTGTACTATCCGGCAGCCTGGGAGCGCTAGCAACCCAGTTTTCAAGCTGTACCCTCCGTGCTCAGGCTTAAGAGCCCAGCCCGGGAGACTGCGCAGGGCGCAAGCGGCATGAGAGACGGCAGACAGCCCGCCCCGTCGCACGGCGCACCGTAGCTTGGGCACCTCAGGATGGCAATTCCTGTGGAGCGTGCAGACCGGATTCCATGGCACTCCCCCTAAGGTCGCAGGAAACAGCCCACCAGTCGCACAAGAGGCGACCTTTGTACTGCTCTGCTTGCTCGGACAGTCCGGGGACGCCAACCCCCGCAGAGAGCGAACTCCCTCGCTGGACGTATGTGTGTGTTCGTATGTATACGCCTGTATCTTAGCTTTTACTCAGTGGATTTCAGCTCACCAAGTCTCATTTTCTTTGTTTTTACTAGTACATAGTGGGAAAAAAGTCCGTTTTTACATTTTGTTTATACGTTATTTTTTTATATTGATTTTTTAGTTTTGAGATTTCAATTTTTTCTAATAGTTATTGGAGAAGTTAATAAATGTCAATTGCTTAATATGCACCTGAAAGAGAATAAAATTACCTATCTTTTTACCGCAGAAAATTTATTTTACCGTTCGTCGTTCTTTTCCTGCACACCATAAGACGCAATTTTTAAAATAGTTTTAACTTGAAAACTATATGTTGAATCTTTTTAAAAGAAAACATGATTATTGAAAGTTATTGCGACTATATTCCACTTTAATTTTAAGTCATTTCATGGGGCAAATCCAGAGAAAAACATCAAAAACAGAAGAAAGTGTTTTTTCTACGTGACGCGATAACTGGAGTAAAAAGGCAATGATCAAGTTTAAATTTTGGATTTAGTTAGCATTATATAGCACCTTGATCCATTTCTTTGGGCTGTTTATGAAACCAGTTAGTTTTAAAGATTTTAAGCTTCAAAATTATTTTTTCTCATCCTGTATACTCTATATTGCTGAAAACTGCATTTCTTAGATCTCAGCTTCTATTTAATGGATTTTAATCTATATCTAGACTAGTTTTTTTCTGTTTTTTGTTTTATCAAATCGTCAAAAACAAGATTTTCAGTTACGCATTGATTATGTATACAAAAATTATTCGAAATAATTTTATCTATCAAACGAAAAAGTACAAGAACTTTATAGAATTATATATGAAGTAAAAACAATTCAGATATTAAAGCGATGCATAATGTTGAAGGAAGCTACGTGCCAAAGAATTGGCAGCGGTTTTTTTTTTATTTGGTGATGCTGAATTGTACAGCCAAATGTTAGTGTCATTTTTAAAATGTCTACTATCGATATTTGTATTTTGAACGACTCATGCCCCATCTCATAAATGAGCGATTTCAAGACAGTGGTGAACTATTTTATGCATAATAATTGGATTTCTAGATCAAATTTTTTTAAAAGAGTCAGGTATGGTAGGTGCATACATGGCTGCAATAAATATTTCATATTAAATAAGCAAAATTTAAGCAACTCTGGCGCTACGGACTATAGAAATTTTTTTTCTACACGGCGTGGTCTGAAGTTAGCTATTCGGTGCAACTTCTACACGTCCGGTTGTCATCCCTGAGTAAAGTAGTGTACAGGTCTTAATGTTGCTTCCGTTGTATGAGCAGGAGGCTTGCGTTCTGACGCCATATTGGAATTGATTAAATCAATCTTAGACTTCTTTTATAATTTACAAATACAATATAGCGAGTGAGGCTTTGCCTCCTGCTCGCTTCGCTCGCTAACCCCCCATTTTAGTTTCTGTATGATTTTTATTTTCAAAATGTAATTTTCATCATTTGATTATTACGTTCTGATAAGTTAAGAATAAACGTTCTTATACTGTATCAGATAAATTTGTGGATTATAAAAAAGTCAAAGATTAAATGTTTGTCAAAGTCAAGAGAATAAAAATGAAAATGCGTTACAAAAAGTAAAAGTACTCTATTAACGTTAAACTTCTACTCGTAATAGCATTGAAAATATATAGTTTTTTCTTTTTTTCTTTTTTGTCTGAAGTTTTGTAGGTACATTATTTAGAATCTAAATACATGAATCAACATGAACAATAATTATTTTAATCATAAAATACAATATGACATTGAATGAATTAATAACATTTAATGATTGTAACAAAAGAAAAGAAAAATTGCATGCAAACATACCAAAAATAAAATAAGATTTTATTTATTTTTATTTTTTATCGTTTAGGAAAATTCAAACCTAATATTTGACGACACTACAGTCATTTTTTACTTGCGCTACCCCAAATTGAAAAAAAAAACAGACGAGATCCAATCATTTTTCGCCAAATTACGATGTTTTTTTTCCGAGCGCCCCAATTTGAATCTTACTTTTCCTCTCTCTCGCTCGTTTTCTTCTGATGCGCCGATGTATAATCACAAAAAAAAACTCGCTGCCAATTCTTCGGCACGTAGCTTCCTTTAACATTATGTATCGCTTAAAATTCAGATTTTAAGCGATACATAATGTTAAATTTAAAATCTGAATTTTAAGCGATAAATCTTGTAATACCCCACACCAGCTCCGCAGGGTTTTCAACTAAATTGCCAAAAAACTAAAGTCCCTCGACTTGATTTTTAGCCGTAATACGCACAAAGCCACGATTGCTCCCACTCTTTCCTCCGACGCTACGGGTCACAGCCGAGCAGCCGGTCCCAACATCACACCAACAGCGCCAGTAGCCAGTTGTGGCAGTAGCAGGAGTCACGGCGGAGCAGCGGCAAGCGACGCGATCGCGCGAGTAGATACCTGTATATCTATATATGTAGCGCAGCGAGTGGTGCTGCGTGCACAGCGTGAGAGTGGGATGATGACGNTCGGTATTTCATTTCTATTCTTATCTAATAACTCCTTTAATAATTGATTTTTATCTCTTAATTCTGTATTTATCTCCTTTAAAAAGGCATTTTCAAGTTTCAAGTTGGTATCCAATGATTCACTATTACTTTCTGTTAGAACATTTTGAAAGTCTTCTAGTATCTGTTTCCTAATTTCTTGTTTTTCAAAGTGCTTTACTTGAGCAATTACAATCCTCGCATCATTACTCAGCAATTTATTATCTACTTTTGAGGTTAGGTCTAGGTCCTCGTGTTCATGACAGATTCCTAGAACTTCACTAAATAGCACTGCTTTGTCATTTCTCACAAAATCACTAGTATAGTATACTTCTTCACAAATAATACACACTACTACTTTAACTTTTTTATTAGGATGATTTTTATAAGATTTGGTAGGATCACCACGCGGCAAGCCTCCGCTCGCCACTGCCATCTTGGCCTACCTATATAAATTGTACAAACGGACTTTCGTCCCACTATCTTCTAGCAAAAACAAAGAAAATGAGACTTGGTGAATTAAAATCCACCAAGTAGAAGCTGAGAAACAGGCGTATACATACGCACACACACACACACACACACACATACATCCGTACGGACATTTTCTAAAAACACCATTTTTCGAGTAAAAATTCACCAAAACACACTTCCCACATGTTGTTACACAAACTCCAAAAATTACTATTACAAGGCTTCCTTAGGAAGGGAGCAAAACAAGTCACTCTCCCTATCTCTCCTTCTCTCAACTACGGTCTTGGAACTGCAGGGCTGTAAGAATTATATGATTAGCTTACATTAAGGTTACGGGTGTAAGTAGATCATTGGGTGGATACCTGGAATAGAACAAGGATACTCACTCTCACGGCTGCAAATTGGCTCCTCATCCGGCTGCGATGACGACCTCCCTCTCTAGTCCCTCTTCGAGCTCCTTCTCGACTTCCTGGAGTGGGTCTGGCAGAAGGTTCGTCACAGGATGGACTCTCTGATGTCCTGCGGCAAATCTCGGACTTCGTCCATCAACCGCAGGGTTTCGGCCACCGCTTCGGTGACGCCGCGGGTCGGAGATTCCTCCCGAGATGATACTTCGCCCCTGGGCGAAGTCGATGGGGTGCTCGTCGGGCTCCCGCCCTCAGCCACAGCATAGGGCGTCTCTCGACGTCGACTTCGACCATTAGTAGGGCTACGAGGGCTGCGTTCCGTGGCCTTAACATTATAAATACAGCACCGGTCCCTTGGGGCTTAGGAGTGCTCAGAAGGTGCGGAGGAACGGCCTCAGCAAACTCGAGCCGGCTCTCTCAGAAAATAAACAGAAAAATACGACTGACCTAAACTCTACCACGTATCCAGTCGGAAAAATCTGTAAGCTGATGGTCGGGGCGACAGTGGTCGTAAAAGCGACTACAATCTTAACCTACTTAATGGAGGCTGCTCCTCACGCCTCGTCTGACTCGGCTGCGACTGCTGCTCTAAGCGCGGCTAGGCCCACAATCCTCGAACTCTAGGACAATCTTTGTCGTACGATACTTATGCACAAAACGAAAAACGGCATGTCCTCAAGATCACACTCCGAATCGGCCGCAATTGAGAGCAGATCTTCCCTTACTTCGCAGACAACAGGGACACTGAAGACCTGTGTGACCCGACCTCTTACGCAGCAATTGAAGGCAGTGGTACGGGGTGGGTCGAGCTCACGGAAGTCCGTGGGGTATTGGTGTTAACGCAACTGACTATCGAAACAACGCCCGCGAAAGCTTATACCGATTACAAAAACCGAAGGCGGCCTTCTCTCTTCTACTCACACCCTCGGCTGCTGCAATTGGACTTACTGGCTGCAACTTCATTCAAAACGGCAGAGAAAAATACTCGGCAGGTAATTGTCCGGCGAATAGTGGCCGCCTCAGCTGGGGTGAAAGCGAGACAGGGCCTCGGACGACACGAAACATTAGATGCGGGAGAAAGGAGCCGTGGAGGGCAGTGACCCCGTAAAGTCGAGAATAGGCTCTTCGACACTGATCCCATGGGTAGGGGAAACTACTCACTCGTTTCCTCCCGCATCACGCACGTTTTATTCGCGCTGCAGCCCTCACAGCCTCTCGCTTGCCCGTTCCATCTGCCTCTCCAGACGCTTTCCACCGGGGACCTCGCCCTGGTTGGCTGCCTTGCTCGTGTGGTGTTGGCGGCGCAGCTGAGGGCGAAAGGACACGGAATCGCCAACCTCCATGGGTGGCTCGGGCTCCTGGGCTGGTGACTCTCCCACGAAGAGACCGAGCGTCAGCGGTGGCTCCCTTCGTACGATCGGGGAGTCGGCCAGTAGTTCATACTCTGCCAGCACTATTCCTCCTCTCTTTCTCGCGAAGAGCAGCGTTGCGAACTGCGGAGCTCTCGATGAAGAGCCTCTCCCCTTAGGGCTTTCCGGTGGCGGTCGCGGCTGGTGCCTCGTTGACCATGCGGGGGCAGCAAAACTGCGGCGAACACGGGCTGAAAAATCTGGCGGAGTTAACTCCCCTCGCGACGTGGCGTGAGCCTTAGTCACGGCAGCTCCGGGAGCGAGTCGGGCGATCATCTTTTCCTGCAAGTCCACGAAAAATTATAAGTACACATTCTACGGATAGTTCGGACAACACAATTTTCCTCTACCTAACCATCACCCCATACGAACGGCACATTATTTGTTCCTGAAATGAAGGTATGTCCTCGACAGTGATTGGCTTCCGCTATGGCTTCTAGGATCTAGGACTGGGATTGTTAGGTTTGGAATTACGCGGCGGTAATATCTGCTTTAGATCTGACACACTGCACTTTCGCGATTTTCCGGCTATTCACCCCTTCGGCTTCCAAGATATAACAGGTAGGAGACTTGTTGGGCTCGAAAGTTCGAAAGGTCCTCGAACTTAGGGGCTAGTTTTGGCCAGGAGAAACTCTCAGCGGGGCTTTTGAAAGGTAATGGGTTCGTCTCAAGACAAGATCTCCGACGAGAAAAACTGGCTATCCGGCGGCCTCGATTATAATGCTCTCGCTTGCTTGTCTCCCGCATTATCTATGAATTTAAAAAACAACGAGTTCTCGTAGGGCATCTACGCGCTTCATACGGTCTCCCATACTTAGGGTCCAACTGCACTTAGGTCCCCTCTTTCCTGCTAATTTCTCGCTGCGCAAAAGCATTTTAACTGGGCGTGGGGTGTCGACCGTCAGTTCAGAAGGCTGGGGATTTTAAGAGTCGACTGGCACGGACCAGTATTCATGCGTGACGCAAGTTCAATGAACATGCTTGTCCCATGTCTCGATGATTCTTGGCGAACATAGCTATCGATCGGTCTTAAAGTGTTCGATTACTCCCTCTACGGGATTGGCTTGAGGGTGAATATGGTGGTGAAAGTAAAACGTGGCGCTCACTCCATAACTCTTCAGCGCCTCGGCGAACATTCTTGTTGTTTGGCTTCCGTTAATCGTCATTGAGATACTTGCTGGCGTCTCCCCATTCGAAAATAATACTACTCTTCGAATGTTCTGGCGACTGATTTCCCGTCAGCTTAGCGTGTGGCTTGCTTCGCACCAAGCGGTAAAGAGGTCTTGAAAAACAGCAGGTATTTGTTCTGACTCTGGTACTTCTCGGAAACTCCATCATGTTCGGCTGCGACTACAGTCCACGCCTGCTCAACACTCTCTTGCCCTATAGGCCTTGCGCCCTTGCTGTGAGACTTTATATTGCTGGCCGTCTGACAGGAACGTCACAAGGCGTGTACGGTCATGATACATTTCCCGGCCAAACAATATTCCTTCTGGCTATTCTGTCGTAGGTCTTCTCGACCCCTAAATGACCGGGCAGTGATTTCTCCGTGCGCAGAGGCACGTTCATGACTCTCTCACGCTGCTTCGGCTGGTATCCACTAGTTTCAAAGCCTCGTCGCTGTGAGTAATGGATCTAATAGCGGATCTCTGTTTAATTATAACAATTTCTCCGTCCTCCGTACTCCCACCACCCTTCACTTCCTTCATCGTCTGCGTACCACGGATACGGAGAATCCTCGGCTTACGGCTGCTAATTCTTGCTCAAACATCTTCGACAAGGCGTCAGCAATTTATGGTTTCGACCCGTGGATTGGCACGATTCGAAGTCCCAACTGCTGTATTTCAGGCCATCCTGGCCAGTACTTACCGGCACCGGTTCTTTTAAATGATCGAAGCCAGCGAGTAATCGCACTGTGGTCTGTTTGACTGGTGAAATGTAACTCCTTGGCTACCGTATGGTCGCATACTTTTTGATTGCCCGCATACTAAGCCAAACATTCCTTCTCGTAGTAGTGTAGTTTTTCCCTCGTGCGCTGGAGTTAATAACACGGCTGATATCAGAAATCGGGTGTTTACCCGTTTCAAATTCCTGCGTTAGCACGGTCTCCTTATTGGCAATGTTGACTGGCATCACATTGATAACAGATGGCCTGTCAAGTCTGCCTCGGCTAGGTACTGGTGCCACTGTTAGAGCTTCCGTTGAGCTTTTCGAATGCTTCTTGGCTGCTCATACTCCAACCCATGAACGCACTGCTTGTCTTAAACATTCGACATAACAAGAGCTTTACCCAAACGATTATGACTTCGAGGCTATTTTCTAAGTGAATCTGGCGTACGGCATCCGATCATCCTAGGACTCTTCTAACTCTTTGCGTTTCGTGAAGCTGGGAGTTTACACTGGCGCAAACTTGTCTGGATCGCGTCGCTTAAACCATCTTTATCCAATATGACCGCAGGTATTTATCCTGGCCTCAGCGCAAAAATCACAACTTCTGGGGAATTAATTCGTCAACCGGCTGATACTAACTTTTCCAACACATACTTAATCTTAATTTTATGCTTTCCTTAAATGTGATCCGGTGGCGAATAACGTTAGTCGTCTAAATAAAACCAAAACGATTTGTGCGGTGGCGATCTTCTGGGCCAGAACGAGTGAGTCCAACTAGACCGTTGCAGGTCATTGGTCCGTTTGTTAGATAAAGGAGGGAAGGCAGAGGATTAATGTTTATAACATGTGGATTTATTGTTCTGGCTATGTCAGGCTAGCGTCGGCACAGGCAACCTTGTGTATTCGGCGACGGCTCGTTCCGAAGAGAGCGAATGTGCGAAGCTCGTTTAGTCTCGACCACTGCAGTAGTCATCGTGACCACCTCCTACGCGGAGAGGATACGGTTGCATTGTGCGTATCGCTCACACTCGTTACAGCGCTCACTCATTCTAGCCAGAACATATACTTGTACATAAGCAAATGTACTATATTCCTTAATAGCGTTAATCGAGGCCGAACGGCATTCTGGTAAATTGGCCAGAGACCATATCCGGTACAGCGAAGGCTGTATACTTCCGCTGCTTTTCTTCCATCTCACTTTGAAAGTTAAGCTTGGCGAGGTCAGATTTGCTTAAGTATCGGCAC
>CM053169.1:33188245-33224688 GCA_012977825.3 Pteromalus puparum | reverse complement strand
GTCCTCGCAACAGCTCTACATACATACAGCAGTCAATCCTTGACTGCACCGGCTGTGATACTGCAATGTATCCTGTCTAATTCAATATACGCGTAAGTGGCGCCATGCAGTGACCTCGCTCCGTGATTATGCTTGAATAGGAGGCTCTTAGCATTGCAGTCTATCTCAGAACCTTTGGCCTACTTTGTCCCACAAGGTGATCATGGCGCCAGATCGAAGAGAGCCCGATAGGCATTCCAGCCATACATGCAAGAGTCCGGTTGTCAGCAGCACTGGCCAGCAGGGAAGCGGAATTCCATCTGGCAACCGAGAGTCCGCAGCGGCACCAAGTACGAGTTTCAAATCCGGCGGATGGCTTCTCGTCGCCTCGAACATATTTCATCTCCCGCTATTTGCTCATCCGACCACACTCTCCTCACATAGCTGAATGCAGCGAGACGTACGGCGATCTTCGCACTTCCAAATCCTCTTCCTCCTCCCAACAATCAATAATATTCCTCGTGAGACCTGAACAGATCTATTCCCCAAGATCTGAAACTCAAGAACTGCTTCAAGATCATCAACGCGACTCAACCGAAAGAATCCTCTCACCTATATATATATATATAGCGTCTTCTCGCTTGTCGTCGCTTGACTTGCTCGGCCCTCAAGCTACGTAAATTCTTTGGATTCGACTGGGTGTTCGATAAGCAGTACGGCTGGTTTTAATTTTTATTAAAAAAAATTAATTGAGTCACGGTTGCTATTTCAAGATTGGCCGGCCTCGAATTTTCACGTAACACAAAAATCTAGTGGCTTATGTGACTACGAAGCAATTGTCTCGCGACTGTGAACAAACGAATATCAACATTTTTGAGCTCTTCTATATTCCTATCAACACCGCAATAACAAAAATATTATTGTTCCTAAATTCTTAGTTGATTGCTGCTTTACTTGCTCGACAATCGCACTATGTGAATTTCTTTTGAAACTAGTTTGGCTATCCGATAGGCAGCACTGTGGCTGTGAATTTAATCTTTTTTTATTAATAAAAAAAAATGATTTAATCCAATCACGGCTGCTATTTCGAAGTTTCGCCGGCACTGAATTCTCAATACAAAAAAAAATTCTACTAACTTGTACGATTTATTGGGCGAAATGTCGTGCGGCTGTGGGCAAAAAAAAAAAGAATTGTTTCTTCCTATCTCTACTGGCACACCAAAATAAGAAGAAAGACGAACGAAAATTGTTTTGACCTCTAATAATTTCTCTAAACAAATAATGACTACTCTTCGCTTAATATTTTATTGATTCGGCGATAACTCACGGCTGTAATGTACGCGTCGGAAAACCGTGGATTCGCTTATGCGAATCTCAATTCAACACGGCTGCAAGTTGTCCCGAAAAAAAAATTCTATTCTCTCACATAAATCTCAAAAACAATTTCTCAACTCGAAGAAAATTCACTCGCGCAGATCTCCAGAAAGAACAATTTTTTATTTTTGACTAAATTTTACTCACGCGAATTTCGAACGAAAATTTTTGTGCACTAAAATCCACTGGCGTAAATTAAAAAAAAAAATATTTTTACTCTGACTGAAATTCGATCACGTAAATGTCAAAAAAAAAAATGTTTACACACAACTAAATTTCACTCGCGTAAATCACGAAAATTTTTCTCACTGTAAATTAAATTCACTCTCAAAAAAAAATCTCGGATCACATCACTACACGGCTGGAATTTTTCTCTAATTCACAGTTTCTTCTGAAACTCTTCCTGCTCTGAATTTACGGGAAATCAATTTTTTCTGATAAACCAAGCGGCTGTCTATTATGTCCGAGAAAGGAAAAAAAATTGCATTCACTCAAAACAAAACTCGTGATCGTTGCACTAAAATCAAAAGAGAAAAACACGAGGGTAAACCATGGGCTTACTCTTGCGAACCCCAGTTTTTCGACCACGTGGTCCGCACTTTTCGACTGTTGCTCAAGTCTACAATTTTTCTCGGCACTTTATGCGAATTTAAACCGCACCAATTTATTTTCATGAATTAATTTTTTTACTATAATCACCAATCGGCTGGCTAGTACAAGAAATGCCAGCTAAATTAATTTGCACGTGGCCGACGCCAAGTATTCAAAATGGCCGTTCTTCGGCTTTCCGNACAAGAAATGCCAGCTAAATTATTTTGCACGTGGCCGACGCCAAGTATTCAAAATGGCCGTTCTTCGGCTTTCCGGCGTGCAAAAATGTCGCGCACTGCACACTTAAAATTTCTCCTATTTTCCACGACCGTGCCCCACACGTTGGGCCGCCACTGTAACGATGTGGATTTTTAGGGAGAAAACCCCGTCACCACTCACGTTAATATGCACGATTGCTGAAGGCACTCTTTAAATATCCCGACCGAATTTGTTAACGGCGCCAGGTCGGAGATACGCACCTATGCACAACTGCTCTATTCGGGTTTCCGGCTAGACTATACTCCCTCTCTCTAAGGAGATTCGGCCGTGGAAAGTTGGGGAAAATGACAACACTCACAATTAGCGACACTTTCTTAATTTATTATGCTACTAAAATCCGGCAGTGATTTACTCGACTGAGAGACAGAATTCCGACTGTTAAGATTACAATCACGAATAGTACCGCGTCGATTATCACAAAATCTCTATTGTAAAACTCACTCAACTCTCGCACTACAAACTTCGGGTTACAGCTAATGTCCGACAAACAAATGCCACGAGGCAGCAACTCTGGCGATCGAACGTTTTCCGGCTTGTTCTATCACTCGCGATTACTCGAGTTTACTTACAATTCAACGACTACCTTCTCAAACTCAGTTTCAACCTCCTTCCTCCCGTTCTGATGCTGGCTCGTTCCCTGCGAAAACGCGCGAAAAACTATCGGAAACTCTACTCTTTCTCAAGAGACAAAAACCGGAGGGCTGTTGATCGGGCTGCTGCTCAGAACAAAGTGAACGAGTCTTCTCCTCGACTCGTGTCGCGTCGCCTCGCATAGATTCTCGCGCATGCGCACTACATACATTCATACTTTACATCGTGATTACACGCTTTCTGGCAGAACATTCTTCTTATAAATATTGATTACATTTTTCCTTACTTCTTTATTGCATAGTTAGCATACTCTCATAATTTAACGCTTTATTTTACAACGCCGAGTTCAATACTACAGACACACTCGGTCTCACACATACAATCTCGCGACATACACCAGCGCTCGCCGCTGCGAGGAGTTCTCCCCCTCCCAACTGCCTACTCTTCTCTCGGCTCGCGCGGCCCCGGTGATGCCTGCACTGCTCTGGCTTGATGTGTGTGTGTGTGCTTGCGCTGGTAGTGGTGCGGCGGACTGCTACGTACTTCTCTCTCTCTCTCTCTCTATCTCCCGGCTGCTACTCGGCTGTTTCTCGGCTCTCTCTCTGTTCTACAATGCATATCACCCAATATAAGTATTTATTAATGGTGATGCAGTCCAGACAGAGTCATAGAGAAAGAGAGAGAGAGAGAGAGAGAGAGAGAGAGAGAGAGAGAGGACTATTTACCGTTTAGACGGTCACCCCGTCGCACAATTGACGAACAAATTGAGCCCTTGCATCAAGAAAGAAGTGCTCGACGATTATTTTCAAAGTCCCGAACACACTGACGAATTAAGCGAAAAGTCAAGGAAAGGAGAGAAATTCACTCACGTCTACGATTTTATCTACAAACGCATTTCTAATTTTTGGGGAGTTGACGCATTCAAAATCAGTCCGCGCGAAAATAACGATAACGACAACAACGAGCAGCTCTCCACACCGACGGGAAATATATTAAATATCGTGCCAAGTGTTGCTCCAAAAACTCGATTGAATTTTGATAATGAAAATAACGATAGCGAAATCGAAGACGACATGGCTCCGCAAATAAAAGGCATTTCTCTCAAAGACACTCTTGAATTGATTCCTCGATACAATGGATCGAATATTTCATTGACATAGTTTATTGATGGCTGTACGGAGGCCCGAGATATCCTTCCAGAAGAAAATGAAAAAGCCTGTGCGCGCTTTATTCGGATGCGACTTTTCGGCGATGCATTAGCTTGTGCAAGGGGACACAAGTTTGAAACTATTGATGAAATAATACAATTTTTTGAGAGCAATTTCGGATCATTGAAAAGTTACCATGAGGTTTCGGGTGAGTTAGCTAAGATAAAACAGCGCCCAACGGAAAGCCTAGTAGTATATTCGAATCGTCTTCGCGAGATCGAAAAAGAAATTAAGAAAGCCGCAGTTCGCGAGGGAAGAGCAACGGACAAAGATGAAACTTTCAACATTGCATTAGAGAAGGATTGTATTAGATTTTTCATTCGAGGACTTAGATGGGAAATACAAACGAGAATGGGCGATATGAAAACACTGGAGGCCGCACGTATAAAAGCCATAGAAATCGAGAGGGACTTTGCGTATACAGAAGAAAGTGATGAAAATTCAAGACGAGAAGAAGCGCGATTAAAATTAAAAGAGACTCGTAGAGTGAATGTCGTAGAAGCCACTCCGGAAATAATATGTAATTTTTGTAACGAAGTTGGACACGCCGCGATGAATTGCTTAAAATTCTGTTTACAGTTAAGTAATAATCGCCCACTTCAGCCGAATTCAAATCCAAATAATAATCGCTTTTCATCATTCAAGGGGAATAATAATCTAGATAACAACCAACAATCATATAATTATAATAACAATTCGAATGGATTTGAAAGAAATTTCCGTTATAATAATCGTCAAAATAATTTCAATAATTTTTATAGTTCAAATAACGAGACGATGTTGAGCAATGATGTAAGAAATAACGATAACCAAAATCCGAATAATTTCACTTCAAATTTACCAACGAACTTCGTCTGTCATTACTGTCTAAAACCGGGGCATTATAAGCGTAATTGTTATACATTAATGAGAGACATGCAAGAAGAAAACTTGCCGTCGGGAAACGGTCGCGGCAATCCTCGCGCGGGCGGAGAGGCTGCCGCTTCGAACGCTCGCCCGATCACGGAGACTCAGGGAGTGAGTTCATCCTCTATGAGACAACAGTCAACTTAAATCAAAAGAACTGTGCACCTAATGTTGAAATTGATATAAAAGAATTAACGCGTCCCGCCACTTTCATGTTAGATACCGGATCTTCGCCAAATTTATTAAAAATCTCACACGTTCCAATTTATTTACCAATAAACTCGCAAGAAATAATTTTGTTGAGAGGAATAACGTCAGCGTCAATAAAAACTCTAGGAACCATAACGGTTAATTATGACGGTTTAAATATTTATTTTCATATAGTCTCAGATGACTTTCCGATTAGAGAAGCGGGAATATTGGGTAGCGACTTTTTCCAACAAACAAGTGCAAAAATTTGTTACGAGAGAAATTGTCTTGAATTAGTAAATACCGAATATCCATTTATTAACGATATGCATTTTCTTCAAAATTATGAATACGACGATGAACGGTGGAGTTCAAGGGATAGTATAGATAAGAGAGTCGTATCGGAGAGGCTCTCTGAGGGAGGTAGTATTATCGGTTTTCGAAATAAACGTGTCAAGTCTCCAGTAAGTGTTTACTTTGATAATGCAATTTTCAAATCAGAAATAGAAAACCAAGTCATCTCTAAAAACTGTCCCAATGTGAGCAATCTCGTACAAGAGGACAAAGCAGCCACTCCACGGGAGGGCGAGATCGTAAACTGTGCATATATACAAGAGGTGTCATCGGCAAGCGCTAAGACTCTACCGAGCCTGGAGAGCCGGGTAGAGAATATAATTGAGGAGTCCCTATTGGAAAGAGGGACTGATTGTTGTGATTATTTTGAGGAAATTAATGATGACCTTGTTGTAAATTCCCAGGGAGTGAATGAGACAAAAGGTACAATAAATTATTTAGAGATGATTAAAAGCGCTGAGTTTGACGCTGAAAAAATGTATATATGCCAAAACAAAGACGATGACGCCTATCCGACGGAGAGATTATCAGATGAAATTAGAGGAAGAGTTGCAAGATTTGAAGGTTTATATGAATATATGCCCGACTGCCAGGAGAGCAGCGCGCGAGAGTTAAGTGTTGATAGAAATTATGAAGAATTGGATATAAATGATTGTCATGGAAATTATGAACTTGATGAAGATGAAAATTTGGAATTTAGTGCGCCAGTGCCTCTATGCCACAGAGGTCAAGCACAAATTTTCAAAGATAATTATAAAGACGAATTAATGAAGAAACGTGAACATATTGAACGAAGTATAGATATTGAAGAAAATTGCTTATATGAAGATATTGAACGTACATGTTTTTATGCTCAGCAAATTGATGATGAAAATTGTGGAAATTTAAAGAACAAAAATAACGAAGTGGAGAATTATGATTTAAGAATATATAGTGGAAAAAATAGAGAGGGAAAACAGCCTTACAGCAATAAGACGAGGAAATTAACGTGTTCAGAAAATTTTGAAGAAACTACAAGTCAGAGAAGTAATTCTAAGAGTAATATACGCGATGAAGCACATGAGAAACTTGAACCGATCTACGCCTCCCAAGTAGCCGAGATAAGCCCAACAGGACGTCCACCAGATGAGAAAAGTGCAAAGACCACTATAAATGTTCCCAGAGAAGTTATGCTCAAGAAAAATGTGCGTTTTCGAGCTGAAAATCCAGAACGATATTACGATTTCGAGTCCAAATTACTGAATTCTGAAAATAATGGTGACGATATAATCAAAGGAATCAATAATGACGATAAAGTTCCAAAAATAAATATTCGTAAAAGGGGTGCAATTAGTAAAAGTACAATTCCAAAATCTATAATAATGAGTAAGAAAATGAAAAAAATGTCGCCATTAAATAATAACTACGAAGATTTTATGGATATTTTTGCGAAGGTTCGGACGAGTGAATTACACCATTCAATAAAAAAGAGTGAAAATCCCAATGTGTTTAAGTGCAATACAATGAGTGAAGCTTTAGAAAATATAATTACGACTGAAAGAAAGGCAAATCAAAATCAAAATTCTTTCGTATCGATCGAAAAGGATGATTCGCAAGAAACAGACCAATATTTACATGAGAGTGCGAAAATCGAGGAATTATTAAATGACTATCATGATCCCTATGGAAAGCAAGAATACGAAGCGCGTGGACTTTGTGTAATATCCAGCATGCCAATCGACGAAGATACAGGAGGAGCGTACCATCATGTTATGCACATAGACTCTGCAGCTGCCGAAGTCCCCCGCTATGAGAAGGTCAAGGCATTACTGCGTCTCGATCATCTCAAACCAAGAGAACGAGAAGCCATCGAACAACTTGTTAATATGTATCATGAACAATTTCATTTACCTGGCGAAAAACTTACGACTACACACATAATCCAACATCGCATTCCAACTATTGATAATCGTCCTGTCAACGTCAAGACTTACTTACCTCCTAGAACGCACCGAGGTCCAATCAAGGATAAGATAAAAGAATTCCTGGATGGTGGACTTATATCACCCTCGAATTCAGACTATAATAGCCCACTATGGTGTCTAAGAAAAAAGGACGATAGTCACGGGAATCCAAGATATCGAATAGTTTTGGATTACCGAAAATTGAATGAAGTAACCATAACCGACAACTTTCCTCTCCCCAATATTCAAGATATTTTTGATCAGCTCGGCGGATCTACATATTTTACAGTCCTCGATCTCGCTTCCGGCTATTATCAAATTCCACTACATCCAGACGATCGTCATAAGACTGCGTTTACTGTAATGAACTCCGGATTTTATGAGTGGAATGTTTGTCCGCAAGGCCTAACCTCTATGCCTGCTACCTTTATGAGGTGCATAAATCGCATAATTTATACACACCAATGAAAGAGGAGGAGAAGCCTGAAAGTGCTCTCGCCGTGTCGCCCGAAGATGCGAAAGAATTGGACTCCGGACCGCTGGACGTTTGTGTATATCTCGACATCATAATTTATGCGAAAACGGTAGAAGAACATAATGATAAATTCGCAAGGCTACTGAGGAGACTAAAAGCCGCCAATTTTAAACTGTCGCCGGATAAATGTGATTTTCTCCGCACGGAAGTAAGTTTTCTTGGGCATTTAATAAATAATCAAGGAATCAGCCCGGATCCTAAAAAGGTGGAAGCAGTGAGAAAATTTCCACGTCCAAAAACTGTTAAAAATACACGACAATTTCTGGGATTGGCTGGCTATTATCGAAGATTTATTGATGGATTTTCCAAGATTGCTAAACCATTAATTAATTTACTTAAGCAAAATGTACCTTTTGAGTCGAATGACAAAGCACAAGAAGCTTTCGACATATTGCGAGAAAAATTGTGCAAAGAACCTGTGTTAATTTTTCCTGATTTTTCAAAACCCTTCATACTCACTACCGACGCTAGTTTGACCTGCATCGGAGCCGTACTTTCTCAAGGTACTATAGGGCAAGACCGTCCTATTGCATATGCCTCTCGCGTACTCAACGACGCAGTGACTCGGTACGACACTTACTCAAGAGAAGCACTAGCTATGGTTTTTGGAATCCGGCATTTTCGACAGTATTTATTAGGTACGAAATTTGTTGTCTGCACGGATCATTTGCCGTTATGTTGGTGGAAGGACTCACGGGATCCAGATTCCCGCGCAACACGTTGGCGACTCAAGTTGACGGACTACGATTTCGAAGTTATTTATAAGCCAGGGAGGATAAATCTGAATGCAGACGCTCTTTCTCGGAATCCGATCGTAGAAATCACGGATACTGTAATGCATATTAGCGAGAGCAAGGAAGACAATACAGGAAATGAAATCGAGCTTGATGAGCAACAGGCCGCAGAATCAGAAATCATTGAATCGACGGGCCGAATGACGCGTACACGCGCCGGAAAGTTAAGTAGACCGGATTATCGAGACGCTCGTAGAAAGCTTCCCAACACGAGAAAAGGGGCTAAGGAACTTAAGGGGAAGGAGAAGTCGAGAGAAGACATTGCCATTGCGCTACATTATAATAACTCCGGAGGAGAGGATGTCGATTCTCAGGTAGTCGAAAAATCGTACGACTTTCCTATCAACGTGCAAGAGGCAGCAAGATCAACAAATACTAACGATGGCTATATTGATAACGAATTGATAATTCGACATTCGACATTAGAATGACGGAACCTGACATGCAAAAGAATTCTAAGAGCCATGGCAAGATTTTTGCGGAAGCTCGGGAACAACTAACTATGCGCAAAGATAATTATTTATATTTCTTATCCACTATGCACCAACCATGTGACCAAGGAGCACGACTTTTGGAGAGTCGGCAGGAATTGCCACGATTACATCGATTAACTGTCGGAGAATTGAGAGTAATGCCAAAGAACAATAAACGACATTTTATTATTGTATTACGAGGGCCTGAACCTGCAAGCATTTCCGAGATTGTCAAAAATTTAGTCTCTGGGTTAAAACAATTGAAAGTGATTATTATAAAAGAACAAATAAAATCCATTAGTATTGCCAAAAGCGTCACTCTTGAAAATGTATTGTGGAACGATGTAACTAACAAGATCCGCAATACATTACGCGGATCGAAAGTCAAAATAATTATTTGCAAAGGTACTATTACGTATCCCCGTCTGAATGAGCGGCCAAAGATAATTGAGGAGGCTCATTGTTCTACGATAGGGGGACATAAAGGAGTGAATAAAACTTACAAACGTATAAAACAAAATTTTTATTGGGAAAATATGAAGGTCGATATACAAATGTACAACCGGAAATGTCTACCTTGTCAATTAAAAAAATTGGTTCGAGTAAAGACAAAGAATCAAATGGTTATCACGGATACCCCTGTACAGCCCTTCGAAAAAATTGCTCTCGATATCGTGGGACCATTGAACGTACTGAGGATGGGCATGATAATATTTTAACTATCCAGTGTTGTCTAACAAAGTATTCACTTGCAATCGCACTTAAGGATGCAACGGCACGATCCGTTGCCGACGCACTGATAAAGCGATTCATCTGCTCTTTTGGCGCTCCTATTGCGATATTGACCGATCAAGGAACCAATTTTTTGAGTAATTTAATGAAGCGAGTAGCCAAGCGATTCCGAATTACGCAATTCAAGACAACAGCTTTTCATCCGCAGTCCAACGGGTCTCTCGAAAGGAGTACTTAGCGAGTATTCGAAACAATTCATATCGCAAGATGAACAATGGGATCAATGGTTAGAAATGGCCGCTTTTTCTTATAATACGTCAGTGCATGAAGCTACACAACATACACCGTACGAATTAGTTTTCGGAAGACTAGCTCGCGCCCCATCGAGTGAGCCGCTCGAAACCGAGGATCGACTTCCAACATATGCCGATTCAAAGAGTTTGCTAACCGTAGGGGAAGGGGGGCGGGGTAAGGCAAAACTATGACAAACAAGAAGCTCGGGAGGGGTGGGTAGATTGGGGGGGTGGGGTGGATCTATTGTCTGCAACTATATAAATAGCCGCCAGATCAATGAAGTCATATCACAATCAGCTCTCACACTGTCAACATCTGACTCCAGTCGCAGTTTAAAGCAAGTTCCAAGTTTATTTATATCTCATCATGCCTTCTTCCCAGTCACATAATCAGCTAAGCCTGGAAGGATCGGTAGAGTTATGCGTATCGTTGCACGATGTTGTCAAAAACGACGACTTCGACACTGCAGAGACGCTGCTTCAACTGAAAGCTAATGTAAATGAGCTTTCCGAAGACAGCCTGATGCCTCTTCATGTAGCAGTTAAGAACAAATCGTATAGGATGGTTGCGCTACTACTAAAGCACGGAGCCTTGGTCAACCCATGCAAGAGATCGCCAGACTCGAAGACTCCGCTGTTTTTAGCCGTCGAAGGAGACTGCACGGAAATAGCTCAGTTGCTGTTGAATAAGAAAGCTTCCATCCAAAAAGCCAGGACTCGATCATGTACGGTGCTCGATCTAGCAAAAAGCAATGGTAACAAGCCGTTGTTGAAATTGTTAATTGAGTTCGGCAAGAAGGAACTGAAGAAAGACAAGCCCAAGAAAAGGGACATGAAGAAGCACGAGTCGCTGCTAATTTTTGTTCTCAAGAAGAACACGCGCACCATGGCAAAAAAATATCGATTGCGAAAAAATTTGCCTATTCCAGATACAGTATAAAATATGCGCAAGCCCATAGGTAAATTAGTACAGCGCCTCGTGTATATAAATTTTAATATATTAGTATATAATTTAAAATCAATTGGACTGTCCAAGTTATGCTAAAGGACGTACAGTATTAGAGTAGTGTGTATGCTGTACTATATATTTGTATAGTTTTAAATGAATACTAATTCTTTAGATTTTTATAAAAGAACAAAAAAAAATACTTTTCTGAATTTCTTATCTTCCGTTATTCATTTATAATTTTTTGAATAAAAAACCGCTTCGTAAATATTCAGTTTTCATGATTTTTCGCTTTTTTTAAGCAAGACAATTTCTCAACCAGGAATCCATTTTTAACTCACGAGCCCTCAAATTAAGGCTTTCGCCGATTGCATTAGCACGCACTTTTCAATTGTGCCTCTAGACATTGAGTACGTTCAGTTGAGCAATGGCTAGTCTCTGTTAATTTTTCCCATGCTTATTTCCCATAAGCGAATTTAAACTGCCCGGCAAAAAAATTTATTTTTCAAAGAATTTGCGAACCGTAGGGGAAGGGGGGCGGGGTAAGGTAAAACTATTACGAACAAGAAGCTGGGGAGGGGTGGGTAGATTGGGAGGGTGGGGTGGATCTATTGTCTGCAACTATATAAATAGACGCCAGATCAATGAAGTCATATCACAATCAGCTCTCCAACTGTCAACATCTGACTCCAGTCGCAGTTTAAAGCAAGTTCCAAGTTTATTTATATCTCATTATGCCTTTTTCCCAGTCACATAATCAGCTAAGCCTGGAAGGATCGGTAGAGGTATGCGTATCGTTGCACGATGTTGTCAAAAACGACGACTTCGACACTGCACAGACGCTGCTTCAACTGAAAGCTAATGTAAATGAGCTTTCCGAAGACAGCCTGATGCCTCTTCATGTAGCAGTTAAGAACAAATCGTATAGGACGGTCGCGCTACTACTAAAGCACGGAGCCTTGGTCAACCCATGCAATAGATCGCCAGACTCGAAGACTCCGCTGTTTTTAGCCGTCGAGGGAGACTGCACGGAAATAGCTCAGCTGCTGTTGAATAAGAATGCTTCCATCCAAAAAGAAAAAGAAACATTATTCGCCCCATTATTTATTTGTTTATCGACGCAAGCGTACATCAATAATAAAAGATCAATCAATAAAATAAGATTTAGCTAGGACACTACACGAAAATCACCTACTCAATCACAACAACACACACACTCTAAATTCAAATTCTGTAACAAACACACGCCCACGTACAACAAATGTAAAGAATCAGGGGTTTTTAAATAAATTTGGAAAAATCGGTAAAACTAAGCAGAGCAAACGCGCGTAATTTAGATCGATAATAATTTTTTTTTTTTTTGTTATCAGAGAAAAAGTCGCCAAACTGGGGGGGGATTTGAAGTACGCGTGCTTTCGCAGAAGCAACTCATTCTCTCCGGCGTTTTGGAGTTCCCGGAACTCGAAGCCGCGAGAATTCTGTCGCCGGCGCAGCACGCGCGCGAGCTGTCCCTTCCGCGAACCGAATATCAAATCTGGGGAGTGTTGATCGTGCGCGAGCCAGTTAGTCCCGAGGTACTGCCGAACACGGAGTCATCACGAGACGCTGCTCCTCGGCTCTGAGCTACGCGGACATACGCTGGGTGACGCAACGAGGATCCTCTCCCGCCAAGTGCGAACGCGCACAGGCACACGGAGCCCTGCTTCCTTTGCGCAAAGCGGACGTTCGTTCGCTCGTGCATATAAGGGGCATACTTACGAGCTCGCTACCTCTAGCGTTGCCACGGTTTGTCGCAGGGTAATTCTCGAGCACAAACGCAGCGTATCTCCGCGGCAGCCGCGAACAAACGCGACGGCGCAACGCTTTTGCCTCTGCTCGGTTTTCCGCGTGAACTAGTTAAATAATAATAAAACGTGTTCTTTTTTTCCTTCACCGCTTCCTTCGCACGCAACTCTCTCCCTTGTCCGCAGCTCTCTCTCTCTCTGGAGATGACGGCATCTTTATTAGATTGTAATTAAATGCCAGGCATGCGGTCAGATAACTGTGTTTATCTTTGCAGGAATGCAGAGTATGTAATTATTCTGTATTTTATTTCTGGTGAATAAATATCTAAAAAAGAAATAATATCAATTTTCAAATTTTTCAGCAGAGTCATTACAAAATATAATAATTTTTAATATTTTATTATATTAAAACGTGTTTCATATTAAAATTTAGTAAGCAAAACAAATTATACCATTTTTCACGTCAATTATTGATGTAACATATAGTACATAAAAAAATTAAAAAATTAATAAATTACTATGACAAAAAAATTAAAATAAGGGGGTTTTTATTAGAACATTTATATCTAATAATTACGACAGTTTTAACCCTGTCAATTGCAGAGAGCAATTTTTATCTATACGACAATCTTAAATGTATCACAAATTATTATAGTCTGATATAAAATATATCCTTTGATCTTCATCCACTGATCCGTCGTAATGCGAGAGGAGAAAATGCAGCAGCTCGTAGCAGGCTTCTTGTAGGCTATTCGAAGCCTGGCCCGTAGCTCAGTATGCTGAACGTCCTCGTGCACGTGAGCCCGCAGAGGCGTCGTGGGAATTGATGCTACGTAGCTTATTCGCAAGTTATGTCTAAGAGAAACGCATGGATAGAGTTAGGAGCGAAATCACACAGGCCGAGTAATGATAACTGTTTCGTTTATGTCACGATTTGGATTCTAATACAAGTGCAGCGCGGGGTAAGAGAGAGACGAAGCAGAGCGAATAATGCAGAGAGAGAGAGAAAGAGAGAGAGAGAGAGTAGTGCGATCTAGCCGGTACTTACAGATGCGACTCGTGCCGACTCGCTAGATGCCTCGTGGCTTTAACCGGAGTGAGGCAGAACGGGTGACGGGGGACCCTCGCTGGACCCTCGCTGCAGGAAGGATGCCTCGTGGCCTTGTGTGTGGCTGGGTGCAGCGGGAAGTCGAGCGGCAAACAACTGCATTGCTCGCAACGACACGCTGGGCTGAGTTGGACTCGAAGACACTTCACCCGGCGACACACCAGGAACACGTCACAGATGCAGCAACAATCCTCCGGGATACGCACGCACGCTATAGCTAGGATTCACAGAATCGGAGAAATGCCGTAACAAAGAATAACGGACTAATCAACGCGACTGTTCGGCTCAGCGGTAAACTGCTAAGTGTCGCGACGCGGAGCGCGACCGAATAGTCAGCGCGAGCTTTCTCCCGCTCCCTCTCTCTCACACTCTCACTCCTGTTGGCACACGCACACACGCGCGCGGCACTCTCTCTCTGTGTGAGTTCAAAGTGTGAAATGCTCAGTTTTCGCATTCAAATAAAGCTAAGCAGGAAGACATTTAAATGGGTCGAATTCAAAATATAGGTCAATGCCCTTCCCTATAGGATGACACGAAAGAGAGAGCAAGCGCCGGATCTAAGAGCAGGTAGTCGAGACCACACAATAGGTCATAGGGAAAACTCTGAAGCGCAGCCGCTTGAATAAATTAAGGAAATGAGAGGAAACAGAGTCGACGACACGAGCGACAATAACAAACAATATGTGAAAATCGCGAAAGTCGGATAACTCGATTATATTTCATCTTTATATACGTATCATAAATTAAAATCACGCGAGACTGATCCGCATAAATTCGGGCAAACGAGCTACACTGGGAACAATGAATACACATACATTGCCAATGAGCACACTAGTAAAAGAATTGCGTCTGAAACTGCGAGAGTACCAAAAAGAAGGAGATGCGCATCCAAACAGCGAGTACACGTGTATATATAACATCAGAAGGAGAGCCTTGTGCAAATCTGCCGAAGAAAGAACCACGCTTCCGAACTGCGAGCGCCTGCACACCTGCAACACCAGCAGGAGGGCTTCGTCTTAAAATCTACGAGAATATTATGAAGGAAAAGGCAAGCGTTCGAACAGCAAGTGCACGTGCACTCCCAACATCAATGAGAAGACCACACCGAGGTCGTGAGTGCCGAAGAAGACGAGAGCATACGTGAATTTCGTCGTCATTACAAGAAGACGGCATATTAATGAGCAGAAATAGGAATCCTAGACCACTTGCACTCGTGTATAGATATACAAAGTCAACGGCGGCGACTCTATCCACAAAAGAGGAAATACACTCTACAGGGGAGCGAGGAAAAAACCCATCGTCGCTACAAGTACAAAGAATGCCTTTTAAAAAAATGCCTACAACAACAAGCCTAGAGAAACCATATAAGGAAATATGCAGCATTTAATACCTATGTGCGTAAAGGGGAAATTCAATCGAGTAAACTCAAGAGAGAAAATTTAAAAAAATGAAAGTCACGCGAAAAAGTGAAGTATGTCGAGTAGCGCGGCGAAGATACAACTGTGATTAATCGCGACGAGAACGTAACGAAAACGCGCGGAGATTACAAGTTCGAAATAAACGATAGCCTTTTGAGTAGCGATTTAGAAAACTTGAATCAATACGCAGAGTCAAAGAAAAACGACGCCACTATAAATTCAAAGTTTGAGAAAAGAGCAAATCGTAGTTATAAACGATTGGATCATCAACTTTCAAAGTATAATATAGATAACCCTTACCAACATCCCAAAGCGAGGAGAGCACTCCGATCTAGTAATTTTAGTACAGAAAAGAGCCCTTTCTTTTCATATAGAGAAAATAAATTAACAGACGACGAGGACAATATTTTAGCTAAACCATTGCGCGAAAGTATTACGAACCCTAAAGCCCCTCCGAAACCCATTAGAATTCGACCATCGCTATTGCAGTTGGGTAGAAGCGAGCAGGTAGATTTGAGTGTTGACCCGGGTAATAAAGGGACTGCGCCACCTACTGATTCTAATCAATTTGCAAATTATATTGCATCGGAGAATCTCATTACCTTTCCACAAAACAATCCCAAAGAACTGGAAGAGGAAAAGGCGATAAATGAAGCGATTATTAATTTAAATTTGTCTGACGATTTACACGACCAAAGTGTGCAAAATACGTCTAGTCCCATAGTAAATTCGGAGTCGGAAATCGCCGTCATTAACGAAAATTCGAGGATAGAAGTTGCAACCGTTGCTGACACAGAGATCGCTGATTTCACGTCTCAAGGGGAGAATGAAAATAACGTAACTGCGGGAAAGGCATTGACTATTGAACAATTGGCGTCAGTATTTAAACAATCGTTAGAGCCGTCGGCAACTGAAGTAGCGCGAGAAACCGAAGAATTACGCAATAAATTCATTAATCAATTGTAACGGTGTGGATTTTTAGGGAGAAAACCCCGTCACCACTCACGTTAATATGCACGATTGCTGAAGGCACTCTTTAAATATCCCGACCGAATTTGTTAACGGCGCCAGGTCGGAGATACGCACCTATGCACAACTGCTCTATTCGGGTTTCCGGCTAGACTAGACTCCCTCTCTCTGAGGAGATTCGGCCGTGGAAAGTTGGGGAAAATGACAACACTCACAATTAGCGACACTTTCTTAATTTATTATGCTACTAAAATCCGGCAGTGATTTACTCGACTGAGAGACAGAATTCCGACTGTTAAGATTACAATCACGAATAGAACCGCGTCGATTATCACAAAATCTCTATTGTAAAACTCACTCAACTCTCGCACTACAAACTTCGGGTTACAGCTAATGTCCGACAAACAAATGCCACGAGGCAGCAACTCTGGCGATCGAACGTTTCCGGCTTGTTCTATCATATCGCGACATTACTCGAGTTTACTATACATGTCAACGATACCTACCCCTCTCAAATCCAGCTTCAACAACTCCTTCCTCCCGTTTGATGGCTGTCGTTCCGCTGCGAAAACGGCGAAAACTAATGAAACTCTACTCTTTTCTCAAGAGACAAAAACCGGAGGCTATTGATCGGGCTGCTGCTCAAGAACAAAGTGAACGAGTCTCTCCTGACTCGTGTCGCGTCGCTCGCTAGATTCGCGCATGGCACTACTATACATTCATACTTTACATTCGTGATTACACGGCTTTTCGGCAGAAGCATTCTTCTTATATAATTGAATTACATTTTTCCTTACTTCTTTATCGCATAGTAGCAACTCTCATAATTTAAGCTTTATTTTATATACCGAGTTCAATACTACAGACAGATCGCGTCTTCACACATACAATCTCGCAACTACACCAGCGCTCGCCGCTGCGAGGATTCTCCCTCCTCGAACTGCACTCTTCTCGGCTCGGCGGCGCCGGTGATGCCTTGCACTGCTCTGGCTTGATGTGATTGTGTTCTTGCGGTGGTAGTGGTGCGGCGACTGCTACGTATTCTCCTCTGCTCCTCTCTCTCTCTATCTCCGGCTGCTACTCGGCTGTTTTCAGCTCTCTTCTGTTCTACAATGATATCACCCATATAGCATTTATTCATGGTGATGGCAGTCCAGACAGAAGGTCATAGAGAAAAGAGAGAGAGAGAGAAGAGAGAGGAGAAGAGGGAGGAGACGAGAGAGAGAGAGGACTATTTACGCGGTTTAGACGGTCACCCCGTCGATTCCGCCTCCAAAACTAAACATATCCCTGAAGTTTCAGTTGTTCAGTTTAACTAATAAAAAAAAACAGCAAAAAACGAGGTCTAAGTATAGATTAATCCATTAATGGAAATGAGATCGAAGCGATACAGTTTTTTCAGTTATATAGAGTATACATGGAAGCAAAATCATAAATTTGAAGCCTTAATATCTTTAAAAATAAACTGCTATCCATAAACAGAACTTCAAAGAAAGAGATAAACGGTGCTATATTGATGCTAACTAATCCAAAAATTTTAAATTGATTATTGCCTTTTTACTCCAGTTATCGCATCACGTAGAAAAACGACTCATAGTATACAGGGTGAAAAATCAAAAGTTTGAAGCTCAATATCATTGAAACTAACTGGTTTTATAAAAATCCCAAAGAAAGGGATCATTGTACTATATAATGCTAACTAAATCTAAAATTTGAACTTGATTATTGCCTTTTTACTCCAGTTATCGCGTCACGTAGAAAAACGATTTTTTTCAGTTTTTGATGTTTTTCTCAGGATCTGCCCCATGAAATGACTTAAAATTTAAGTGGTATATAGTTCTAATTACCTTCAATAATCATATATTTTTTTAGAATGATTCGCTATTTAGTTTCTGAGTTATAAAGATTTAAAAAAATTGCACTGTATGGTGTATAATAAAATAACANTTTTAGAATGATTCGCTATTTAGTTTTTGAGTTATAACGATTTAAAAAAATTGCACTGTATGGTGTATAATAAAAGAACGACGAACGATAATATAAATTTTTCACGGTAAAAACATAGGCAATTTTATTCTCTTTCAGGTACATATTAAGCAATTTACTTTTATTAACTTTTCCGACAACTTTGTTGGCAAAAACTGAAATCTCAAAACTATAAAATCACTATAAAAAACGCGTATATTTATTTTTATTTATTTATTTATTTATTTAGACCATATACATATGTCTTATAAAAAGACATCCTATAGAGACAAACTTAGTTGTCTGTACATAGGGATGGTACACAAAAAAAAAACTTAGAATCTATACTTAAAAAAAACTAAATAAGTAAGTACAGGAAGATGTCGAGCCAATCTTCCTGATAACAGTTTAAATATTAACGCAAAAGTTAAGTAACAGTACAAAATAAATCTCTCTTTGATCAATCAATATTTCTCTCTTATAAATACTTTTAGTCTCTTCTTAATCGCGACTTTGCTAATCACAAGTGCTTTCAGATCATTTGTTAGCAAGTTGAAAATATTTAACGCAACAAAGAAGCATTTTTTGCTTATAGCTTTATCAATTATTGGCAATGAAAGACTCTTATTTCTAGTATTGCTTTTGTATTTATATATTTATGTTCTTAACGTAGCATAATGATAAGAATATAAGCTTCTAAATGGAATAATTGCTTTACTGTAAGTGGAGGCGTCTTGACGCTGAAAATCGATTTTTGTTTCAATTTTCAAATTATTTTCCTCTGATATAACCCTGTATTAGATAAACACAATTATTGTACGCTCCACCCCAAGCAATTATGCCATAATTGACTAAACTTTGGTAAAAAGCATAGTATATCATCGTTAAAGTTCTATAGTCCATTATATTCCTAATTTTGGCAAAGATAAAAACTAAGTATTTTGTTTTTTTAACCGAATAATTTACATGTTTATCCCATTTCATGTTATAATCAAAAATTAGACCTAGATATTTATAACTTTCTACTCTTTTTATCGTATTATTGCCTATCTCAATATTAAGTGAGACAGGAACACTATGGCAGTAGCTACCATAAGCAATATATACAGTTTTATTAACATTTAAAGATAATTTATTTACAGTAAGCCACTTTGCGACTTCCCTAAGATATTTGTTCATTTTCTCTTGAGCTGACTCCCACGTGTTATCACTAGCAATGATAACGGTGTCGTCAGCATAAGAAACGACAGTATCATCTTGCATACCTCTCAGTAGGTCATTAACGTATAAAATAAAAAATAACGGTCCTAGTATGGTCCCTTGGGGAACTCCGATGGGTATATCTTTGTATTCACTTTTCAAATTCTTTATTTTAACGCATTGTTTCCTACCAGAGAGGTAGCTGTTTATTAAATTTAAGGCACTGCCTCTTATTCCATAACTCTCTAGTTTATCCAATAGGTTTTTGTGATCTACCGTATCAAAGGCTTTAGCTAAGTCTAAGAAAGTAGTTATAATTGGCTTCGATTTGTCGATTTTTTTATATATTATGTCTGAGATATAATTTAACGCATCCGTTGTGCCTCTATTTTTAACAAAACCAAATTGTTTTTCCGATATGATATTGCATTCCATTAGAAATAAATACAACCTATTATACAAGATTTTCTCAAATATCTTTGCTAAGTTCGATATTAGTGATATCGGCCTATAGTTAGTCATACATGACCTGTCACCAGCTTTGTAAATAGGAACTATGTCAGCTTGTTTTAGAGCAGATGGCCAGGAGGCTTGTTGTATAGACGTATTAAAAATATGTTCTAATGGTTTATCTATATAGTTAACTAGGAATTTGATCGTTTTTGCATTGATATTATCAACACCTCCAGTCTTGTTTTTCAATGAATCTATAGTTTTTCGAATCTCAACACAATTGGTAGGATATATAAAGATTGATTTGCTATTTTTATCTGGTAATGTAGGTTGATCTGTATCTGTATTAGGGATTTGTTTACTCAAGTCTAATCCTATTTTGCAAAAATAATCATTCATGTGGTTAGCTATAGATAATTCGTCTTCAATTTTTTGGCTGTTTATGACTAAGTAATCAGGTGACTTGTTTTGTTGCATATTTTTATTAAGTTTAGTATTAATAGTATTCCATAGCTGTCTTGGATTGTTACTAATTTTTTTTATTTCATTATTCTCAAATTTGTATTTCGCATCTTTAATGACTCTATTTAAAATTTTTTCGTAATTTTTATATTCATTTTTTAATTCCAAATTAGTTGGGTTCAATTTCCACAATTTATATAAATTTTCTTTAGTTTGACACGAGACTTGGATTGCTTTAGTTATCCACTTTTTTCTTGGCAGTGCTTCTTTATTTTTTTTCTTTAATTTTTTGGAATATGTAGCTAACTCAAGAGAGAAAGAAGAAAACAACAACCTCCGNTAATGGTCCTATCTTGTACTTTCTGGTGAAGACAACAACCTCCGTTTTCCGGGGATTGATAGATAGGCCTTTATCCTCGCACCATTTATTTAGGTGCCTCATTGTCGACTCGGTGATGTCCAGTAGGGTGTTTAGATGTTTGCCTCTGATAATTATAAGTATATCGTCTGCGTAGCCGACCGCTGATACTCCGAGGTTGGTCAGCATCCTTAGTGTCCATCTATCACCATACCCCACAAAGTTGGGGAAAGAACCCCCCCTTGTGGGCATCCGTTGTTGACGGAGCCTTTGACAGTGGTGTTACCTCTTGTAACCGTCAGTTTCCTGTTGCTTAGCATGTTCGTGACCCATTTAATTAACGGATCAGGTATTCCCTTATCTTTGGCTGCTTTGCAGATACTATCTGTGGTCGTGTTGTTAGAAGCCCCTTCTGCGTCGAGAAAGGCTCCCACGGCGTATCCTCCACTTTCAATCTGTTCTTCGATAAGCGAGACAGCCACATGCAGGGCTGATTCTGTTGATCTTCCCTCCTTGTATGCATGTTGCTCATTGCACAATGGGTAGTTTAGCTCTTCTATCGTGTGTATCTCCTTTGGGAACTCTGTTTTTAGTTTCTCTTCTAGGTTATTCCTGTATTCTACCCAGTAATCAAAATATATATATAAAAAAAATGTAAGGAAAAATGTCAATAAAATATATATATATATATATATACACCCCATAACTATAAAGCATGTTATATATTAAGAGACAATGTAAACGTTCGCAAGATAGGGAAATAAGATTAAGAAAAGAAATTCACGGAAAAAACAATTCTAATTGTGAGCGTCAGAGGCTCACCTCAGAACGCTCATCCTAGGGGGAAGGTGTGAAATGCTCACTTCTTTCTCAGTTTTGATATATTAAAAATAGTAAAGTTATTTGTTGTAAAACAAGTCAATCAATACCCTTCCCATTAAAATGTAGCGTATAATGAGATTTAGGAAATTCAAAACACATAAGTCGAAAACATGCCCGACAGCGCAAAGTAATACTATGCTTGACATCAGAACGCTACCATTTCATAATGGAAAAGATTTAAATAGAGAAAGACAATAAAGATTAATTAAATAAAAGCGAGAAACGACAACGTGGTATGAAGTAAGAGTAAAACTATAATTTAATTCAAGAGTTAATAAGTAAAATCATTTCTAATAATTAATAATAATCATAGACTCACGTATAATAATGACGATTAAACAAGACATAAACGTGAACGCGCGGAATAACTAAAAGCACGAAAAAGTATAAAAGTAGAATCAAAGCCAAAAAACATCGATTCATAGAAACAATAGAGCAAGAGATGCAGAAGGTGAAAGGCCAAACAAACACTACAGCGCTATAGCAGAGGACCGCTACTAAGGAGACACACCTATACGCACGCACACTACAGCGCTATAGCAGAGGACCGATACTAAGGAGACGCACCTATACGCACGCCCACTACAGCTCTATAGCAGAGGACCACTACTAAGGAGGCGCACCTATACGCACGCACACTATGGAGCTACGGCAGAAGGACATCACTAGGGAAGCACACCTATACGCACGCACACCATGGCGCTACAACGGTGGCACACGACCAAAGAGACACACAGGTATGCTGCACACATTATGACCGTGGAGTGAAAGGCGAAGCGAAACAGGCACCTTGATGCACACACACCTGCTAAGAAACAAGCACTGCTCAGCAGCATCGACGAAAGAATAGAAATCACTCACAGCAGAACAACGGAAAGCAAGAAGAAGAAAAAGTGAACTAGATCGTCATTCGCACATTTTAGCAGGAGAACGCAGCTCGGCAACATGAAAAAAGTAAAAGGGCCGCCAATCGAAGGCTGCCTAGAACCAACACGTGCAGAGTTATTGGAATCTGAGAACAGACTGTTGCGTCGCAACATAAACTTTTGAAATATGTAATTTTAATAATATGAAACTCATGTATACACAACGCATAGCATTTACGAACACACGACACAGCACGACACTCAGCAGTTGACAGACAGCTGCTGCACTAGAACAATACACATTTTTTCATTCGCGACTCGAACCTTTCTGTAATTCTCCACCAGCAAACTCAACGCGATTCTCAAGTATCCGCCGATGCCGATTTTATGACGCGGACCTTTTTTTATATCAGTCGACCGTCCCGCGCTCGACTCGCGGCCCTCGCACACGTGCATCCAAGATGCAGACTTTCCCTCGGACTTTACCCGACAACAGACGTGACCAACGGACATTTTCCCACACAATCAGCACCCTTACTTTCCCTCCTTACACACTCAAAACTACCCCTTCCAAACAATTTGTGCCCGCATTTCAAAACTACGTAGAGGATCGGGATAAAAGAAATAGTTTATTCGTTTGTGCAAGTAGAGACTTCTACTAAAATTTCAGCCCGATCGGTCGATAATTGCGTGAGATATCGCATCTCACACATTTTTCGCACATAAAACTACAAGACACTTCCGTGTGGCGGTCGTGCCTAATTAGAAGTGGTGGAATTGAACTTGCATTAAATAAGCTATCATTAAATGTTGATAAGTCTGTTTGTACGACCTTCAGTATCTATGTCAGCAGTGTTCCTAACCAAATAGATGTAAAAATACAAGATAAAATATTAAATAGAGTTGAGAACTACAAATATCTGGGCATAGTGATAGATTACAACCTAAAATGGAATATGCACATGTTATATATTGTCAAGAAAACTAAATATCTAGTGTATATTCTTTATAAAATTGCGAAACCTATGCCAACTGAGACTCTAATGTTGATATATTATGCGTTCTTCCAAAGTATTATGAGCTATGGTATCATAGCTTTGGGTGGAGCCTATAAAAACCTATAGAGATTTAATACAGCAAATACAAAAAAAAATTCTAAAAATTATAAATAAAAATAATTTTGTCACGAAAAATAATCCGCTCAATCTCGAGCAATTGGTTACCCTTGAGGCCTTAAAGATATACTATAATGATCTCAAAGAGCAGTACCTCAACTCATCTAGTATTACTAAAATTAAAAAAAATAAATAAAAAAATAAATGGGTGGCTTTTTCGAACTCGAAAGTTCATGGCCTCACAACGTATCGTGTTGTGTTTCTAGATGAATTTTAGCGTTCGAAAGTTTCCAGGGTAGGCTCATCACACCTACGCCTTTCTCAAATCCGGTGTCGTGAGTAAGATTTCCATCGGATCTGAAAAAACTGATCGCGCTGATGGGGGCTCGAACCCACGACCCCTTGACCGTGAGGCAGGTGGTTTACCACGAAGCCATCGCCGGTCTCATCTATCTTCTACATAATATTAAAATTCTTTAATTTTGATAATTTTGACTTTTGTAAACATCCCTACCTTATGTAGATATATCTTGTGAAAATAATTTTTTTTTTAAATTATTGTAATCTTTGTATATCAACACATAGATTCATCACAAAAATTAAATTTGTAAATGATTAGTTTTTATAAACATTAACGGTAAATATAAGCTTAAAAATCGTACGTACGTACGTACGTACAAACATGAATAACTTTTAATTGATGTGGAAAAATGCAATTCTTTTTTGATACACTAATCGTACAAGATTATATGTATAAAAATGCCAAATAGAAATTATCAGATGTGGTCCAGATTTCAGGATGCTGGGGATAATCATGATAAGAAATATGAAAGGGATATGATATATATATATATGTATACAACAATAATTTAGTAAATAAGTTGATATTTCTGGTTTTTATAAGATATATACATATAGTGCACTTATTCGTAGACGATGTCTTGTTATCCTGGGAGTCGTCCTGACACCTGGACATCGTCTCCGAGATGTATGGGATATTCGACGGTAATTTCAATCGATATCTAATAGTATCATTTGTAGACGATGTCTTGTCATCCTAGGAGTCGTCCTGACACCTGGACATCGTCTACGAGAAGTGTAGGATATTTGACGGTAATTTCAATCGATATCTGGTGCTTTTATCTGTAGATGGCATTTCGCCATTGTGAAGGTTTTCTTGAACATAAAGTACATATTTTATTTCAAATTATAATAATTTATGATAAAATTTTAGATTATAGTATAAATAAAAATTGCTCTCTGCGTTTGACAGGGTTGAGACTGTCGTAATTATTAGATATAAATGTTCTAATAAAAACGCCCGGATTTCAATTTTTTATTATACCATTTAATAGTTTTTTTATTTTATTTCATTATTTTATGTACTATGTATTACATAAGTAATTGACGTAAATAATGGTAGTTTTACTCTTGTATTATCTGTTTTTCTTATTAAATTTTAACGTGAAACATAATTTAAAATAAGAAAATATTAAAAATTATTATATTTTTAAATAACTATGCCGAACTATTTGTATATTGATATCAATATTTAGACTTTTTAATGGCGATAACTCAGCCAACCAATATATATATTCAGTCTCTATAATGGCGATAACTCAGCCAAACGATTAAAAGTATATATAAAATTTATTTTATTCTATTTATTTTTCAACAATTTTATTAATTTGAAAAAATTTCCGAATATACTATGTTTTTCGTATATATTTCCGTATCAATATTTAGTTTTCTCCGTTTTTTTTAATGTTTAATAAATGGTCATTGTGTTCATAAATAGACTCTTTACTTAGAAATAACTTTAAGTTGTGTCTTGATGTCGCTCTTGATATAGACCATGACTGAATACTGGAATTCGTAAATACATTCCAACATTGTCAAAAGATTGTCCTTGAGATTTGTTTATAGTCATAGCAAAACTTAATCTAATCGGAAATTGTCTTCTTATCATACGAAATGGTATTTCTTCTAATGATGGACTTAGATCGATTCGTGGTAATAAGACGATTATACCAGAATACTTACCAGTTATGATTTCCCCGACTAATAAATATTTTTTAACATCTTTAATTATCGTTCTCGTTCAATTGCAAAGACCACCATTGATATCTAAATTTCTCAAACAACTAACTATGGTCCCTTTTTTTAAGATTAATTTATGTGGTGGTAATCCATTTGGTGTCAATTAATTTAAAAATTCAGTTGGTATTGAGTTTATAAGATTGTCATCATTTTCACTTTCGGTTTTATCATCACTATAAAAGACAAATTTTTTTCCATCAATTTTTTAAACAATATTTTCATTAATTTTTAATCTATCAGAATTTAACGGTGATAAAATTACTTTGTTTTTTAACGATAAATCATTTGGATCAATTTTATGACCAAAAATTTCTGTGATCAGATCGTTATTACAAATCAATTCTTTAGGAATCTTTTTAACATTATTTTGTAATTCAAATTTTGTTGCGTTTCTATTTTCTCCCACATCAAGAAGCCAATTTTTAAATTCGTAATCTTTATTTGGCAATCTTAAATTCTCAGTTAATGANAAACGTCGCAGCCACGCAAAACGTGTGTTGCTGTTTTGCGCGGCAAATTCTCCTTAACGCATAAGACCGAGAAAGAGACAGTCGGCGCGTGCGAAGCCCGCGTTTCTCGGACGTGAGCTACGTCCCGGGAATTCGCGGAATTTGCCAGCCGTCGTGAGCTCTGGGAAGAAGTTCGCCGGTCCGAGCTGGCGCGAGACGAGCAGCCAATCAGCCCGTCTCGCGCCTCGCTTGGCCAATCGGACTACGTTATCGGCCGGGCCCCTAACGTCGGAGAATGTCGCCGAGCGCGGCGACCGCAGCGTGGACTCGGTACGTTCTCGTCTGGATCTCGTCGACAGCGACACGCGTACGGAGAGAGCGAATCCAACGCAAGTGCTGAAGTTGCGAGTGGGAGAGAGTGTTGAGCGGAGCAGCAGCAGCATCACTGACCCTGGACCGCCATCCCGAGGAAGGAGTCCATCCCCGGAGAACGACCATCCAGCCGCCCGCCCCTGCTCATCCAGAGTCTTCACCGCCCACTGCCATATTTCGAGCAGCGCACGCGAGGAAGGAAGCAAGAGCTGGCAGGAGAGTCTCGCCGTCCAGCGCCATCCGCCGCGAGCAGGCACGGAGAAAGACGACAGAACGAGAGGAAGGCCGCCTCGTCGAGTCTACGCGAAGAGAAGAGAGAGAGAAAGTAAAGAGCAGAGGACGAGAGGAAGCGGAAACCAGCGGCCGCGAGGGCAAGCGAGCGCTATTTGCATTTGGGAAGAAGAGAGAGAGAGAAAGAGAGAGGAGAGAGACGAGGAGTGTGGTGTGTGGTGGCGGGCGCCACGACGTCATCTGCGGAGCGGTTAGCCACTGCTGGCGCAGTGTGTGTGTGTGTGAGAGAAGGCGAAGACGCGAAGAAAGCGGGCAAGGGACGTGTCGCTGTGTAGCGCCGGACGGGCTTCCGTCAACGGTCGCATGCCTGCGCGCGGAATAGGAAGAACAGAGAAGAGAGAGAGAGAGAGGGAACGAGACAGGGGGAGCCGGCGTGCGGCTGGCGCGTGTGTGTGTGTGTGCGAGAAGCGAAGAAGATTGGCGTAACGTTACCGGCTAACGGTTGGGACAGCGTGTAGCTGAGAGAGAGAGAGAGAGAGAGAGAGAGAAGGAGAGAGGGCTCATCGTGTTAGAGGTGAAGAGCCTCAGACTATACGTGGCAGAGTGTGTGGTGCGCGGAGTCAGCGAGTATCTGCGGGGCTGTTTGTCTAAAGTCACCAGATGTAACAATAATTTTTCCACCAAAAGGATTATTATTACTACATAAATCTCGTAAAAATGTATCAATTGCTTCGAAAGCATGTTTAGATACCATTGATATTTCATCCCAAATTATAATTCTAACATTTTTTAAAAATATTCCATATTTCGAATTGGGAGAAATATTACATGTTGTTTGTTCATTAATATTTAATGGTAATTTAAACGTACTATGAACGGTTTTACTATTGATTAACAAATTTGCAGCAATACCAGTCCATGCTATTGTTAGAAAAGTTATATTTAATGATATCAAATATTCAATAATAACATTGTGTAAATAACTTTTGCCACTTCCTCTCGGACCATCAACAAAATATAATTTATTACCAACATTGTCAATTGTGTCTTTTATAATTAAATCAAATATTTGTTTTTGATCGACAGTTAGGATATTTATCAAAGATTCCATGGTTTCATTGTCGACATAAGTTTCAATAAATTCATTATCATCAATATGATTACATGGTATATCATCATGTTCTTTGTGCATCAAATTCTCGTCATAATCTTTTATGTTAAAATCATTTAATATCATTCCATATATTAACAAAACATTTTCAATATTTTTTTGTGCTCTATTTTCAGCTTCAACTTTTTCAAGTTTTGTTTTCATAAAATGAGTTTCATATTTATTATACAATTCTGACGCATTGTGTAAATTTTGAAAGACTAATATATATGCAAATAATTCACACATAGATTTTGGAAATTTGACCAACACAGCTTCTTCCAGACATTTATCCCATTCTGCATCGTTACTTATGAGACCTCTTGTTGCACATGCTTCTTCGTATGTATCACAAACAATTCCATTTACAGTACGCATATCTCTATAAGATTTTGCGCCACGTACATGTAATAATAAAAGACGTAAGAAAAATGTTTCACGTTTTTTTGGATTCACAAAATACATTCTACTTATAATAGGTTTAAATAATTTTTTCCTTCTATTCCTTTTTTTTTTTGTTTTTCATTAAAAACGTAATGATATGGAATTTCATGATATAAATATTCAGATGCATCATCATCGTCTTCGTTTAATTTAAACCAAGCAGTTAATGTTATCTCTACATTTTTATTAATTCGCTTATTTTCTTGTCCTTCTATAAAATATACATATTGTTCGTTTTCATCATGGGCAGCTAATCTATAAATCACATAAGATTGCTCACTTAATTTAAATTCCAAAATACGATACATAGCCTCAGGCGCGCACACATATCTTGTTGACACGTGTTGTGTTATTTCATCATAATTATATGTATTCTCATGATCACTTATGATATTTTGATCATCATTATTATGTACAGATGTAAAATTTATTAAAGCAGTATCAGGATCCTTATGAAAATATTTAAATAAATATTTTATAGCTTTTATTGTGCTACATATTTCTACATTTATATGACAATCTAACAATAATAATAAATAGGGATTATACGGTACAACAAATCCATTATGTGCGTTTCTACGTTTTGAATAAATAATATATTTACCATCGTTTCTTCGGCGATAAGTAGGATATCCATCTAGATTGTATTGTGTTTCATTAACAAATGGTTTAGGAAATCTTTTGGTACAATGTTTTTTGTCCTCACTCATGCATACACAATTTTTGTTCTGTGAACCGCATGGTCCATGAATCATATTATTTTTGACTATATTATATAATTTGGGATATTTATTTTCATCTGGTATTTCAGCACTTATAATTGTATCAATCTGATCGGTATTTCGAAATTTATAATCTGTATACAACCATATTAACATATGAATATGTGGTAAGCCACGTTTTTGAAATTCTATAACATATACATAACCTTTAACCTTACCAAATATATTATTTTTTATAAGTTCATTTTTCAACACCTTTATTTTTTCATGAAAAACTCGTGAAATTAAATCCGGCCGATCTAGAGTGGTTTCATAAGGTAATAAATTACTTTGGATTTCCTTCCAATTAGGATTACAAGTCATCGTTAAAAAAATATCTGGCTTACCATCAACTTGTAATTGTGTCATCGAATCTAAATAATTTTGTTGTATGGCTCTAGAACTTCCTATGTAAGTTGATGGATATTACCATTCTTCCAATTTTAGAATTGTCAAGATTGGCACGATTAGACACATCAGAGATGAGTAGAGAGATTGCCGATGCCATGTTAAAAAAGCGTGCCATATTCGATCATGACACCACCATGCGGCGCTCGACCGGACTCAACTATACGCATCTAGCAAGCCCCGCCCACTCCGTTTACCCGTCGTCTGCGAAATCAAGCGCGCGCGGCAGATTGATGAGTACCGGGGTTCAAACCTCGGTCACGGAAGATTTTTTTTTGGTTGTTTTGCTTATTGCCTTTTCATCTACGTGTCCAAAATAATAATTATAGCAAATGTAAAATGTTATATTATTTGTTGTTAATAATTTAATGCAAATAATTGAAACTTTTTAATAACTTGGATGTTCAGAAAAATCCAAATTAATTTACTTTATTTAAAAAAATTTACTTTATTTAAATTTAAAAAGAGTTCATAATTTTAAATTCAATTAAAAAAAATGTCTTGCTTGTTGCTTTCTTAATAAATATATAAACAGTTTTCCCCACCACCTTTGCGGTACTGTTTAAGGCGCGTTGATTTTTTTTATTATACTTTGAATAACTTTATGTGAAAATTTAGTAATGTAATATGATTCAAGGACATGTTTGAATAAAATAACATTACATAATTTTTGCATAATGCAATTCAAAATATAACCGTGGTTTCATCGCCATTAGCCCTACACACCACGGGAGTCGCCTCCATATTCCTCCATCGACTCCACCTACTTCCTTCCTCCACCAACTGGTACACTCGATCGAAGAAAATATCAGTTTAATTTTCTTTTAGTTGCAAAATTTATCTATATACGTTGCATATCTTCCGTTAGAAAGACGTTTACTTATTCAGATAAATTCATCATCTAAATTCATTAAAATAAACTTCAAGTTTAATCCAACGAGTGTATAAAAAAATAATCATAATAATGCCTTGATGCTATTAAGTATTATCACACCATGTCATGCAATAAGACGAATTAATAGTCTCACTGATTATATTATGATTATTTTTGCCTATATAATGCAGTTTTTTCTCTATATAATACATTTATTTAACTATTTACATAAAACTCTCTACATCTAACATTTACGTAAAATTTGAAAAAAAAACTATTTATATGCAACAAAAATATTTACAACAATCAACTAAGAAAATGAAACAACAAATGGACGATTAAACATGCTTAAGAATATTTAATTTCTGATTTTTACTAACGATATCTTTCTTATTTGATTGCTTTGTGATGCGATTATGTTCACGTGTTTTAGAAAAAATTTTAACTGTCAGTAGAATTTTTAAAGCATGCATTCTGTGTTCATAACAGATATTGTCTTGATCAAACCAACTTTGGAATTTTTGACGAGTGTATGTTTCAACAATTTCTAATAAATGAAATAATAATTTTTTTTGGTGCCATACACTTTCATGGTAAATTTGGAAGGCTTCTAATTGACAGTTCACCACATTCGTGAAAAGTTCAGTTGGTCTAGTCAAGTACATAATTTCTGGTGTGTCTGGATCGGTATGCGAGTACTCTCTGAATCTGATATATTCTTCATTATCTGTAGTTTTAGAGTCAATATTTTTTATAAAAGCCTGTTTGCAATCAGGGCAAGAAAATTTACTCGAACATTTTTTAGCAATATAGCCAGCAAAGAAAGTTATCGCATTCGATTCAAATACATTCCTATCCGTTATTTCCGGCATCTCAGTGGAATCGACATTCATATACAAATCCATAGATTCAGCAGCGTCTATGAGTTCTTGAATTTCATTTAATTCAATTGCTTCGTACTCAAGTAAATCCATGTCGTTGGTAGAAGTTTGAGATTTTTTCAAAGTATTTTCGCTAGTTGAATCAATCAATGATCGCGAATCCTGACAAGTAACGTTTCCTTTCTTACTACTACGAATAAAATCTGTTGACAAAATATGACGAAACGCTAATCTATACATTCTGCAGGTTGGATTAGCATTGAATCCACCTCTTCCACGTAATTTTGAATGAGCGTGTTCGACCGAATCTTGATTGCAAAGGCCTGTTGCTAACTCAAAGTTTGGAAATTCTAATTTTAAATCACTGAAAAGACTAAGCAAAGCTTGTACAGTCAAAGGCAAGCCAACGAAGCATGGTGGTTTCGAAACATTTTTCCCTGTTCGTGGCACGACCCATTCTTTCGACCAGGGAACAAAATGTTCAAGGCGCTGCTGAATTTCAGGATTCCTATCTGATAATGGACGTTTTAGGGGATTTAAAGAGTTCAAATATAATGAATTACAGCCATCTATGACCGAATTAAGCGTTTCAACAAAATCAGCTGAAGCTTGCCAAGTCGGCGATGACATTAGTCCATTTGGATCTTTACCTGCGACTCTAATAGCGCTTGCCATTCGTCGGCTTAGCAATTGAAAAGCTAATTTAACTTTCATAGCATCAAAACTATTGGGGTTGAAGTGATTTTCACTGAGGTGTCCTAATAGATTTGATGTTCCATGACTTCTGTCAAGTTCCCATGTTTGAATTAAATCTGTGAAACTAATAATTACATTGCCATTTACGCTAATTTTATCATGGGATCTTAACTGAGCAAGTAGACGTTTGATAAGGTGAGGCCAATCAAAAGTTGCGAAATATTTACTTCCATTGTAATAAAAATATGGCATATCTATAGTGACATTTAAAAGTTTAAACAACTTTTGGTTGCTGCTACCTTGATCACAAACGATCATTCGAACGTCTGCATCAATTTTTTTTAATTCACTCAAAAGCAAATGAATCATTTCAAGAAGTTCTTCAGCGGTTGCGCCATTTTCATTAAAACCGAAAGCTAGTAATTGACGCCATGGATTCTTAGCATTTATACTATCCAAACAAAATAATAATGCATGCTTAGCAACTGCCCTGCCTCTACACGTAATACCCATATCAACTAACCCTTCAATTATGTCATACTTCTTGGAATATTCTTCATATGCTTTTATCGACATTTCATCAAATTTCAGCGCACATACTCGTTCTTCTTTAGGTAAATCGTTTAAATTTTCTTTTAGACGTTCAAAAATGATTTTATTTACTCCCGGAACAACATCGTATTCTGAAACCCATTTTCTAACAGTTGATTCTGAAGGCAAAGCTAACCCCGCATTTCTTAAACGAGTATAACACGCTGCAGAATGATAATACATCTGTTTAGCTAAATCTTTTTCGTCTTTTGCGTAAGGACTTTTTGGTTTATGTAATTGCAACCTTATCATTGTTTGAGAAGTACTACTGATTTCTTTATTTGCTAAGAAATCACTGACACTAATGCGTTTACTTTTATTTACTGTTTTCAATTTCTTACGCAAACGACAATTTTTCATTTTTTCTGCCTTTAAACATTGCTGCAACTGCTTCATTTTTATTGTCAAAGAATTTACTAATTTTTGTTTGGAACGAGCATACAATTTACAACAACGAGAAGTTTTTGTTTTTGTGAGTGAAGCACTTGCTTGTGTAAAAGGCGTATTTAAACTAGATAAATTATAATCATTCCTTAAATAGCTGAGGTCACTATCCTTCTCGCCAATTGTACAAAAAGATTGCTGACCTGAAGGATAAGTAACCTTAACTATTGACGGGTTGAATATTAGCTCGTCCTCGTCACAGTTGACGTCCATACTGCAATGCTCAGCCAAATGCTCCTGAAAATCGCTTTCTGTACTTATCTGATTTTGCTGCTGAAGGGTCCGCTGTTGTTCCTGTTGTACCTCCTGTGCCTGCATCTCCTGGTGGTGGTGAGGCTGAGGTACCTGCCGTTCCTGTTCGGCACGTGCGTTCTCTTGCTGCTGTTGCGAAGGGTTGTAATGCAGTTGCTGCTGTTCATCCTGCTGCAGTTGTTGCTGCTGTTCATCCTGCTGCTGTTGTTGTTCCGGGTGGTCATCCTGCTGCTGTTGTTGCTGCTGTACATCCTCCTGCTGTTGTTGTTGCGGGTGGTCATCTTGCTGCTGCTGTTGCGGGTCGTTATTCTGCTGGTCCTGTTGCTCGTAAGCCTCTTCTTGCTGTATCTGCTGCTCATATACAGTCCAGTGGAGAGGATTTCGATTGCGCCGCATCCTGGTTTTAGTGCCGTCCATAAAATCCTCATCTTGAAAATGTCGATTACACAGACCAGCTGTTCTTATCGACGAAGAAGACCAGTTAGAGACCAGATGATTCCCTATACAATACACCGAAACAAAATGAATTTACTTTAGTCTTGCTCTCTTTCATGAAATGTTACACATTCCAACATGTGTTTTATTACTATCTCACGTGCCCGCGCTTACTTAAAAAAGAAATATTTTATTAAAAAATACGTCAGCACATCGAAGGAAGGCGAGCTAAAGCAAGGGTATTATCCAAAACTAAAACATTTTAAGCTACCTACTCTATACTCCGTTAATTTAAAGATCATAATTTATTTAAAAAAAATACATTGGTACATCAAAGGAAGGCGAGGGAAAGCGAAGACAATATCTAAAATCAAAAACCCTTCATCCACCTGTATCTCGCGCCGTGAGTTTATATGAGAAAATATTACGTACAAAATATGTGGGCACATGAGGGAAAGGTGAGCAAAGCGATGATTAATTTTAAACCAAGCATCCCACCTCAAACGACACAAATTTTATATGTATGCAATTAAAAATTATAAAATTTCATGTAATTTACAAAACCTCCATCTTTCTTACTCGCCGCAAATTTCCAAAATATAAAATTTTTTAATACTTTCAAGCTAAAGCAAAGCTTACTGGCAGAAGCTGAAGAGCAGAACATTTCTATATATTTATGGTGTACCATACTTAACATTTAGTAACAAAATTTTCCACATTAAATTTTCGCCTATTAGCAGAACGGTTAAACAGAATTTATTTCATCTTTTCATTTACAATATTATAAAAACCGCCTTCTATAAAGACAAATTCAGTAAATAAAGAAGAGTAAGATTGAAATTGCCGTATTAATCCCACAATTAATTAAAAATTAAAAATCAGCCGAATATTTTACGCTACGGAGAAATTTGAAAATTACACCTTTCACATGCTATTATTATTGTGGTATGATACGATTTATCCATGGCGCGAGACATTGAATAGGCACTATTTTTGTTATTATAAAAAACTGTTTAAGAAATGAAATAAGGTAATTTTTATGTTTGTTCAGTACATGAGTACTTTCAATGCAGATAAAATTATCACGTCACATCATTTTTAAAAAATACCTAGAATTTTGAAATATAAATTTTCATCAAGTTGATTAAAGGTTACGCCCAAAATAGCTAAGGAACATACATTCTGGAAAAGTCTTCCATGCTTTCAATAAATATTACTACATTTATTGCTTTCTTATTGAAACTGACGGTGCGGGGAATAAATTAAATATTTTTACTTTCACGTAATATTTTAATTTCTCTCGCCTTCCCTCTAAATACTGACGTACTGATTACATAAATTATTTCATAAAAACACGCTGTACGTGGGGTACGTGGGTTACGAATTTTAATTTTTACAAGATATTACTGTTGCTTCGCTCGCCTTCCATCAATGTACCGACGTTATTAAAAAAATATATAATCATCTTTTACTTAAGTACACGTGCTGTATTTCAAATGCATATTTTCTCATGAAACTCGTCGTGCGTGCATGGATTGAATTTATTAATTCTTTTATAAAATTCTTGTATTCGCTTGGCTTCCTTCGATGTGCAGACGTATTAAAACAAATAATAAAAAGAAAGGTAATTTGATTCGTTTTCAGGTACATATTAAGCAATGTACTTTCTTAATTTTTTTTAATAACTTTATTAGGAAAAACTGATATCTCAAAAGTAAAAAATTGCAGCAAAAAACGGGTTCATAAAATGTAAAAACCGACTGTTATCTCGCTATGTACTAGTGAAAACAAAGAAAATGTGCTAAGCTTCGCGGTGAAAATATAAATGTACTAGTCTTCGTGACGAAAGTTAAAACGTGTCGAAATGTATTATTCTTTGGGAAGAGCAATATTTCTTTGATTACGTTAAACATAATTAATCGAACAGCATCTATCTAACAATAAGAAGCCACAACCCTTTGAATAAGACAATTTTTGCTTCCTTTTTAAGGAAGCCTTGTATTAGTAATTTTCGGAATTTGTGTAAAAACATGTAGGAAATCTGTTTTGATGCATTTTAAGTCGAAAAATAGTGTTTTTAGAAAATTTACGTATGGATGTATGTATGTGTGTGTGTGTGTTCATTCGTATCGCCTGTAGCTTGGCTTTTACTCACTGGATTTTAATCCAATAAGTCTCATTTTACAGCAAAAAATAATATATTTTGCACTTATTGTGACACAGTATAACTATACGTAATGTCACAATTGTTTGTGTCGCAAAGATTTTAAATTGTTTGGGCTTCTAATAAAATGTACTAGTCACGCTACGCGACTAGCGACGATGTACTGCAATAGATAAACAAAGTCGCGATGTCATAAAATCAAGTCAATATCGGAAATCATACGTATCTGCATACATATCAGCGAATACACATGCATAGGCACATTTCGATTTGACCATTAAGATACTTTAATACTGCAATTCTCATAAACATTGTCCAACAGCAAATGCAATGATTCACTTACCAGAGTTTACAATCCATACTTGTTGTCTTTGTGCGTCCATTGGAAAGCGAAATAAGCGATGGCCAGTGAGTTTTCCATTGT
>CM053169.1:33168634-33186123 GCA_012977825.3 Pteromalus puparum | reverse complement strand
TCCAACAGTCTAGGACGAAACGCTTTATAATATTGTTAGAAGAAACTCGTCTTTTAAATCTCTCATACCAGGAGCTAAAAGGAGTTAGACAATAATTTTTGTTTGAGAATAATTTGTTGGGTTTCACTCGTATCACCGTAGTAAGAAAGTTATAATCTTTAAAAAAAAAAATTTTTTCATTAAAGGATAGATCATCGGATCAAGATGCCTACTAAGAATATTTATTCTTTGTGGTTTATCTGATTTTGGATATATATATATATATATATAAATGTCACGCTCTACAGGTGGGGCGCCATCATCACCTACATATACAACGGCAACTTCATTACTGTTATGTGACAATTTTCCCGTGGCTATTATTCGAGATTCTATTTCGAATATAGCTTCGAGAAAGTTCCACATACAAAAAGCATAGCGAGTATTCAAGGCCACTAAAATATCAAGTGACCAAGAATCTCGCTGAGCTAAACACCTTCCCCGCCGATGGCTACTTGCGCGCGTGCGATGCTGCGATTGCAGTTTCGGCGCTTGACCGTTGCCAGGCCCCGTAAGGCCTAATGAGTGCAACAAGCGTCGACGCTGTGACGTAGCGGCGGGGAAATAAAGCTTGGGACAGCATGGGAGGTCCGGAAGACTTCCGAGCGTCCCCAAGCCAAGCTTCTCGTCACTCCGTGATCAGGCATTGAACCCGGCGGACCGATAGATTTGTAGATTCAGATTCAGAGTTCATTTTCGGATTTTCATTTTTAGTTGATCATTCATTAAGAGTCAGAAAAACGCTTTAGCTAGAATTATTATATTCGAGGAGAATACATTGTACAAGTTTTGGACCAAGTTAATTATTACGGAGGATTAATAAATAGAACCACACATACACAAAAGAAAGCATTGGTTGGTTTCGATCTTTTTTTTTCTTTGGACACACATCGATCCTCAAGTTTCTCCCTAACAAAAATTGGAGGTCTCACCGAGATCTTGTCTGTCTCAAAACAAACTCATTCTCCGTTCTCTTGAACCATAATACGCTAATATTAGAGTGAGTGCAGTGTCCGCGTCACCTAAAATAAAAAATCGAAATTTAGTAAATTGTGAAACGAATTTTAATAATAAAAATTAAATTTTGATCGACAAAAAAAAGGCTGAATTAACAAAAGAGATTGAAACAGTGTCCGCGAAAGTGAATAAATCTGAAACAAAGTACGCGTTATACTCACGACAAAGACGGGTGTCGAGTTTCAAATCACGCGCAGCATAGTCGAAAACGTCGCTTAGGAGCTTGGCGTCGCGTCGTGACGTCAGAGTTTTCGTGTTGAAGCCACGCGTGTGGGTAAAGTAGGGGGCGGCCATCTTGAGAGCTTCGTTTTCTCCGCTTTAGAATCAAGCGCGGCTTTGTTCGTTTTCATCTAACCTGTTGAGAAGAAATACGAGAACCAGAAATTATTACTTGCAAAAAGATTCCGAGAGACACTAGTTTAAAAATTCGCAATTTACAATATAAATCATATTTGATTATAACATAAGATATATGCAACACAGCTGACAACAAGTTGTTAAAGCTGTGTGATTTTAGAGGGAAGGGCCCGTTAGTTTTTTTTTAATATATGTTCAAACGTAAAGTAATATATACAAAATAACACAAACAAAATACAAATACCTCAATCTGGTCGACAATTTTGTAAAGTAATTGGCATTTCCCAGCCAAAAGTCGAATCAGAGCGTCTCACTACGCAGGTATTCTGGTGCTGGAATTCAATTTTCATGAATGAAGTGAAAGTTGACTGCCCAGGACCAGAGGTGTACGCATCATCCTATAAAAAAAACCAGAATTGGTATCAGAATCCATCTAAAGAAAAATAAGGGTTTGGTTCGTTAAAAAGAAGAGTGCAACTGACAAGAAGTTGGTAAAAGTCACACTTGTCATTCTAAAGCTAGTGAAGGGAAAGTAGGAAAAAGAAGCCCTTGCGTATAGAAAGCACTTTGAAGTATTCGTGCAATATTCCTCTGTATACCAAGTAAACGTAGTCGCAAGCACTAAAAGTTTCACGTACACAATACACCAACACTACTAACGCAGTTTAAAATCTACACACACTTTGGAAAAGGTTTCTTAACATCGGACTATATTTGAGAGACAAATGTAATGCATCATTTTTGATTACACGAACACTCAAATTTTTAAGTAAAAAGGAGAAATATTCTAAAGTCATTCAAAATCCAGTCTAAAAGTTCAGCACGTGTCTCATTAAAAGTTTAATATTGAAATTGAGGCACTCGTGGTCCAACACAAAGAATTTTAACGTAAAGCCAAGAATTAAAAGCACTTTGTACGACGTTTTTACAAGTATAATATCTCTTTTTGAATTAAAAGCAAAGTCATCACAACATTCTACTCTTAATAGTGGGACAGAGCAAGTGAAATATAAAAAATTGAATCTCTCGGTAGTTCACATATATAATAAAGAGCATCTTCTCACTTTATATTTAAATTTTTTGTCACGCACAAGCACTTCCAACACCTCGACACTATATAAACATACTGAAACACTGGACAGAGCCCCAAGATACCACAGAACACCTTGTTATTTCATACGTGCCTTGAAACTCGTGGTCCCAATAGATTTTGCGCCAAAAGCCCCAACTCTTTTCGCATGGTACTGGTGGACGAGGGCGAACAACTTGAATGTCGACCTCCAGCTCCAATGCAACATATCCTAGATCAGTATAATGTTGATGAATGACGTGTGTGAAAACATTACCCAAGCAATGAATATTTATGCCCTTGTACAAGCACACAAGCCAGTCTTGGTAGTGCATACCTTGCCTTCTCGCGTTCGATGAGTTCGCCCCTGTAACAAACGAAAAGAAACAAAGACTTTAAACACAAAGCAACTTGACCTAACATTATGCAAGTCAATTCAAACAAAGATATAATAATAAGAGTAAAACGTATCTGAGTAGTAAGTAGCAACAGGTTGTACTGCTTGGGAGTAGTGTCCTGGGCCCTCTATTTCTTTCACTCATAACTTTTGTTTCACTCAATAAAATTATCACAAAATCACCCACACGAGTAGAGGACGCACTTACGAATCGACACATTACACGTGCGTGCTATTTTTACTGCGATTTAACGATAATAATTGAAATAGAAAGTAAGCGACACGACGCGCGCGAGGTTAAACACGGCAGCAGTCGACGCCTCGTGTTTTTTCAGAGCGGAAACAGGCATAGACGCTACACGTGGAACTAGGCGTGGCTAGGAAGTTTTTGAGCACTGCGACACTAGAGGCGCGGCACTGACGCGGTCGAGTCAAGCTATAGTCCAGACGCCGAGAGAGCGCGCAGCGGCCCCCTGTTAGAAATAGTTCATAGAAATCGATTGAATTTTTAATCGAATTTGAAGCTATTTCTTAATCCCACTTTTTGCATTAGAGCTCGATTAAAATCGATAGAATCGATAAAAGTCAATAGAATTATATACGAAAAATGACTATTAAAGTGAATAAAGGTCAATCATTGGTATGAAACATCGATTTCAATTGTTGTTTTCCGTATTGAAATTTATCGGCTCCTATCGATTCTATCGGTTTCAATCGAGTTCTAATACAAAAAGTGGGATTAAGATATAGCTTCAAAATCAATTCAGAATTTTATCGATCTCTATCGAGTATTTTTAGCAGGGCCATTTTGTGATCGGCGCGAAATTCAAATGCAGTAAAGACACTTAGTGCATTGGACCACTATTAAACAGAGGAATAAATATAGAATAATTCTTTATCAATAAATTGCAACTTTGTGTGTTGAAATAAACAATTTAGAATAATAATTAATTTTTTTTTGAGAATTTTACGGCATGTTTATAATTGAACCTTCTGTTTTATTTAACTAATTAAATAATAATAATTAAATTAATTGGTTGAATATTAGGACATTTTCGATTTACTTACATTTAATTCTTTGTGGTTTTTTTTTATAATTAATGAACATTACGTGAAAGGATATTTACAAATTATTGCTAGTAAACATAGTTATTAATTTTGGGATAATTATAGTCAAAGCATTATATATTTAAATAAAATTAAATAAAAGGTAACTTACCTTTTATTCTTTTCATCGATATTTAATGATTTTCTTTTATCATTTTTATTTAACTAATAGTAAATAAGGGATAGTATATCTATTGACATAGTTTAAGTTCTTTGGGGAATATTTAAGCTTTGTGAGTAAATTTTCTTTTCCTACATTCATTATTAACCTAGCACGAAATCGTAATTTTAGCAAATCACACGAGTTGTTAACCTTAAATAGTTCTATACTTTAACAAAAAAAAAAAAAACTAATAAGTGAAACTATTATCGGTCTTAGACTACTTATTGATTATAAATTTTTGGATTTAAATTATCTATTGAATTAATTATTGAATTGAATTGTTTATTAGTTTAATTTACACCAGAACTTTTCTAGAATTTTAAGGAACCGCAAACCTAGTTTTAAACACAATTTTAATTCCAAATTTAAGTCGAATATAAAGATAACGTAGATTTTCAAGTGGTAATCAAAGCTGAGGTTGAGAAAATTTTACAATACGCATTCAACGAAATAAATAAAGATAAGAAGAAATAAGGGATTTTAAGGGATTATTGACATTAATGGTTAATTTAGCTTATTTAATCAATCAATTTTCTTTTTCTGGTTGTAGGCTTCGTTTTAGGTTATAGTTTATAGAGGTAGTTTGAAGATAACTCCTACCGTAATTTAGGATTTAACTCAAATAATTAAGAATTAATTTGTTTTGATTTTGGACCCTGTTTTAACCTTGTCACTTTTACGTTTTTCCACAAATTTTTAATTTTTACGAGTTTAAATAAAACAATAATAAGCGTGGCGACAAGAGAATTGGAGATAGTGACGATTGGAAAGAGACATCCGTCAGAATTTTCAAAGCCATAAAACGTAGACTGACAAAGAAGAGGGAGAAGATACCTATAAAGAAAATATTCAGTGATTTAAGACAATTGGAAGAGGACGATCTCAACTCTTTTAAATACTTGGACTACTTCGAAGAAGGACGACATATATTCAACATGACAGGTCCCGGTAATAGCTCTCAAAATGATAACAACACAAGTGATACTACAACTGGTGGTACAACTGGTGGTACAGCTGGTGTCACGGCTGATGTTACGTCCCAATTAATGTCCACAATGGCCAACAGTTTCACGTTGATGAATTGTATTAGTGGAATACCAACCTTCGATGGCCGAAAGAATTTACGAGAATATATCCACGATTTAAGGAATGCGGCTTCCCTAGCCGGACCCAACATACAAACGGAATTTCTACAAAATGCTTTACATAAAATTACCGGACCAGCCAAAAAGAGCCTAATCAACAAAACAGTGACTAGCGTCGAAGAGCTTATCAAACATTTAAAGCAGAGATTTGGACCAGGAAGAAATTTCAGTTATTATAATAACAAAATTCAAAATGTAAGAATGAGAGAGCAGGACACTGTAGGTGATTTCTACGATGAGATAAACGTACTACTTGGTAGCGCAAAAAACACTCTCAAAGAAGAGAAGGGCAATGACTACAATGATGATATGATGGCGCCTCTTCAATCCCTTGCAGTTGATATATTTATCAAAGGACTACCTGCAAATCTAGCTGAAAGAGTTGATTATAGCAGACCAGCAGATCTACGAGCTGCTTATGAAGAAGCAGTAAGATTGGAGACAAGGATGGAAGCCAAAATAATTCCTGATTCTAGACCTTATAGAGGACGAAACAAGAATTATAATAATCAAGGTTATTACCAAGGATCCGATGATAGAGGTCATTACAGAAATAATGGCGGATACCATGATGGCAACAGATATCAAAATTACGAACCACAAGATCCACATTATGTAGGCTATGTGGAAGACAGAACATATAATGGACCATCTAATAATTACACTAATGATGACCAACGTAATTATCCTGACAACCGTCAACAGCGACCATACCCACAAAACAATTACCGGGGTAATTATAGGGGAAGTAATTATCGAGGGAATAGTTACCGAGGCCGTGGATACCACAATCAGTATAATGGACAGCATAATGGACGAGGGTCTTATAACCAGAATTATGGCGACAATCGACAAAATGGGAATTGGCGAGCATGGAATAGTGACGGCAATCGCGGATATCAAAGAGTGTTCGATCATCACACCGGTCGATATGAAGACGTTCAACAACGTCCGGATCGGAGAGAAGGCAACAGTTGGAGAAATGAAGCAGCAGGATATGATAACCAACCTCATAGGGGTAATTTAAACTTCCAAGGGGCTCGTCACGACCCGAGGATGGCGAGCCAAGGCTACAACAACCATCATCAGAACCAGCCAGGTCAAACTCAACAAAATCCACAGAACACAAGAAATGTGGACCAGCAGAATTACCAGCAACAGATTCAGAGGTACAATCAAAATCGCAGTCAGGATCAAACGAATCCGAGCAACGATCAAGTGAAAACTCCAGTGATGGCGATTTTAACCAAACCCGAGAAATTGCAAGGATGTGTTCCACGAACTGTAGAGGAACTGAGAACTATGATTGGGAGGATGGAGAAGCAACAGCAGTAAGGATCAGAGTACCTGTTGGAACCAAACGACCATATCTAGACTTCATGATAGATAATGGTGCGACAGTCAACTTAATCAAAATTGGAGTTCTGGAAGGCCAGTTACCCATAAGTGTAGATGATGCAAGAGAACTGGGAGGTATAACAGACCAAACTGTATTCACTGCCGGATCAGTGTACCTAGACATAAGAGGGACGCCAGTAAAGTTTCAAATTGTACACGACGACTTTCCAATTAAGCAAGATGGAATGTTGGGAAGGAATTATCTCAAGAAAGAGGAAGCTGTAATCTCTTACCATAAAAATGCTTTAATGATAAGCGATGATGTCATGCATCCTATACCCTTCATAGGACATGAGGAAGAACATAATCCTAGAAACTTAAAAAGGGGATACAAGTGTAAACAAGCCAATGAAGTGCTTAAAGTAGATTCCAAAAGTGATGAGAAAGTTGAACCAGTGGACCGAGAAGTGAACCATGAAGAAGATACTGTGTCAGACAAAGTGAAACACATAGTAAAAGCCAGGACCAGACAAGTGGTTCAAATTAACTTGATTAAGAGTAATTTGAAAGAGGGATATATTCCAAGAATAGACGTGGGTAACAAAGATCTATTTTTAGGAGAAGGAGTAGTGACCAATGTAAGGAACACTTGCAAGATGATGGCCATAAATACCAGTGAACAAGATATCACCATAGAGGTAGATCCAAGAGAACTAATACCTTTTGATACTGGACCAGACTTCTTACAAGAGACTGATAGTGAGTTTGATGGTGACGCGATCGTGGACCAAATCAAGAGATTAGAAGAAGTAAAGAAAATGATCAGAAGAAGTCATCTCAACAGAGAGGAATTAGAGATCGTGGACCATATAATAGAGGATTATTTGGACCGATTCCTGTTACCAGGAGATAGACTCCCATGTACGGACATGATTGAACATCACATACATCTAGAAAATGATGTGCCAATAAACACGAAGCAGTACCGACATCCTCCACAACACAAACAAGTTGTGAGAGACAGTGTAGCAAAGAAGCTCAGAGATAAAATCATAAGAGAATCGAACTCTCCTTGTAATTCACCTATCTGGATTGTCCCCAAGAAGCCAGATAGTCATGGTAACCCCAGATGGCGAATGGTGATTGACTTCAGAGAACTGAATAAAAAAACAATAAGAGATGCCTACCCACTACCGAATATTGCTGATATAATGGACCAATTGGGAGGTGCAACCTATTTTTCCATTTTTGACCTCGCCAGTGGCTTCCAACAAATACCCATGGCGCCAGAAGATTGTTACAAGACGGCATTTACCACCAGAAATGGACACTACGAATATACCAGAATGCCGGAGGGTTTAAAAAACGCCACAGCAACTTTTCAACGACTGATGGAAAAGGTCCTCAGAGGCCTACAAAACATTGAAATGTTGGTATACCTAGACGATATAATCGTGTATAGCAAGGACCTAAAAGAGCACGAAATTAGAATTCGAAATCTCATGGAAAGGCTGAGAGACGCCAAATTAGTGCTTCAGCCGGACAAAGTGGAATTCTTTAGGAAAGAAGTTGGATTCCTAGGTCATATAATTAGTGCAAAAGGAGTGGAACCAAAACCAGAAAAGGTAGCAGCCATAGCGAAGCTAGCAACACCCAAATGTGCTAAAAATATAAGAGAGGTACTTGGAATGTTTGGCTACTATCGTAAATATATCAAAGACTTCGCCAAGATAGCAAAACCTTTGAATGACCTATTGAAGAAGAATGTCAAATTTGAGTGGACCACAAAATGTGAAGAAAGTTTCGAAAAACTCAAACAGTGTCTCATGGAAGAGCCCATCTTACAATTTTCAGGCTTCGACAAAGAGGTTACTCTAACAATNGATAGCAAAACCTTTGAATGACCTATTGAAGAAGAATGTCAAATTTGAGTGGACCACAAAATGTGAAGAAAGTTTCGAGAAACTCAAACAGTGTCTCATGGAAGAGCCCATCTTACAATTTCCAGACTTCGACAAAGAGTTTACTCTAACAACGGATGCTTCAGACTATGCAATCGGAGCCGTTCTTAGTCAAGAAAAGGATGGATTTGATCATCCTATTCAGTATCTATCAAGAGCATTGAATAAAGAGGAGAGAAATTACTCTACAACCGAAAAAGAATGTCTTGCAGTGTTGTACGCTTTGCACCAATTCAGATCATACTTGCTGTGCCGCAAATTTACCTTAGTGAGTGACCATGAACCATTAAATTGGATGCACAGTAGATAAGACCCTGCGACAAAGCTATGACTGGAGGCTGACGAAAGGCTATGAAGAGATATGAAGAGAAGACCATGTAATCAAGAAGAAATTGAGGCAGATGCCTAAAGAAGAGCGTTGAGTACCCGTCATCGTTTCTCAGAAGGGAGAAGAATTAACTCTCCAGATAATGCGGCTTCCGAATTCACGAATTGAATCCACACTACGGAACGGAGCATATGGACCAAGTTTTAGGAGACAGAGTAAGAGAGAATTAATTGAAGACACTCAAATGAAACTCCAAAGGAGAATGGAGAATAATCATAATTACCCAAATTATGAATCGGACATGAGTAGCGATGAGATGTTAATACCTGGTAAAGGAAGAATCTCTGACACATCAAAAATAAGGAACTGTCCACCCATTGCGAACAGTACCCGAAACAAGAAGAAAATTAAAGGTATATTGACAGAAATCGAAGAAAATGAAGACCAAGAAATCGACATCAGGTATTCCAAACCATCACAAGGAGTCATACCTTTCATTTGGCCAATACCTGGAACATTAGAGCCAATAAATAAAAGATATGGACCAGCAGCAACTAGCGTGAAAACTAATCGTGGGTCCATGAGCGGGAAAAGTGAAATTTGCGCACCAACACGAGAGAATGTAACCAGTGTAAATAAAGACAACATTGTACATTTTGTGTCAAAAGACTGTGAATGCACCAGCTCCATAAGCAAATTATTAAAAGAAATTGGAGCCATTGACCCCTTCAACTTGAAGAGTAAGAGGCCGAAAATTGGACAAATCTTGGTATCCCCTTACAATAAACACGAAATTTTCTCCATAGTATTGAAAGACAAGTACTTTCACACCATAAAAATTGAAGATTTGAGCGAAGCGTTACTGAAATTGAGAAAAATCATGGTCGATCGAGAGATTAGGAGCTTCAGAATATCGAGACGTGGAGACCTCACGGATGAACTGGAACCTGGACTCATGAGTGAATTAATAATCAAAACGTTCATTAATACGCCAATAAAAATAACTATCTGTTATGGAAAGGTTCAACTACCCAATGAATCCGAAAGAAAAGGAATAATAGCTACTCTACATGACACCTTGACCGGAGGACACAAGGGCGTCAACCAGACTTACCAGAAGATAAGAGAAAGATATTATTGGCCCGGAATGAGGAACGACATATTAAATTATATAAGGAGATGCGACAGCTGTCAAGAAAAAAAGATTGAAAGGTTCAAAACCCGAGAACCCATGCTAATAACTGATACACCCATAGAAGCGTTCGATAAAGTATCAATCGACACAGTCGGCAAACTAAGGCTGACTCCAAGCGAAAATTGTCATTTGCTAACCATGCAGTGCAATTTGACCAAATACCTCATTGCCATACCGATCAAAAATTTGAATGCCACCACTATAGCAGATGCTTTGGTTAGACATTTAATATGCCAATTTGGTGCCCCAAGGGCAATACTATCTGACCGTGGGACAAGTTTCCTTTCTAACATCGTCCAATGCATGCTAAAACTATTCAAAGTGAACCAATTAACAACCTCAGGTTACAGACCTCAGACCAATGGTTCGCTGGAAAGAAGTCATGCTCCACTTGTCGAATTCATCAGAATTTACTCTGAAAAATATGATGATTGGGACAAGTTAGCACCTTTTGCGACCTTTACTTATAATACCAGTGTACATTCTGCCACTAACTTCACACCCTTTGAATTGGTTTACGGCAGAATTGCACGTTTTCCAATTAAAATACCCTCTGATGAAAAATTAAGAACCTATAACACTTATATAAGGGACCTCATATTGCGACTCGATGAGATGAAACTAATGGCGGGAGAAAATCAAATCATCAATAAGAACAAATCTAAAGAAACCTATGATAAAAAGGTTAGGAAATTCAAAGGAAAAGTGGGAGGTTATGCAAGTTTAATTAATGAACCCCGTACCGGAAAATTTGATGGTTACAGAAACAAACCTTTAAAAATTATCGAGTTCATTGACAGAAAGAATGTCGTTCTCGAGTACCCCAATGGGAAGAAGGTCAGAAAACACATTGACAAATTAAAACATGTCGAAGAAAATTCTGACCTGAATTCCGAATAATGTATCTTATTACTCATATTTTTAATCTTACGTGAACCCCAAATTAATTGACTTAATTTTGCAGGATGCATATTCAAAACTTAATTACTTTTACAATTTTAAATATCATAATTATGACCCAATGCGGACCCCTGTACCAAATAGACCCTTTGACTCCGAACCCCGGAATATATTTTGAGAAACTGGACCCAATAAAGATCAAGAAGGCTGATTGGAAGATACAAATCTACATCAACGTGGATGAATTCATACAAACGCATGGACCCTTGAACTCCTATAAGACCGTTTACAACAAATGCATAACAAGGATTGAAGAGACAAAATGCAAGAATGCCCTAGGACTGGACCTGATAGAGCTCAAGCATCAAACCTTGAACAGCATCCAAAAGGACATCAATGAGACCATAAGAACCATGGGACATTATAATCTCCCAGCAGTAAGAAATCCTAGAAGTATCCGAATAAAAAGACTAGCACCCCTAGGCATAGTAGGCACTTTAAGCAAAAGTTTGTTTGGACTAGTAACCACAGATGACGTAGAAGACATCAACAAAAATATCGATAATCTATTTCAAAACCAAAGATGGTACAAGTAATAGACAAAAATGCACACATTGTCTCCGCTCAATTTGAGGAGCTGTACAATATAACCAAGAACCATCAAAGAGCCATCCAAAATTTTGAAGGAGCCATGACCAAAACAATTACCACAGTCTTAAAAGAAGAAGAAAAGTTAAGATACTTAATAGAAGTAACCGCTTACATGAGACATCTAGAATCAACTTTAGATCACCTGATAAGAGGAAATGAAAAGATTCTGAAGGTACTAAGACAATTGAAGGAAGGAAAAGTGCATCCTGATCTTCTAACAACAAACATTTTGCATCAAATTACAACTGATGTAAAAAGGACAAGCGGAAATTTGGATTTCGCTATACCATTAGAACACCTGAGGGTTGAAGAAGTCACCAAAATATCGAAAGTCGACGCCATTCATGAAAATGGGAGAACGATAGCTGTAATACAAGTACCTCTGGTCGAGAGAGATCCGTACCAAATATATAAATTACACGCTTTGGCAGTACCACAACATAAAGCCAATGGCACCACTGGACTCGCCTTCATAGAACCGTCACATAAATATATTGCCATAAGTTCTGATGAAGAGAAGTACATAAAATTTGATGAAAATCCTGCAACCAAATGCATGAAAACCCATTATGGACATGTCTGTCCTATACTAGGACCCCTTCGAAGCATACCAACTGTGCAGGACTGTGAAGCAACTATGTTACTGAACCCCAGCACCCGCACCTTGAGAAGTTGCGATATCAAATACAAAATCGGCACCAAGACACAATGGAAGTACCTAGAGAATGACCAATCTTGGCTATATTCGACAATGAACCCCGTACAATTAAGACTCTCATGCCAAGGTCAAAAAGATATCAAAGTTACCCTAAAAGACGCTGGAATCATACACATTTCACCAACGTGCGTAGGAAGAACAGCAGATACCATAATCATTGGCCAAGAGAGCAAATCCAGCCAAACCACGTACCTATATAAGCCTGAAATCGACGTAAAAATACAGGACATGTACCCAGTTTTAACCGAAAGAGACCTAAATCTAGATAACGCCATGCCCCAAAACATTGAAGTACTCGGACCAAAATTAGGTTTTACCCAAGCAAAACCCTTGGACCAAATGATCAATGAATTGAATGAAATTAAAGAGCATAAGAGGCGAGATTACCACACAAATAGTATATTGTATGGTGGTCTAACCTTTCAGCTAATAATGATAGTGGGAATAATAGCACTCATTATGGGGATGAAGTGTGGGATGATGTTACCTTGTCCAAAAATGAAGACCCGAACCTATAATGTGGATCAATCCATCGAAATGACTAATGATAACCCTATCTCCATTCAAAACCAAACAACCCATAACAAGTCCCCAGGAAACTCTAACAAATCCAAATCAAAAAATAATAAAATTAGAGAACCCTTGCCAAATTGTTCAAATATCCAATTCGATAATGCCGCAGAAGGCGATTATTAAATCTAAGGACCCTGTATATACAACCTATGTACCACCATGTAACTTCAATCGTATCCTGTAAACATAATATTCATATTCACAGCACAAAATAAGATGACCACAAGGACCAGTACATCAATGTTCTGCGACATTGAAATACCTCTATGGGCCATAATAAGAGAATTCGAACCCATAGGCACACCAAATGCCGTACATGTGGAGGACCATAGAACGGACCCAAAGAGTAGAAAAATCACTCTAACCTTCGACACTGAAAGACAAGCCATAAAGGCCAATGACCTTAAAGTCGCGCTCATGAAACAAAATAAGTTCAAGAGACGTGCAAAATTGATGCTTGGACCAACAAGGGAAACCATACCTAAGTCACCCAAAAAGACTAATATCGTAAAATCAGAAGTGCATGTCGTTACCAACACGCAGCACAAGGACCATCTGAGTAAGAACAGATTATTCTGCCTGTTACCCTGGGAAGGCAAGGACAAAGAAAAAGACGAAATGTTCTTTAGACATTTCGCCCAATTTGGACCAATGATATATTATGAGACAGTACGAGATAAGAGAGGACGTCTGTCGTACGGCTACGTACAGTATTCAAAGACCAAGATGCCGAAGTAGCAAGGACCGAAAGTAACCCTATATACAAAGCGACCATTGCAGAACCAAGGAAGTTAACTCGCTTCGAAAATGGACTGGAGACCAAATTCCATCCATTTTGTAAGAAAGAAGTAGATCTGACCCTCTACAATCTACATGACATAACATGCAAGAAACAGAGCATGTGGACCAACACCAAAAATCCCGAATTTGAGTACCAGAACATCCGAACACCAACTTTGGATGAACTAAAAAACACTCCTGCGTACCTAGAAAGCTTAGAAGAAACAAAGTCAAACCAGAAAAAGGACCCCAAAACCGAACATGGACCAATCACACAGGACCCAGACACAGCAAGCGCGATAACTGATGACCAGAAAGAATTGACCCTGGAAATGGACCAAACTAATACATATTTTATAACTCGTATACAAAATAGAGGTGACACCGAAGACACCTGCGAAAGTATGAGTGTAGATGAATGAGTATGATCGAATAAACCATATCCTAAATGAAAAACCACCTTTTTCACATGTCTTCATCAACTCCAACGCCGCACCTGTACCCCACATCTTCAATAATACACACCCAAACACTCACACAATACACCACAACAGAACAAGTACACCATCACCATAAAACAAAAGATCATTGCAAAGAAAACATGGAAAGAAACGTTAATGATGACAAGTGTGAGTCACAAAATACCACTTAAGCTGAAATGTTTCTAATAACTCCATACTCAGTAAAATGAGAACATATTAAAACTTAACCCATAAACAACAAAAAACACACTCTTCTATATTGTAATGGTAGTACCATTACAATATCTGGTTCGAAAGACCATTCTCTAAAGCGCCACTCTCCATGTGCGCATAGCACCTAGTTATACAAAATTCTTCTTTAATGCATCTTTGTGCACTCTGTGAGACACTATTAAACCCAAATTAAACCGTTTAACCCTCATCATTAAAACCTACCTCACAAAAGGACATTACTACATCTAGTGGGTCCATTGCGCATAAGTCCATTTGTATGCTATTTGCAAATCATCACTCCTCATTAATTTGCAGCATACATTTGGATAATGCCACCACAAATATCACCAGCCTTACGAAGCTACCAGTTTTATTAAACCATTAACAGCAATAGCTTTCGGGTAGTACCCACAATAAACTCTCGACCCGTTAAATAGGGCATCACACTATACAAAAACTAAAGATAAATGATGACCAGCACACGGCCGGACTGATATCTTAACATAACAACAAAGTTTTTTTTTTCTTCTGAATGAAAGAATGAATGGTACCCAACAGCTTACGCGCATCGAACCACGTTTAACCAACTACCCGAACCCCATGACAAAACGAAACCCAAACGAAAACCAATATAATGAACCCTAAGGACCCAATGAACATAACATAACCAAGCATGTTAAACAATAAGCAATCCCAAAATTTGCAATACACGGACTATATTAATTCAAACCAACTTGAATTGTTACAGAATGGACCCCCAAATAATGGACCTGTTGAGCAGCATCACACTGCTGCTATTCACTCAAGTAGGGACCACTCACCTACTGGTGCAGTTCAGAGGAAATGTGCGAAAGATCAAACGAATCTTTCAAAGCATAGGACCATGCAGCATCACTCAGAAAACTGACCTAGAGGATGCGCAATTAGTTGCAATAAACTATCAAAAGGCTGAAGACACAAAGAAGGCTTTAGAACTACAAAAGTTTGTAAGGACCCCTGAAGACAACAAGACGTGCACCATCATGCAAAAGAATGATCCAGAGGACACGCAATTAGTCGCACTAGAGTACCAGGAGGCTGAACACGCCAAGAAGGTTTCAGATCTAGAAAAATTTGTAAGGACCCCTGAAAACAACAAAACACCCATCAACGGTACATCTCACACAACACATACCACCCAAGAAGAAAAGAAAAAGGAAATAAAAGGATCAATCCTAGGAGAAGGACCATTTAAAGTAACGAGAGTGACTTATCAACCGGATCGCAGAGTGTGCGTGCAATACCAGGGCGATACGGAAATGACAAAGAGCCATTTCAGGGGTATAGGACCAGCAAAGATAATAGAAGATGATGCAAACAAATTCACGATCGAATACCAAATGATGAGGCATGTACAAAAGGCACTAATGGTCGTGAGCACGCCCATACATGTCAAATATGAAGAAGATGACACGGACACCCAAAAAGTCACGAAGGCACCAAGAAATGAAAAATCCACGGGACCAGATCAAAAGAAACCACCGACAAGGGAGCCCTTCATACCCCCAAAACCAAAAACTCACAGGACCCAAAAGAGCCCAAACAACAACGAACTACAACGAAACGTAATGACCAGGCTACAACTAGTTGACGAAAAAACACTAGTGGTGAATTATACTGGACCGAGTCACAAGTTGGCACCATACTTTCACAAAATAGGACCCTGTACATTTGAGGAGACATCAAACACATCAGGCCTAGCAGAGGCAGAAATAACATACAGGACAGCAAAGGAAGCGGAAAAAGCCCTGGAAATAAAAGATTATAAGTTCTACCAACCGAACTTTCTGATCCCAACATCAAACATAAGGACCAACCCACCAGAACAGTCAAGACCACAAGCTCCCAATAAAAACCAGCGACACGATGATACAGCAGGACTGAGAATATGTGTACAAATACCCCTAGAAATCACACATGATGAATACATCAATGAATTCACACAATTTGGACCCATTGAATGTATAACTGCTGTGCCAATGAAGGACCAAAAGGACGAGGAAAATCCAAAGTATATGGGTTTCATAACATTCTTCACAGAAGAGGATGCCAAAAAAGCCATGAAAGGCTGTGACATGAGGTATGGACCAACATGGGCTACTCCAACAAGACTAAGAGAAGGGATGGATCAACAAAGACGAGAACACGATGTCTGCAGGAGAAATGTGGATATTAGATGGTGGAAGGAACACCTGAAAATATGTAGAATTCAAAACGGGGACTTCAAAATTGAACACAAACTATGCAGGAACTTGATTGAATATAGAAACTGGGACCTACATCTCACGTTCTGCCAAAAAGGGACCACAGCAGGAAAATTGGAGAAACCAGAGGAAGCAAAAACAGATGAAAATGATTAACNGGACCACAGCAGGAAAATTGGAGAAACCAGAGGAAGCAAGAACAGATGAAAATGATCAAGAAGAACAAGAACCAACATCATTATTGGACCAATCCATAATTGGCAACGAACATTTAATTGACCCCTTAATACCTATGGACCCAAAAGAAGAAGATGATGACATCTTCGACAGGCTAAGCCAAGTTAGCCTGTCCACCAACGCAAGCTTTTAAACTAAGATCAAAATCATTCTCTTCATGTCGATAGACAATTTTTTTTTCAAGGACCAATCAGGTAACCATGGACCAAAACTATGAACCATAATAAATATATTTTTGTAATTTTATAAATGGACCCGGACCTTCTATCATGGACCCATCCTCACATACATATATATTTAATTATATGTATGTATTTATATGTAATACTAACATAATATAAGCACAAAATACTAACAAAATGAATTATTTAGATACACGTAAAAATGTTCCAAGTGCAATAAGATAGGTTAATCATAATAGCAGCGATTTAATACATAAGATAGAATGTACATGAACAATGGACCACCGACCAAAACCAACAGCAAAGTAAGTGAAAACAACGAACAAAAGGAAAGCTCGATAAATTCACACATTTCTTAAATAATCCGAAATAATACGAGGTTTAGACCCATCCA
>CM053169.1:33064484-33166213 GCA_012977825.3 Pteromalus puparum | reverse complement strand
AAGAGAGAGATAAAAAATGCAAGATGCCCTAGACTGGTACCTGATAGAGCTCAGCATCAAAACTTGAACAGCATGCCAAAGGACATGCAGTGAGACCGATAAGAACCGATCGGGACATTATAATCTCCGCAGGCAGTAAGAAATCATAGAAGTATCGCGAATAAAAGACTACAACGCCTAAGCATAAGTAGCACTTAGCAAAAGTTTGTTGGACTAGTAACCACAGATGACGTAGAAGACATCAAACGAAAAATATCGATAATGACTATTTCAAAAAACCAAAGATGGTACAAGTAATAGAGCAAAATGCTACAATTGAGGGAGCTGTAAGCAAGTATAAGCCAAGAAACCATCAAGAGCCCATCCAAAATTTTGAAGGAGCCATGACAAAAAACATATTATCCCACAGTCTTAAAAGAAGAAGAAAAGTTAAGATACTTAATAGAAGTAACCCGCTTACATGAGACACTCTAGAATCAACTTTAGATCAGCGGCTGATAGAGGAAATGAAGATTCTAAAAGGTACTAAAGACAATTGAAGGAAGGAAAAGTGCATGCCGTATCTTCTAAAAACGAAACATTTTGCAATCAAATTAACAACTGAATGTAAAAAGGAACAAGCGGAACATTTGGATTTCGCTATACCATTAAACACCTGAGGGTTAGAAGTCACCAAAATATCGTATACAAGTACCTCTGGTCGAGAGAGATCCGTACGCAAATATATAAATTACACGCTTTGGCAGTACCACAACATAAAAGCCAATGGCACCAACTGGGACTCGCCTTCATAGAATCCGTCACAATAAATATATTCGGCGCCATACAGTTCTGAATGAAGAGAAGTACAGTAAAATTTGATGAAAATCCTGCAACCAAATGCATGAAAACGCATTATGGACATTGCCTGTCCTATAGGGGGACCCCGCTTCGAAGCATACCAACTGTGCAGGACTGTGAAGCAACTATGTTACTGAACCCAGCACCGCGACCTTGAGAAGTTGCGATACTCAAATACAAAATCGCACCAAGAACACAATGGGAAGTAACCTAGAGAATGACAATCTTGGCTATATTCGAGCAATTGAACCCGCGTACCATTAAGGACTCCATGCAAGGTCAAAAGATATCAAAGTTAACCTAAAAGACGCTGGAATCATACACATTTCACCAAACGTGCGTAGGAAAGAACAGACAGATACCAATAATCATTGGCCAAGAGAGCAAATCCAGCCAAACCACGTACCTATATAGCCTGAATTCGACGTAAAATACAGGACCATGTACCGCAGTTTAACCGACAAGAGACCTAAATCAGATAACGCCAATGCCCAAAACATTGAAGTACTCGGACACAAAATTAGGGTTTTACCCAAGCAAAACCGTTGAGCCAAGATGGATCAGTGAACTGAATGAAATTGAAGAGGCATAAGAGGCGAGATTACCACACAAATAGTATCATTTGTATGGTGGTCTAAGACCTTCAGCTAATAATGAATAGTGGGAAATAATAGCACTCCATTATGGGGATGAAGTGTGGGATGATGTTACCGTTGTCCAAGAAATGAAGACCCACCTATAATGTGGATTCAATCCATCGAATGACTAATGAAACCCTATCTCCATTCAAAACCAAAGCAACCCCATACCAGTCCCCAAGGAAACTCTAAACAATCCAAATAAAAAGAATAGATTAAGAAGCCCTTGCCAAAAATTGTTCAAACACCAATATCGCGATACTGCCGCCGGTAACGGGATTATTAAATCTAAGGACGCCTGTATATACAACCCTATGTACCGACCGATGTAACTTCTATGCGTATCCTGTAAAACATTAATATTCATATTCACAGCACAAATACGATGACCAGCGAAGGACCAGTACATCAATGTTCTGGCGAATTGAAATACGTCTAATGGGCCATAATAAGTAGAATTCGAACACCATAGCACACAATGCGTAGCATGTGGAGGACCATAGAACGGACCCCAAAAGAGTAGAAAAATTACTCTAACCTTCGACCTGAAAGACAAGCCATAAAGGCGCATGACCTTAAAGTCGCGGGCTCAAATGAAACAAAATAAGTTCAACAGAAGAACGTGCAAAATTGATGGTTGGACCAACAGGGAAACCATATCTAAAGTCACCAGCCAAAGACTAATATCGTAAAAATCAGAAAGTGCATGGTCGTTAGCAAGCAGCAGCAATAACAAGGACCATCTGAGTAAAGAAAGATTATTGGCTGCCTGTTACGCTGGGAAGGCAAGGACAAAGAAAAAGACGAAATGTCTTAGACATTTCGCCACATTTGCCAATGATATCTTGAGACAGTAGCGAGATAAGAGAGGACGTCTGTCGTTAACGGCTACGTAGCAGTATTCAAGACCAAGATGCCGAAGTAGCACGACCGAAAGTAACCCTAATATACAAAGCGACCCATGGCAGACCGAAGAAGTTAACGTCGCTTCGAAAATGGACTGGAGACCAAATTCCATCCATTTGTAAGAAAGAAGTAGATCTGACGCCTCCTACAATCTACATGACATAACATGCAAGAAACGAGCATGTGGACGGGCAACACCAAAAACCCGAATTTTGAGTAACCAGAACAATGCCGAACATACCAATTTGATGAACTAAAAAACACTCCTGCGTACCTAGAAAAGGCTTAGAAGAAACAAAGTCAAAACCAGAAAAAAGGACCCAAAAAACCGAACATGGACCAATCAAGCACCAGGAACCAGACAGCAAGCGCGATATACTGATCGACCAGAAAAGAATGACGCCTGGGAGATTGGACAAAACTAATACATATTTTATAAGCTCGTATAAAGCAAAATAGAGGTGAAATAACCGGAAGACACCTGCGAAAGTATGAGTGTAGATGAATGAGTATGATCGACATAACCATAACCTCAAATGAAAAACCACCTTTTTCTCATGTCTTCATCAACTCCCACACGCCGCACCCTGACCCCGCCATCTTCAATAATACACACCCAAACACTCACCACAATACACCAACAGCACAAGAACAAGTACACCATCACCATAAACAAAGATGCATTGCAAAAGAAAACATGGAAAGAAACGTTAATGGATGACAAGTGTGAGTCCACAAAATAGCACTTAAGCCTGAAATGTTTCTAATAACAGTCCATACTCCAGAAAATGGAAACAATAAATTAAAAAAACTTAAAACCCGCCACAAAAAACAACAAAAACACAACACTCCTTCTATATGTGTAATGGTGAGTACCATTACAATATTTGAGTTCGACAAGACCATTCTACTACCAGCGCCCACTCTCGACATGTGCGCATAGCCGCGCTAGTTATACAAAAAATTCTTTTAATGCAATCTTTTGTGCAGGCTCTGTGAGACACTATTAAACCCAATATTAAACGCGTGTTAACCCTCGATGCATTAAAAAGCTACCTCATACAAAAAGGACATTACTAACATCTAAGTGGTTGCCATTGCGCATTAAGTTTTATCGCATTTGTATGCTATTTGCAATCATCACTCCTCATTAATTTGCAGCTAATACATTGGATAATGCCAGACCACAAATATCACAGCCTTACGAAGCTAAGCCAGTTTTATTAAACCATTACAGCAATAGCTTTGCGGTAGTCACAATAAACCTTGCTTCGACTCCCGTTAAATAGGGCATCACACATAACAAAACATAAAGATAAATGAGACCGCCACACGGCCGCGGATTTGTGATATCTTAACATAAACAACAAAGTTTTTTTTCTTCTGAATGAAAGAATGAATCGGTACCCAACAGCTTACGCGCATACGAACGCAGCGGTTTAAAATCAACTACCCCGAACCCCATGACAAGAACGAAAGCCCAAACGAAAACCAATATAATAACCCTAAAGGACCGCGAAATGAACATAACATAACCAAGCATGTTAAACAGCTAAGCCATCGCCAAAAATTTGCAATACACGGACTATATTAATTCAAACCAAACTTGAATTGTTACAGAATCGGACGGGCATCAAATAATGGACGCTGTTGAGCAGCATCACACTGGCTGGCTATTCACTCAAGTAGGGACCAGCTGTCACCTACTGGTGGCAGTCAGAGGAAAATTGCGAAGACTCAACGGAATATTCAAAGCTAGACCATGACAGCATTCACTCAGCAAAACTGACTAGAGATGCGCAATTAGCTTAAAATAACTATCAAGGACTGAAGACACAAAGAAGGCTTTAGAACTAGGCAAAGTTTGTAAGGACCCCTGAGAACAAGAAGAGTGCAACCATCATAGCAAAAGAATGATCCAGAGACACCAATTAGTCGCACTAGATGCAGGAGGCTGACACCGCCAAGAGTATTAGATCTAGAAAAATTTTGTAAGGACCCTGAACAACAAAACACCCATCACGGTACATCTCACACCACACATATCCCCCAGAAGAAGAAAAAGGGAAGAAAAATAAAAGGATCAATCCTAGGAGAAGGACATTTAAAAGTAACGAGAGTGACTTATCACAGGATCGCCAAGAGTGTGCGTGCAATACCGAGGCGAATTACGGAAATGACAAAGACGCATTTCAGGGGTATGGACCAGCAAAAGATAATAGAAAGATGATGGCAGACAAAATTCCCGATCGAATACCAAATGATAGGGCATGTACAAAAGGCCTAATGGTCGTGAGCACGCACCATATACAGTCAAATATGAAGAAAGATGACACGGACAGCCCAAAGTACGAAGGCAACCAAAGAATGAAAATACCAAGGACAGCAGATAAAAAGAAACCACCGACAAGGAGCCCTTCATCCGCCCAAAACCAAAACTCAGCAGGACCGGCAAAAAGACCGACCAACACACCGAACCTTACAACGAAACGTAACATGACGCAGCTACCAAACTAGTTGACGAAAAAACACTAGCTGGGTGTTATCTGGACCGAGTCAAGTTGGCACATACTTCCCAAAATAGGAACCTGTACATTTGAAGGAGCATCAACACATCAGGGCCTAGCAGAGCAGAATCCATACAGGACAGCAGGAAGCGGAAAGCCCTGGATAAGATTATAAGTCTACCACCGAACTTTCTGATCCCAACATACAACATAAGGACGCAAACCACACACCAGAAGGCCAGTCAAGACCACAAGCTCCAAATAAAAACGCAGCGACACGATGATACAGCCAGGACTGAGAATATGTGTACAAACTCCTAGATACACTGATAGAATACATCAAATGATCACACAATTTGGCCATTGAATCGTATAATCTGTGCCAATGAAAGACCAAAAGGACGAGGAAAAATCCAAAAGCTATATGGTTCATAACATTCTTCAGCAGAAGAGATGCGCAAAAAAGCCATGAAAGGCTGTGACATGATGGGGGGGGGCGATACAGCGGCTAAAGGGTGGGGGGTTGGTTGGTAACACAGTATCATGACAACAGGCATATCAACCAAGACTAAGAGAAGGATGGGATTCAACAAAGACGAGCAACACATGATCATGCAGGAAGAAATGTGATGTTAGATGTGGAAAGAAACTGAAAATGTAGAATTCAACGGGACTTCAAAATTGACACAAGCTATGCAGGAACTTGATCTGAGATAGAAACTGGACCATACATCTCACGTATCTGGCCAAAAAGGGCCAGCAGGAAAATTGGACGAAACCAGAGGAGCAAAAACAAGATGAATGATTAACAGAACAAGAACCCATCATTATTGGACCATCCATAATTGGCACGAACATTAATTGACGGCCCTTAATACCGCTATGGCGCCAGAAGAAGATGAGCATCTATCGACAGGCTAAGCGCGTAGCGCTGTCCACCACGCAGCTTTTAACTAAGATCAAAATCATTCTCTTCATGTCGATAGAATTTTTTTTTAGGCACCCTCAGTACCAATGACCAAACTATGAGCATAATAAAATATATTTTTTTGTAATTTTATAAAATGGACCGGACCTTCTATCCATGGACGGCCATCCTCAATACATATATATTATAATTATATGTATGTATTATGAAATGTAATACTAACATAATATAAGCACAAAAATACTAACAAATGAATTATTTAGATACACGTAAAAATGAATTCCGAAAGTGCAATAAGATAAGGTTATCATAATAGGCAGGCGATTATAATACATAAGATCAGAATGTACATGAACAATGGACGCACCGACCAAAACCACCAGCAAGTAATGACAACAACGAACAAAAAGCGAAAGTCGATAATATCACACCATTATCTTAAATAATCCGAGACTAATACGAGGTTTAGACCCATCACAACACTGAAACACGAAGAAACGTAAGTTCTTCACTAAGATTCATCTCTTCCTAAGAAAACTCTCTTGGAACATCGCCCAGCTTCGGTCTCCACGAATGCATCATAAATAAAGGATGCAAACAAAAACACAAAAGAGAAAAAGCCACACATGATAAACATCATATAGATCATGTGTAAATGCAATAACTCTCAAATGACTATATATAGAGAGGAAAGAATGAAAATACCTACGCAGCATCCAATACGGCACATTCCTTAAATGGACCCATCTTTTTCGTGTTATTTCGGGCATAATTTTACCTCTTCAAAATATTAATCTTTTTTAATATATTCAAGAATGTTGTTATTCACGAAGAACCATCAAGCACCGCGGACCTTAGGGAACGCGTGTTTTGCCGAGGAGCGACAAAACGTTCTCAAGGGGGGGAGGATGTTATGTGACAACTTTCCCGTGGCTATTATCGAGATTCTATTTTGCCGAATATAGCTTCGAGAAAGTTCCACATACAAAAAGCATAGGCGAGTAATTCAGGCCACTAAAATATCAAGTGACCAAGAATCTCGCCTGAGCTAAAACACCTCCCGCGCTCGATGCTACTTGCGCGCGGTGCGATGGCTGCGATTGCAGTTTCGGCGCTTGACGTTTGCCAGGCCGCCGGTAAGGCCTAATGCGTGCAACAAGCTCGACGTGTGACGTAGCGGCGGAGGAAATAAAGCGTTGGGAGCACGCGTGGGAGGTCGCGGAAGACCCTTCCGAGGGCGTCCCCAAGCAAGCTTCTCCCGTCACTCCGTGATCAGGCATTGAAGCCGGCGGACGCGAATAGATTATGTAGATGCAGATTAGAGTTCATTTTCGGATTTTCATTTTTAAGTTGATGCAATTCATTAAGAGTCCAGAAAAAACGCTTTAAGCTGAGAATTATTATATCCGAGGAGAATACATTGTACAAGGTTTTGTTCCGCCACCTACAATAGTCGCTGGCGCACGATCGCAAACACCCCCTCTACGCACTACGTCGGCGCTGCTCCGCCGAAAGAGGCATAAAAAGCGGGAGCGCTTCCCGCTCGCGAGGCCAACAGTCTGCTCCCGCCCCTGCGCCGGTGAGCCATCGTCCCCACTACCGACACTCGACTGGCTCGAGTCCGGTAGTATCCTGCCTCGGATAGCGCAGCCTAGGGATTATGGAGAAATATACTTGACGGCCAACAAACTTCTTGGGACTTTTTCTTTACACCCGGCGCTCCCCATCCTCCGCAACGACGAAGAAACGACGAGCAAGAGCTTCGAGGTCTCTCCGTCGACGTCCGCGCTCGAAGACGTGCTCTACAGGCGCCGAACTCGCCAACTTTCGCGGCTTCTCTCCTGGTCGCGCAGCCCGTGGATTTAGCGCCCGGGCAACGTCCGCCGAACGAACGGGCAGTACTCGGCGTGACTCCGAGCGGAAAGGTCGGACGCGGTAAGCTCGCTATTGGGCATCTTAACGAACGTCCATACACAACGTCGCGACTCGGAACAGGGCCTCTCTCTGAGGTCCGGCGCTTCACGGCTATATTACGAGCCTAGCACCACGCGAGCGGGCAGTCCGTCTCGAGTAGTCAACGCGGCGTCGACCCGGTGAAGCACTGCTTCCTTGGACGCTCCCTCGCAGTCCAACGGTTGCGCTGCTCGACTCGCGGCTAGCGTCCCGGCTCGTGCACTGATGACGAGAAGCAATCGCGTCCAATCCGACAACGCTCGACAGACTGGTGACTATTCGGTCCTAGGCGGCGTACTAAGAGGCGTCGGAAAACCCGCTCTGATGAATATCGTGCTACGGGGCGTAGTAGGGCGGCGAAGATCGTGGACACCCAAATCCGTTCCAACGAGGAACCAACCCTCAGTTCTCCCTCACCCGCCGTCCCCCTACTCGCTAGGTGGGGATGTAACAAGTTTTTGGACCAAGTTAATTATTACGGAGGATTAATAATCAGAACACAAAATACAAAAAGAAAGCATTGTTGTTTCTATCTTTTTTTTCTTTGGACACACATCGATCCTTTAAACTATCTTCCAAGGACAATTATAACACAAAGGAGTAAGCGAGTCAAATTTAGATAGGACAAAAGTCAACAACACCATACAAGGTAGATTTGCATTCTATTAAATTAGACAAAAGATAATGAATTAGAGAGTCGTTTGTGGCAGAAGGGCATCTTGACCAAAGATTCTCCCTGAGCACCGCTGTATAGGTGCTAGACAGACAGACTCTAATATACGAAGGAGAAACTCCTCAAGTTCTCCCAACAATTACATGTAGCAACATAATGATTTATTTTTAGTACAATCGTCACAGTTTAATAAGCATTACTATTGTGAGGTCTGTATTATCATTGTGTGCTTTTGTATTTCTTCCTCCTCTAACTCTATACATCATTTTACTAGCTCCAGCATAAGGATTATTACTAGATATAAATTTTTTTTAACATATTTATTAAAACTATATCAAATTTTATCAGTTTTACTAATTTTATTTGCAATTTCATGGTCTAGTAATTATAAACTGCCCATATTTGGATTATCGTATCATTAAGATTAATGAGTATGATTATAATACACTTGACCACATATTTTGAATACTTGTGGTCCAACTGTATTAAAATGTATTAATTTAGATCCGAAACTTCAAAAAGCTAAAGAAGTATTATAAACTCGTATATTTTTCTATAATTATTACTTTTGGAATTTTTATTAAATAATAAATTTTTTAATTCGACTGGTATGTTGTATCATCAAGATGAATTTATCTTATGACAACAATTAATATATGTTTATTATCTGTGTTTTTTTCTTCTTAAAATGTTTCGGAATTACAAAATGGACATTTATACTAAATTTCCTATAAAATTTGTCATAATAATGTTTTTTGGTTAATGGCATATTTATTACATCAAGATTTTCTTTATTGTATTTGTATCTTCAATTGTTGTTTATATATTTTCTTTTCTTTCACTTATTATGACGTGATCTATTGTTCATTAACTTTTGACTCGTTGTCATATTTTTTCTGTAATTCACGTAATCTAATTATTTCACTTTTTTTAATCAGATGTTGCATTTACTCTATTCGACCGTGACCTGCATTTTCTTTCAATTTTAAATCCGATGACATGTTTTCTCTATATTTGCGTAATCTTTTTGTTTCATTTACTTTCGAATTGGATGTTTGTTCATTCTATTTTTACGTGATCTTAATACTTCTTTAGTTTTTAATTCTAATGATATATTTTCCTATATTCACATAATCTTATTGCTTCTTTAGATTTGAATTCATAAGAGTTTGTTTTTCATCGGATCTTTTTGATTCTATTACTTTTAAATCATCGTATATATTTTGATTATAATTACAATTTCTTTTTTATTACTATTTAGTATATCATTTCGTTGTGTGAGTATATGATATATTTTTACGTTTTCTTTGTACTTTAATAAATCAATTTCATCGTCACTTCTATTTTCAATATTAGATTTATTCGATGGATGATCTTTTCGAGTAATAGTAGTTAAATCTATGTATTCTATTGTTGGTCTTAAACCTCTTGTAAAATTGTTATATCTTCTATGATAAGATGTTATATCTACAATCGTAAATGATTGAATTTGCTTATGTTGAAATATATATTGATTTCTATCATAATTATTAGAAATTGGAAGAAAATTTAAATTCTGATTAAAATTAGGAAATATTTCTGATGTTTTTGTTTTAAATATCTTTTCAAGATGCTGCCTCATGACAAATTCATCATATACGATATTACACGGACATATACCAAAACAAATTGAAACAACGTTTGCAATTGCAAACAAACCACAATTATATCTTTCTTGTTGGTATTGTACTTTTTCAACAATTACTTTTAAAGGCGTATTTCTAGGAAATAATCTACTAATATACTGTAAATGGTCATTGTTAAGACCTGCATTTATGCTATCATAAACATGAATGACTTCTTTATCGTACCATATACAAATCCAATGCCCAGCTTCATGTGTTCCACTAAATAAAATTTGGTAATTTAATTATTAATAAAATAATTATTAATAATTAAATTACCTTGTCGGATTTTATAAATCCATATCCAGATTTGTATTAAAATAGTTAAAGTATCCAGGAACGCCAACCAGCACTACCAGAGAGAAAGTGAATCAAGTCTAGGATGATCTTAGGAGGCATCGGAATCACAACACTGATTTAAAGGGGCACACCACCTTTAAACTATAAAGAATAAACTTATTATAAATAATTACAAAAATAAATTATAATTGTTATATAATTTTTATACTAATATTAGGTTATATTACGTTAGTCCAGGCGGTAGAGCAATCAAAATGGATGTTGTTTGATAACGCAAATTTTTTTTCGCAGAAAGTTGCCGAATATTGTGTATAACAATAATCTATGATTGCCTCCTCCAAAAAACGCTTGTCAACGCTGTCTAACAACAAATGTGCCAAAATCGCGAAAATTGGCCCATTTTTCGATCCATTTGTATCTGTAACTTTGAAACAAAGCCTTAAATCAAAAAAATTTACTCGTTCTTTTTTGTTTATTTGACGATTTCCTATAAGGGTATAAGAATCGCGAATCGAAAAAGTTTAATTTTCCATTAGTTATATGCGAAAATTAGTAAAAAATCATACGTAAACTTTGAGAAATGTTGTCGGTAAATAAAAATTGATAAATATATATCAAATTTTCAGAAAAGATAGTTCAACATATGACAATTACGTATAACAATTTTTGTAACGATCGACCGCGTAGTTTTTCAGTGCCAGAATTGTTAATTAACAAAATCTAAAAAAGTTGATCGCGCGAACCTCGTTTAAATAACGGTGAAATAGGAGCACGCAATTTTCACAGTTACTTAGTGTCATAACAAACAATAAGCAATTATAAAAATACCCATTTTCATGCTTTAACAATTTTTTTACAAGTTTTCAAAATTTCGGCAAATTCTTTCCATTAAAAATAATTTCTCGTTTACAGCATTGGCTCGATGTAATTTAAAAATTATTTCAGATCTAAATACTGCTTTGCAAGCACTTTCATTTTAGCCCGAAACGACGAAATTTGACCGTGTAGATTCGGAGATAGAGGCTCACATAGTTAATAATCATTTATAGCTTACTTAATCGTTAAATCGAAATTTAATAAATACACGCTTATAGCTGATTGCAAATACTTTCTATATCCGTCTTCTGCATTTTCGACAGATGAAAGCCTAATGAATGAAAAATCGATAAAAATACCGTAATCACAGTAATTCGTCGGCCGAGCGGCGTGGGAGCAGGAGTGGGGATGTCGGAGAGCAGCTGTGCTCTCACGCGGCTCGGGTGTTTCAAAATGCGAATGCGCGGTAAAACATGAGTTATCTCGGCAATGGTAGCACTTATCGAGTCGATTATTTTTTTAAATTGATGTAGCGAAATAAGAGGAATCAGAATATGCCATCAAAAAACAATATTACAAAGAAATTTTGCACGAATGTCAAGATCAAAAAAGTATGCTATTTTGATTTGCATTAAAAAAATAGTTGTATGATTGAAAAATTATTTGGTTGCTCAATGTTCATCAAATCATGCAACTAATTAAACGTTTCAATAATACAAATTTTAAAATAAAACTGTTTACGCTTTTTAATACTCTAATAATCTATTTATGTAGAATAACTAATTAAATTTACTAATTATTATTTTGCAGAACGTTTGTTGTACTGTAATATTGTCATTTTATGGAAAAAAAGCGCTACCATATGCTTACAATTTATTATAAACAAGGACGGTTAGTTATGATTGACAAAGACCATTCAAGAAAAAAAAAAATTTTTATCAATATTTATTATTGAAACGTTTAATTAGTTGCTTGATTTGATGAACATTAAGCAACAAAATAATTTTTCAATCATGCAACTATTTTTTTAATGCAAATCAAAATAGCATACTTTTTGGTCTTGAAATTCGTGCCAAATTTCTGTGTAATATTGTTTTTTGATGACATATTCTGATTCCTTTCATTTCGCTACATCGATTTAAAAAAATAATCGTCTCGATAAGTGCTACCGTTGCCGAGATAACTCATGTTTTACCGCGCATTCGCATTTTGAAACACCCGCGAGCCGCGCGAGAGCACAGCTGCTCTCCGCCATCCCCACTCCTGCTCCCACGCCGTTCGGCCGACGAATTACTGTGATTACGGTATTTTTATCGATTTTTCATTCATTAGACTTTCATCTGTCGAAAATGCAGAAGACGGATATAGAAAGTATTTGCAATCAGCTATATAAGCGTATATTTTTTAAATTTCGATTTAACGATTAAGTAAGCCATAAATGATTATTAACTTTGTGAGCTTCTATCTCCGCATCTACACGGTCAAATCATCAAGATGTCCGCCACGGGCGAAAGCTCGTCTCGTGGCGAGACAGAAGTATATCTTAAATGTCATCCTACGCAAATTGTTAGAACTGTTGTGTGTATCATTTGCGAAAGTGTGTATCATACAAGTGATTTTGTGAGACTAAATAAAGCCATTAGACTAAGTGCAGTCCTAGGAATCTGTCCGGATCATGAGAACATAGACATAACCTCAAAAGTGAACACTAAAACGCTGAGTAATGAGGCGAAACTAATAATTGCACAGGTTAAATCATTTGAAAAAAAGGAAGATAAGAAAGCAGGTACTTAAAGAATTTCAAGATAACCTAAGTGATGACGAAAGTGACAATGGAAATAAAAATGAAACTCTGGATAATAGTCTGCAGCGGGAAAATGCACTTTTGAGAGAATTAAATAAAGAACTCAAAGATAAAAACAAACTATTAAATGTTATGCTTGAAAAACAAAAGAATGATGTATCCGCTGTTAAAAGCAAAACTTTCGCAGATGTTATATCTAATGTAAAAACCTATAAAAAACCAAAACGTGTTCCTAAAATTATAATAAAAAGAAAGTCAGATGAACTAACAACTGAAAAGGTGAATCAACTAGTGTCTCATTATTTAATCAAGGACAAAACAATTCAAACTAATAGGATAGTAAAGAAAAAAGATGAATTACTTATAAACTGTATGAATGAAGATAGTGTTAATAAAGCTTACGAATTGCTAAAGTCGAAATTACCTGATGGGTGTGAAATAGATACAGAACAAGTACTTAACCCTAAAGTTAAAGTCGTTGGAATTGACAATTTTGAAAAAATGGATAATAATAAGTTAGAAAAGGATATCAATGAGAGGAATTTCAGAAATTCAAAGAAAAAATGTGCTGTTCTCCATGCGTACAAAAATGATAAAACTAAATTACAGACAGTGATTTTGGAAATGCCTGCTGAATTATATCAACAAATGAGAGAAAATAACAACAGACTCTATGTTGGCTATCAAAATTGTAAGGTTTACGATTATTGCAATGTCAAACCATGCTTTAATTGTGGCAGGTTTGGACATAATGCTATGAAATGCGAAAACGATAAAATATGCTTAAATTGTGCTGGAAATCATGAAACCAGGGAGTGTGAAACAAATAAATTAAAATGTCCAAATTGTACATTCAGCAACAACAAATTTAAGACAAAGTTCAATACAGAACACATGGCAACAGATAGCCACGAGTGTCAAATATTGCAGGCCAAGATAAGGAAGTATATAGATTTTACCGATTATACCATCCAGCCTACAATACCGAGATATGTTGGTATAGTAGGAAAAATGTCTGAAACGCAAATGATAACCAGAGCGTCGAGAATATCTTCACCATCACTGCAAACTCTCAATTCAAACATATCAGATAGATTAAGAATCAGGAAATAAACATGGATCAAGATTTTAACTTTGAAGAAGATGTAAGCAAGTTTGAACGTGAAATAGAAGATATCAAAAAGCTCAATGAATCCATAATAAAAGCAAAGAACTTAATGTTGTGCGTAAATATAAGAAGTATGAGTGCTAATTTCGAAAAACTTGAAACTTTTATTGGGAGTTTAGTGAAAAAACCTATTATTATTATTTGCACGGAAACCTGGAACTTACAATATCCTCAATATTATCAATTACATGGCTATGAATGCTATTATAATGAAAGTAAAATTAACAAAGCGGATGGCGTTTTTATGTATATTCTGAGTAAAATATGTCATAACACCACAATAGAAGTGGTTGATAGATTGAGCGTTGTAAGTTCTAATATTAAATTTATGTCCGGAGAGTCAATAAAAATCTCTGCGATGTACAGGTGCCATGACTTACCGAAGTCTGAATTTGTAAATAGCTTACGAAAGTTTTTGTCAGAGCACAGAAATATTAAAAATCACTGCATTTTTGGAGACTTTAATATTGATATATTAGATAAATATGTAGAAAACAAAGAAATAAGCGAAAAAACTATTATGCAGGAATACTTAAATAATTTTTTTGAACATGAATATATACCGAGCTTTAAAGGAATTACCCGTCCATCTCTAAATCTAGATAAAGGCACGTGTATTGATAACTGTTTTGCCAAAACTAAAAATATCATACTAGAATCATTTAAATTAAATACACCTTTTAATGACCATTACCCGTTGTTCATAACCATGGAACAACTTAAACTTAAAAAAGTAAGTGAAAATGATATCACATCCATGAATTATGGTAAATTAAAAAACTTAGCGAAAAGAATTGACTGGCAATTTTTGCTAACATTACAAGACTCCAACAATGCTTTAAACCAATTAATAAAAATGATCCATAGCTGTGTCGGCAGAGCCATGTGTAGTAAAAAATTAAGTAAAAAGAATAGCTCCATATCACCCAGGAATAACTGGATAACTAGTGCAATACTGGTGTCGTGTAATACAAAAGAAAATTTGTACAAAATATGGAAAAAAAACCCAACGAATTTAGTACTAAAAAATGAGTATAAAAATTATGAAAAAATTTTAAATAGAGTCATAAAAGATGCGAAATACAAATTCGAAAGCAATGAGATAAAACGAAATATAGACAACCCAAGACAGCTATGGAACATTATAAATACTAAGCTAGGCAAAAAAATTCAGCAAAACAAGTCAATTGACCATCTAATTGTAAATAAGCAAAAAATTGAAGATAAGAGTACAATAGCTAACACAATGAATGAATATTTCTGTAAAGTAGGTATTGACCTAAGTAACAAAATTCCTAATCTGGATAATGAACAACTAAAACTCCCAGAAAGAAATAACAAATCAATTTTTATCTATCCAACAGATAGTCTTGAAATTCTAAACTGTATAGATACACTGAAAAGAAAAGCTGGAGGTGTTGATAATATAAATGCAAAAACGATAAAAACATTAGCACAATATATAGCAAAACCATTGGAACATATTTTTAACCTATGTGTTCAACAATCCAACTGGCCAGATGCCCTAAAGTGTGCAGATATAGCTCCTATACATAAGGCTGGGGATAGGTCTTGTATGTCAAATTACAGACCTATCTCCCATATATCAAATATAGCAAAATTTTTTGAGAAAATCATGTACAATAGATTGTATAGCTTTCTAACTGAATGCGAAATAATTTCTGACAAACAATTTGGATTCGTAAAAAATAGAGGTACCACAGATGCCTTAAACTATATATCAAACATTATTTATAATAAACCTTTTGGAAATATATATTTTTTGCATAAGGATGTTCTATATTTTTTCAAAATTTTCTATATGTATGATTTTTGTTTTTATATTAATAAAGGCTTGAAGAGGTCTCTCACCGGAGACGAAACGTCGCCAGTTAATTCTATTTGGACTTTGTTTATTACTAAAAAACCTGGGTTATCCTCCCACCTTTGTTTTCCGAAAAACTATATGTTTTGAAATATGGAGAGGAATAACAATATCCATCATTATTTATAATAGTCTAGACAAAAGCATTCCTATTATCACCACTTTCCTAGATCTTGCAAAGGCTTTTGATACAGTAGACCACAAAATTTTGCTAGATAAACTTGAAAGATACGGAATCAGAGGTAGTGCACTGATTCTAATAACTAGCTATCTCTCAAATAGACAACAATGTGTTAAAATCCAAAACTGCAAAAGTGAATACAAAGTAATACCCATTGGTGTCCCACAAGGTACCATATTGGGGCCTTTATTTTTCATACTTTATGTGAATGATCTATTGAGAGATATGCAGAATGATGCTATTATGTCCTACGCTGATGACACTGTTATCATAGCTAGTGATAATACGTGGTCATCTGCTCAGGACAAGATGAATGAATATCTTGATAAGGTTGCAAGATGGTTAACCTTAAATAGATTATCTTTAAATGTTAGTAAAACAGTGTATATAACATATGGCAGCTACTGTGATAGTGTTCCTGACACATTGCATATCAGCATAGGTGAGAATACAATAAAAAGAGTAGAAAGCCATAAATATCTGGGTTTAATTTTTGATTTTAATATGAAATGGGAGAAACATGCGTATTATATTGTCAATAAAACAAGATATTTAATCTTCATTTTTGCAAAAATTAAAAACACTATGGATAGCAAAACTTTAGTGATGATTTATAATGCATTTTTTCAAAGCTTAGTCAATTATGGCATAATAGCCTGGGGAGGAGCGTATGATAAATGTATAAATCTAATCCAAAGTATACAAAAGAAATTATTAAAGATTATAAACAAAAATAATTTTGTAACGCAAAAGAACCCACTTACTGTGAGGCAACTCTTCAAATTAGAGGCTGTTTCTTTTCATTATAATAATTTAAAAGAGACGTACTTGTCAAGCAAGAGCAATACTAGAAATAAGATAATACCACTCCCAAAAATTAACAAAACTATAAGTAAAAAAAATAGCAATTATGAGGCTATTAAGATATTTAACGTTTTGACTAATGATCTCAAAACATTAACTTATAGCAAAGTCACAATTAAGGATAGACTAAAAAGGTTTATAAGGGAAAATTATAGTTCATAAAATGATAGGAAATTTCTCTTATCTAATGTTATGTTATGTAATATTTTTGCGTGGAAATTTAAAGAAGTTTGTACAAACTAAAAATGTAGTTGAAATCATACTTAGTTTTAAGTTCTTTTAGTTTTAGTTTTGTTTTCTTTTTTTATGTAACACCCCTATGTACAGGTAACTGTGTATACCTCTATAGGATTCCTTATAGGAATATCTATGTGTTCAAATAAATTTAGTCGTTTTGGGCTAAAATGAAAGTGCTTGCAAAACAGTATTTAGATCTGAAATAATTTTTAAATTACATCGAACCGATGCTGTAAACGAGAAATTATTTATAATGGAAAGAATTTGCCGAAATTTTGAAAACTTGTAAAAAAATTGTTAAAGCATAAAAATGGGTATTTTTATAATTGCTTATTGTTTGTTATGACACTACACTGTAAAAAATCTTTTTGTAAAATTACTATCTTCAGAATAGTAAACGAATCCGACCTATTCTCAGAACACTTAAATTGCTACATGACAATAATTTTACTATTCGCGTAGTAAATTCGCGAGGCAGGATAGTAATTTTAAAACATCCATATTTCAGGTTTTAGAGGTTAGTTTATTTTACTAGCGTGATAGTAAAATGTCCATCAGGAAGGCGAGATCGCAATCATGTATAGTAAATTTACAATTTTTTGAAATTTTTAAAAAAATACAAAGTTAATAAACGAAGTAAATGAAAAAAAAATAGAATAATAATACTGACATTTCGTTTCGATTGAGTTTTATTAATAATTATGAAAATTATTCACGAAATACAATACATTATATTTGCGACGGGGTGACCGTCTAAGTACTAAGTAGTCCTCTCTCTCTCTCTCTCTCTTTCTCCATGAGGCTCTGTCCGAACTGCATCACCATTAATAAGTACTTATATTAGATGGTATGCATTGTAGAGACAGAGAGAGAGCCGAGAAACAGCCGAGTAGCCGTTAACTCACATGGAGAGAGAGAGACAGAAGTAGTAGCAGCCGAATAGCAGCCGGGAGATAGAGAGAGAGAGAAGTATATAGCAGCCCGCCGCACCACTACCAGTTCAAGCACACGCACGCACATCAAGCCCGAGCAGTGCAGGCATCATCGGAGCCGCGCGAACCGAGAGCAGAGTAGGCAGCTGGGAGGGGGAAACTCCGAGCAGCGGCGAGCGCTGGCATAGGTCGCGAGAGTGTATGGGTGAGGCAGCGTATGCCTGTATTGTCGAAATCGACGTTGTAAACGTTAAAACAAAGATTGTCAGAATATGTAAATATGTGATAGATAAATGAAGAAGATGTAATTTGGTAGTTATAAGAAGTATGTTCTGTCAGAAAGCGCATAATCACGATGTAAAGTGTGAATGTGTGTAGAGAGCATGCGCGAGAAACTGTGCGAGGCGACGCGACACGAGTCGAGTAGTAGACTCGTTCACTTGGTTCTGAGCAACAGCCCGATCAACATCCCTCCGGTCTTTGTCTCTTTAGAAAGAGTAACTCCGAGATAGTTTTTCGCGCGCTTTTACAGAGAACGAGCCAGCATCAGAACGGGAGGAAGGAGGTTGTAGCTGAAGTCTTGAGGAAAGAAAAGGTAAAGCGTCGTGGAAGAGTTGACAGTCGTGTGTGCGCGCGAATAACGCCGGAAATAATATTTATTGTCGCGAGAACGGAGAGATTGCCTCGTGGCACAGAGTGATAATTGTAGTGCGTATTAATAGTAAGTATGTGTGTGGAGTGAAATTGCAGCCGGATATTCGTAGAATTGTCGCGAGAACACAGGAGAGTGTAGCCTGTTTCAGTCGGATTTACAGTCGGTACCTTTATTATTAAAGATAGTTTTAAAGAGTGAATTAAATGAGTAGTATACAATTATTTCCCTTTCCCTCGGCCGAATCTCCTCAGAGTGCGAGAGTCTAGAGTAGCCGGACACGCGAGCGTAGCAGTGCAGTGTGGCATAGGTTTATCACCGACCTGGCGCCTTGAAAAAATCTCGGTCGGTAGATAAAGAGACCGAACGGAGTGAGAATTAGCGAGTGTGGTCGCGACGGTTTTACCCCAAAATCCACATCGTTACATATTATATGGTCATATAATGAATAAGCAATACTGAAGCTTTTTTCACAAACAATACTTAAATTTTTTAATCAAGTCGGCGGTAGCGCCACGAAGGCGAGTTTGAGAAGCAGACGGAGCCGCGGCGCCCGTGACACTATTTACTTCTATATTGGTGGTCGGATTTTTCATGATACAGAAAAAAATGCTTATCGTTATTGTTCGTGAGTTTTTTTGGCTTATTTAGAAAGTATCCTTTGGTTTAGTTTAGAAAGTATCCTTTCTAAGCTAAACTATGAGTTTCAACGAAAATTTTTGTAAATAAGCCATTATTTTTAATAATAAACGAGTGTATACATCGCGAATGCTCGGAACAGTTTCTCTAAATTCTCCAGTCTCCTGTGACTCCAGTGCGTTAGGACCGTGAAGTTGGCTTTCAGAGTGGTAGGAGCATGAAGTTGGCCGCACAAGCTATGTGTAATACAGTTGGGTATCGCTTTCCCACAGTTTTCTATATGCTGCGCTGAGTAAATGTATTTACATTGTCTGCTGTCTTACGGGGTGGCCGATGACGAGGTCTAGATGGTGCGCTCTGTGGTTTTTGGTGTCTAGGTGTAAAAATCATACGAGGACGGGGTCTAGATGTACAGGGTGGTCGATGACGAGGTCTAGGTGGTGCGCTTCGTGGTTTTTAGTGTCTAGGTAATCAAGAAAAAAGATGAAATAGTCATAAACTTATTGAATGAGGAAAGTGTCACCAAAGCACATAAATTACTAAAAAGTAAACTTGCTGAGGTATGTGATGTAAATAAAGAACAAGTTATAAATCCTAAAGTTAAAGTTGTAGGATTAAATAACCTAGAAAAAATGGACAATGCTAGTATTGAACTAGACATCAATGAAAGGAACTTTGGTGCTTTCAAAAAAAAATTGTGTTGTTTTGAATTCATACGAGAACAGTAAAACTGGATCGCAGTCTGTGATATTGGAAGTTCCTGCTGAGTTATACCAACACATTAGAGAAAACAAGAATAGACTTTTTGTAGGATACCAGAACTGCAGAGTATATGATTATTGTAATGTTAAACCATGCTTTAACTGTAGCAGATTTGGCCACAACGGTAGGAAGTGTACAAATAAAGCTGTTTGCCTAAAGTGTGCTGGTGATCATAAAACAGTAGATTGTCAAGCAAATAAGGTCAAATGTGCAAACTGTGCTTACAGTAATGAAAAATATAAAACAAAGTACAATATAGAACATGTGGCAATGGATAGCCAAGAATGCGGAATTCTGCAATCCAAGATAAGGAAGTATATTGATTATACCGACTATACGATGAAACCTACTTTGCCAAGATATATCGGTAAAGTAGGAACGTCAGCGAAAGGTATGGTAGCTAAAGCTTCTGGTATTTCGGCAATGTCACTTCAGTCATTGAATAATAATATAGCAGACAGACTAAGGAGTAAGACATAACAATGGATCAAGATATCAGCACTGAGGACATAGGCAAGTTTGAATGTGAAGTCGAAAATCTAAAAGAACTCAATAAGTCATTAATGACAAAGAAGAACTTTATTTTATGCGTAAACATAAGAAGCTTAAATGCAAATTTTGTAAAACTAGAAGTGTTTATTGAGTCTCTAGAAAGAAAGCCGTGTATAATTGTATGTACTGAAACTTGGAACTTACAATACACTCAATATTATCAACTGCAAGGCTACAAAACTTGTTATAATGAAAGTAAAATTAATAAGGCTGATGGCGTCTTAGTTTATATAAAAAATAACATATATAGTAATGATAAAATTGAGGTTGTTGATAGATTGAGTATTGTAAGTACTGATATAAAACTTATGACAGGTGAATCCATTAGAATTTCTGCTATGTACAGATGTCATGACATACCAAAGTCTGAATTTGTCAATAGTGTAAAAAAATTCTTGGTAAGACATAGGAATGTTAAAAATCACTGTATATTTGGAGATTTCAATATTGATATACTAGAAAATAATGTAGCAAATCTAGAAACTAGCGACAAATCAATTAGTCAGGAATTTGTAATTAATTATCTTGAACGTGAATATGTACCGTCCTTCAGAGGAATTACGCGGCCATCCTTAAATAATGAGAAGGGAACGTGCATTGATAACTGTTTCGCTAGAACTAAGAATATAGAAATTGAATCTTTTAAATTAAATACACCGTTTAACGATCACTACCCGTTATTCATAAATATAGATCAGATTAAGATACACAAAGCAAGTGAAACAGTTAACAAATGCATAAATTATAAAAAGTTAAAAAACATAGCTGAAAATTTTGACTGGCAGATAGTACTGACAAAACAGAATCCAAATGATGCAGTAAATGAACTTATTCAAATGATACATAGTTGTCTTGATGATATGATATAAAAGGTAATTTTTCGATAAACATATATAACTCAAAAAATAAATAGTTAAATGTTTCGAAAAAATTCATGACAATAAAAAACAACGATATCTACTAGTTGTAAAAATTTTAAGCAATTTTGGCGACTAGTTTTTGAGATAAAGCGCCAGTTTTTGAGACTAACATCAAAAACTCAAAAAAATGTTTTTTTATGGGTACCGATTACGGAGTAAAAAGTTTAAATTGAGTTGAAATTTTAGGAAAAGTTGTCTTTTGATCACTTCGGCTAGGTTTCATTTTGTGTAGCTTATGAAACCTTTTAGTTTAAAAGATATTAAAAGAGTTCCAAATTCTTCAACTCTCACCCTGTATACTCTGTGTGATTGAACATTATTATTTTTGTTAAACCATATAATTTGATAATTAAAGCTAGTATATTTTTGAGAGTTTTCATGGTTTTATAAATGTCCGGTGCAGAGGTTTGTCTGTGTGTATGTGTGTGTGTGCGTGCGTGCGTGCGTGCGTGGTGCATGCGTGCGTACGTATAGTGTGTATAATTCTGGAACTACGTGATCGTCGTTAATAAGATTGGACGTTGCAGATATGTTTTCTGATCTGAATTCGAGTAAATTTTTTTTTTTAAATTAGATATCTTTTATGACCATTTTCATGGCCATTTTTTGGTCATTGTTTTGAGTAATATTTTATTACGATATGATTTATACAATATATTCAACAATAGTGTACCTAAAAGACTGCTACCCACAAGGTTGGAATATTTTCCCCCTTCTCAGACGCCCGCGCTCTCTCGTCTTAAGAGAGCTCGGGGCTTCAGTCCCGAGCGGATCTCCGGTGAGACCTCTCTCCCAGGAGCTATTCTAATGTCTGGTGGATCTCTCCCCTGGCCGAGCCTCCTTTTAGTATCGAATAGTAGCCAATATTTAAATCAAAGAATGAGTTGATTGTCCCATGTAATTATCTTCCACTAGCAGAATAGGAGGAAGCTAAGTGCCAATGACTTGGCAGCGGTTTTTTTTTTTAAATTATTATAATTTTCGTATATCAACATATAGATTTATCACAAAAATCAAATTTTTAAATGATTCGTTTCTATAAACATTAACAATAAACATTAGCGAAAAGCGTACGTACGTACGTACAAACATGAATATCTTTTAACTGATGTAAAAAAATATAATTTTTTTTATACGCTAATCGTACAAGATTATATATATCCTAAAAAAACCTTTCTTAAAGGTAAAATATTGGCAAGTAAAAGTTTCTTTACAAAAGTTGTGAAATCCCCAAAACGAACATAACTGATGTCAAGTTATTGTTTTTGATATTTTTCAGGTTTACGCATGCAGGTACATTATTTTATAAAATAAAATATTTTTTACTTCAATTCTTAGTTGATACAATAGTTTAGATTCATAAGTTAAATTCTAAATTACTTATCTTCCTTGACATTTAAAAAAACATATTCAATCATATACTTTTAATCCATAGTTCAGAAGTTATTAGAAACATTTTTTAATTTTGAAATCTTTAGTCGTGTATTTCAATATTATATGGTTTTAATCATTTACCAGGTACCTCGGTGACCGTTGCCGTCAGGATATTAGTGTTCAGCGACCCCGAAAACCCCCGAGTACCGAGTTTCGGCTAATTATGTTACAAATTTCCGTAAAATTCGAGGAGACGACGTTAGTGCTGTCCACCCTTGGCACCAGGTATCTCGGAACATGTCGCCATAGTCATTTTCGTGTTTAGCGACCCCGAAAACCCCCGAGTACCGAATTTCGGGTAATATTTTTTTGTACATATTATATCACACCTATTCCACCTATTACACCTATTACACCGTCAACCGGAAGTCGTTTTGGCTGATGAAAAGTGTGAGATAATGAAAATAAAGTCCGAATTTCAATCTACTTTATTACATTAAAGAAATTATGATTTGTGAAAATTCTTTTTTGACGTGAAAAATAAGTTTGATATCTTTCAAATCAATGCCAACAATCACATGAAATGCTACTGTAGCGTTTAAATAGGGCACTTCCGTGTCGCGGTCGTGCCTAAAAATAGTGTTAGAAAAAAAGTAAGGTTAGAAATCACGATTTCAAAGAATATATAGGGCGCGGTGCTTCCCGAAAGCTTCGTATGTACTTTGTACTTTATACTTGCCATCGTGGGGCTATCGCGCCCCTTGATAAAAGTGCTAAATAAAAATTATTAGATGTGGTCCAGATTACATGATGCTGGGGATAATCATGATAAGAAATATGAAAGAGATATAATATACGTATTTATATATAACAATATATATTTCATTTATGTGGACGTAAATGATCAACACGAACAAAATTTTTCTAAACGAAGGCTTGTTTATTCCTTACGTATTAAGGAAATCAAGAATTTTTCAAAACAGCAAAGGCACTGAGAACTAAACTTAACACAGTATAGTGGGCCGCACCGACACGGGCGCACGAGCTTGTGTGCGCGTTGTCGCTGTTGCTCTCCCACCCGTGATACATAAATGCGCCATTCCACCTTGCTTCTGCTTCTCTGCTTGACCGAATAACTCTCTGTATTTCCCTCACCCTGACACATTTCCTCTCGCTTTCTTCTCCTCATCCACCCCTGTCATTTCTACACTTGACACCTATCATTTCACCAGTCAAGTCACCTATCATTTCACCACCACTTTCGACGTCAAGGAGGCTACACTGCGAATCAACATCTCCGTAGGCCCTTGACGTCGGTAGTTCCTCATACACATATGGACTCGCTTGCTCCTGTAAGTTTTTTGAATTTATCAGTAAATACATTTGTCTTGTATATTACAGTTATTTCACTCTCGTCAGCTAGTTTTTTCGACTGTCATATCCGACCACAATATAAATATATGTATTTGTAAGAACATTGTTTTCAGCAGCAAGGTAAGTGAGAGAGCAGACAGCCTTTTGTTATGTCCTAAACTTATGATAGTTGTCGCCGGACAGTAACTCTACGGGTTGTAAATCTTTATAAGTACGGGCGGAGACAAAGCTCGATACATAAAGCTTAGCGCCGTCGGTACCTGCCTACTTTCGCGATTCCTTTCTGGAAACGGCCTCCAGTAGACGCCGAGAAACTATTCGGGACCCGCAATAAATCGTTATACATTTTAGTCTGAATATACACCCTAAATTCTGAGACGAACTAACTTTCCTTTAACTGTCAGTAAAATAGGACGTCACTCCGATCGTTAAGACAGAACCACGGACTAATATCATTTTAGACTTTTGTAAGATGAGATCGACTATTTGTGCAATGGATTATGAAAGAAAGAAAGAGAATATGTATGGAGACATGCCGTCTGTTGATATGTATATCACTTACCCCGTATTTATTCGTTTCTGACCTGTTCTGCTCCCAGCGCGTCCTCTCAGTGGGTGTTGGCTCGATTTTCAAAGCGGAATGATTATACGAATGCAAACAGTCGCGTCAGGAATTAGGAGTTAAAGGTTAAAATGTGCACTCACGATTCGATTATTTATTATAAGCAAGTTTATTTAAGAATTATTAAAGACAGAATTTGATTAACGCTCGCTTGTAACTAACGGATGTATCTTAGACAATTATTATTTTCCTCAGAACGACAAACGACACAAACGACAATAATATTCTAAGGTTTTGAAAGATCGAAAATATTCTAAGTTTTTGAACCGTCGAAAATATTCTAAGTCTTTGAAAGGAGTTACACGTAAAAAGTTTAAGTCCCGAGACGATATACCGGACCGGGCTCCGCTCGGGCAGAGCTTCCGCGCGGTGAAATTTCGATGAGAATACTGTCTGGGGCCCGGCGGACCAGGGCCTTATATACTCGAAATCGCCCTCACCGATACCCTTTACGCACATAGGTAGTAGTGAACATTTGTGAATAGCACATCCACTCAGAAAGCTTAAATGCTGCATATTTCCTTATATGGTTTCTCTAGGCTTGTTGTTGTGTCTAAATTTTCCTGCTAATCTCCTAATTTTTCAATAATCTTTTAATGTTTTTATGAATTTTCTTCCTTTAGCTTATAATAGTATTATTCATTCATTTTTTTTTCTTTAACATTTCCCTTCACCAATATTAGATACATAATTTTTCATAGTTTTTTGAGAATAAAATAATCTTAGGAGCCATATTATCGTGCTCATATAATTTTTAGTCTAATTTGCAATATAACATTTTATTATTGTATTTTGTTTTCTCTTTTCTAAATTAGGAGCTTTTACCTTTATATACTTATTGTTCAAATATGATTTTAGATCTAAATAGCAAAATTTGTTTTAATGATTAAGAATAGTATATAATAATATTTAATAATACTAATAGTTTTTATTGGTAACGTACTGAGGTAGCTTATTAGATTTCCTAATGATTTTATTTTAATAATATAATCGTAATTCCGGGATCAATGATGCTAAACTATCTTTTAAAAATAATATTTTACTCCTCTACTTTTCCTACTTCTAATGCTCGATAAAGAAGTCAATTTTTCTCTCCTGGAAGTTTGATGTGTACCATACATTTGATTACATATACAACAATGATCCATTCGGATTGCACAATTAGCACAAGTTATTAAGTGTGAGTACGGAAGAAATAGAATGTTGGCTTCTCTTTCGGGACATCTTTTACAATCTATTGAACTTATTGCTAATGTTTCTAATTTATTTGTACTAAGGGATACTTGGTTGGATTCTTACGGGTTTCGGATTTTCTGGACGGTGGCATTCCATTAAAATATACTTTGGTGCGTACTTCATTCATAAGCTCTTCTTCCTTTTGATTCTTGTAGGTGTACTCATTTTTGATGAAAACCAATTTCTTCCATTTCTCTGATATTTTGTCCTTTCTCGGCAGGCTATCTTGTGGAGTGTGTTTATTCTATCTTCGCAGGATAAATAGTCCATATATTTCAACAGAATTATGGTCTCCCCTTTTCTCATTGGTTTTTGGGATCGCTTCTTGCGACTCATTGGATCTAGTTTCTGAGATTTCATGTATTCAGGATGCTTGTTGCACCCGACAGTTGTTCGGATATGGTTCAATCTGGTATCACGAACAGCTATTTTTGACTCAGCTTGATTCCCAGTCAAGCCAACTGTACTTATCTAAAGCTCGAGTTTTACCCGTAGGCGGAATCTGGAACATAAAACAAAATTGCTCCTCCCATGTGTCCTTTGAGTTGTGTAGAATCTTGTGTTAAATGTTTACTAGTATTGAAATGGTCAACTGTGTGATTGTTTGTAACTTAGTGACCGTTGTTCTTGTGTATGAGTAAAAGTGATATCTTTGTAAATGTTGTGTGCGAAAATTGAGCATATAATTGTATTTTTCCATTAATTCCTTTTTCAATTATTTTTATTGCTTTATTCTATAACGAAAGATTTAATATGATCGTTGTTAATTTATGGTAAAGAAATAAAAGACAGGAAAGAAAAGTTTGATTGTATATAATGAAGACTTTGATGTCAAAATAGTTGAATTAATTGAAATGACATGACTAAACATGGTTCTGCTTATCGTTCGGAATAATAATAAATGTATATATGCGGGCCACAACAAGATTTTCTCCGCTTATTTGTAGATTGTTAAAAAAAATGTTTACTTTAGCGAAACATTTCTAGATTCTCTCAAATTGCATTTGAATAAATAAGTTCTTTCATAATAATAATAGTTGTATCACTATTTCCTCTGTCAAAAGTTCGACTGCATTGTACGCTTACGTGCAAATTTCTCGACAACTCTTGCTAAGTACTAGTTCCTGCCTACCTGGGTCTATAGTTAATATATGTAGGTATACATCATTGCTATCATTGCGCAAATGCACATATGTCCCGAATTTATCCTCTAATTATTTTTTTTTTTAAACTTAGTTTCTTTTGGCGTAATATTCTACAATTAATATTTTACTACTCTTTTTATTATTTTTTTTTCGTTTTTTTTTTTCGTGACAATCATGAATTCTTACTTAAAATTACGAGGTCATTATGTAGTGTTGAGTTAACTTAAATTAATCCTTTGATGGCTCGATGTGCGATATACGTACTCGATTCATATGCACTACTTTATATTTATTAGGCTTCAATTGTATCTTAATATTACCATTACGCAAAATATCTACGCCCAAATAAAGGCCTTCGTATTGATCTTTTAATTTGTGTATTTTTCCCCCCTTGAGTAGCCAAATATAATCGCCTACTTTAAAATCTTGCGGATTCGCACTTTTATCATAATAGTACTCCGCACGCCATTTGGCTGCAATTAGCTTCTCGCGTGCTATTTCTTGAATATTGTTCAGCCTTGTTGTTAGTTCAACAATATAATTCAAAGTTACTTCCAACATATGCCGATTATGTGCTAATGCAACCGGCGAAAGCCTTAATTTGAGGGCTCGTGAGTTAAAAATGATTTCCTGGTTGAGAAATTGTCAGGCTTAAAAAAAGCGAAAAATCATGAAAACTGAATATTTACGAAGCGGTTTTTTATTCAAAAAATCATAAATGAATAACGGAAGATAAGAAATTCAGAAAAGTATTTTTTTTTTGTTCTTTTATAAAAATCTAAAGAATTAGTATTCATTTAAAACTATACAAATATATAGAGTATAGCATACACACTACTCTAATACTGTACGTCCTTTAGCCTAACTTGGACAGTCCAATTGATCTTAAATTATATACTAATATATTAAAATTTATATACACGTGGCGCTGTACTAATTTACCTATGGGCTTGCGCATATTTTATACTGTATCTGGAATAGGCAAATTTTTTCGCAATCGGTATTTTTTTGCCATAGTTCGCGTGTTCTTCTTGAGAACAAAAATTAGCAGCGACTCGTGCTTCTTCATGTCCCTTTTCTTGGGCTTGTCTTTCTTCAGTTCCTTCTTGCCGAACTCAATTAACAATTTCAACAACGGCTTGTTACCATTGCTTTTTGCTAGATCGAGCACCGTACATGATCGAGTCCTGGCTTTTTGGATGGAAGCTTTCTTATTCAACAGCAACTGAGCTATTTCCGTGCAGTCTCCCTCGACGGCTAAAAACAGCGGAGTCTTCGATTCTGGCGATCTCTTGCATGGGTTGACCAAGGCTCCGTGCTTTAGTAGTAGCGCGACCATCCTATACGATTTGTTCTTAACTGCTACATGAAGAGGCATAAGGTTGTCTTCGGAGAGCTCATTTACATTAGCTTTCAGTTGAAGCAGCGTCTCTGCAGTGTCGAAGTCGTCGTTTTTGACAGCATCGTGCAACGATACGCATACCTCTACCGATCTTTCCAGGCTTAGCTGATTATGTGACTGGGAAGCAGGCATGATGAGATAGAAATAAACTTGGAACTTGCTTTAAACTGCGACTGGAGTCAGATGTTGACAGTTGGAGAGCTGATTGTGATGTGACTTCATTGATCTGGCGTCTATTTATATAGTTGCAGACTATAGATCCACCCCACCCGCCCAATCTACACACCCCTCCCGAGCTTCTTGTTTGTCTCAATTCTACCTTACCCCGCCCCCGTTCCCCTACGGTTCGCAAATTCTTTGAAAAATAAATTTTTTTGCCGGGCAGTTTAAATTCGCTTATGGGAAATAAGCATGGGAAAAATTAACAGAGACTAGCCATTGCTCAACTGTACGTACTGAATGTCTGGAGGCACAATCGATAAATGCGTGCTAATTCAATTGGCGAAAGCCTTAATTTGAGGGCTGGTGAGTTGAAAATGGTTTCCTGGTTGAGAAATTGTCAGGCTTAAAAAAAGCTAAAAATCATGAAAACTGAATATGCACGAAGCGGTTTTTTATTCAAAAAATCATAAATGAATAACGGAAGATAGGAAATTCAGAAAAGTATTTTTTTTTTCTATTTTAAAAATCTAAAGAATTAGTATTCATTTAAAACTATACAAATAGATAGAGTACAGCATACACATTACTCTAATACTGTACGTCCTTTAGCCTAACTTGGACAGTCCAGTTGATCTTAAATTCTATACTAATATATTAAAATGTATATACACGTGGCGCTGGACTAATTTACCTATGGGCTTGCGCATATTTTATACTGTATCTGGAATAGGCAAATTTTTTCGCAATCGGTATTTTTTTGCCATAGTTCGCGTGTTCTTCTTGAGAACAAAAATTAGCAACGACTTGTGCTTCTTCATTTCCATTTTCTTGGGCTTGTCTTTCTTCAGTTCCTTCTTGCCGAACTCAATTAACAATTTCAACAACGGCTTGTTACCATTGATTTTTGCTAGATCGAGCACCGTACATGATCAAGCCCTGGCTTTTTGGATGGAAGCTTTCTTATTCAACAGCAGCTGAGCTATTTCCGTGCTGTCTCCCTCGACGGCTAAAAACAGCGGAGTCTTCGAGTCTGGCGATCTCTTGCATGGGTTGACCAAGGCTCCGTGCTTTAGTAGTAGCGCGACCATCCTATAGGATTTGTTCTTAACTGCTACATGAAGAGGCATCAGGCTGTCTACGGAAAGCTCATTTACATTAGCTTTCAGTTGAAGCAGCGTCTCTGCAGTGTCGAAGTCGTCGTTTTTGACAGCATCGTGCAACGATACGCATACCTCTACCGATCTTTCCAGGCTTAGCTGAATATGTGACTGGGAAGCAGGCATGATGAGATAGAAATAAACTTGGAACTTGCTTTAAACTGCGACTGGAGTCAGATGTTGACAGTTGGAGAGCTGATTGTGATATGACTTCATTGATCTGGCGTCTATTTATATAGTTGCAGACAATAGATCCACCCCACCCTCCCAATCTACCCACCCCTCCCCAGCTTCGTGTTTGTCATAGTTTTGCCTTACCACGCCCCCCTTCCCTTACGGTTAGCAAACTCTTTGAAAAAAAAATTTTTTTGGCGGGCAGTTTAAATTCGCTTATGTAAAATAAGCATGGGAAAGATTAACAGAGACTAGCCATTGCTCAACTGTACGTACTCAATGTCTGGAGGCACAATTAAAAAATGCGTGCTAATGCAACCGGCGAAAGCCTTAATTTGAGGGCTCGTGAGTTAAAAATGGTTTCCTGGTTGAGAAATTGTCAGGCTTAAAAAAAGCGAAAAATCATGAAAACTGAATATTTACGAAGCGGTTTTTTATTCAAAAAATCATAAATGAATAACGGAAGATAAGAAATTCAGAAAAGTATTTTTTTTTGTTCTTTTATAAAAATCTCAAGAATTAGTATTCATTTAAAACTATACAAATAGATAGAGTACAGCATACACATCACTCTAATACTGTACGTCATTTAGCCTAACTTGGACAGTCCAATTGATCTTAAATTATATACTAATATATTAAAATTTATATACACGTGGCGCTGTACTAATTTACCTATGGGCTTGCGCATATTTTATACTGTATCTGGAATAGGCAAATTTTTTCGCAATCGGTATTTTTTTGCCATAGTTCGCGTGTTCTTCTTGAGAACAAAAATTAGCAGCGACTCGTGCTTCTTCATGTCCCTTTTCTTGGGCTTGTCTTTCTTCAGTTCCTTCTTGCCGAACTCAATTAACAATTTCAACAACGGCTTGTTACCATTGCTTTTTGCTAGATCGAGCACCGTACATGATCGAGTCCTGGCTTTTTGGATGGAAGCTTTTTTATTCAACAGCAACTTAGCTATTTCCGTGCAGTCTCCCTCGACGGCTAAAAACAGCGGAGTCTTCGATTCTGGCGATCTCTTGCATGGGTTGACCAAGGCTCCGTGCTTTAGTAGTAGCGCGACCATCCTATACGATTTGTTCTTAACTGCTACATGAAGAGGCATAAGGTTGTCTTCGGAGAGCTCATTTACATTAGCTTTCAGTTGAAGCAGCGTCTCTGCAGTGTCGAAGTCGTCGTTTTTGACAGCATCGTGCAACGATACGCATACCTCTACCGATCTTTCCAGGCTTAGCTGATTATGTGACTGGGAAGCAGGCATGATGAGATAGAAATAAACTTGGAACTTGCTTTAAACTGCGACTGGAGTCAGATGTTGACAGTTGGAGAGCTGATTGTGATGTGACTTCATTGATCTGGCGTCTATTTATATAGTTGCAGACAATAGATCCACCCCACCCTCCCAATCTACCCACCCCTCCCGAGCGTCTTGTTTGTCATAGTTTTGCCTTACCCCGCCCCCCTTCCCCTACGGTTAGCAAACTCTTTGAAAAATAAATTTTTTTGCCGGGCAGTTTAAATTCGCTTATGGGAAATAAGCATGGGAAAGATTAACAGAGACTAGCCATTGCTCAACTGTACGTACTGAATGTCTGGAGGCACAATCGATAAATGCGTGCTAATTCAATTGGCGAAAGCCTTAATTTGAGGGCTCGTGAGTTAAAAATGGTTTCCTGGTTGAGAAATTGTCAGGCTTAAAAAAAGCGAAAAATCATGAAAACTGAATATTTACGAAGCGGTTTTTTATTCAAAAAATCATAAATGAATAACGGAAGATAAGAAATTCAGATAAGTATTTTTTTTTGTTCTTTTATAAAAATCTAAAGAATTAGTATTCATTTAAAACTATACAAATAGATAGAGTACAGCATACACATTACTCTAATACTGTACGTCCTTTAGCCTAACTTGGACAGTCCAATTGATCTTAAATTATATACTAATATAATAAATTTATATACACGAGGCGCTGTACTAATTTACCTACGGGCTTGCGCATATTTTATACTGTATCTGGAATAGGCAAATTTTTTCGCAATCGGTATTTTTTTGCCATAGTTCGCGTGTTCTTCTTGAGAACAAAAATTAGCAGCGACTCGTGCTTCTTCATGTCCCTTTTCTTGGGCTTGTCTTTCTTCAGTTCCTTCTTGCCGAACTCAATTAACAATTTCAACAACGGCTTGTTACCATTGCTTTTTGCTAGATCGAGCACCGTATATGATCGAGTCCTGGCTTTTTGGATGGAAGCTTTCTTATTCAACAGCAACTGAGCTATTTCCGTGCAGTCTCCCTCGACGGCTAAAAACAGCGGAGTCTTCGAGTCTGGCGATCTCTTGCATGGGTTGACCAAGGCTCCGTGCTTTAGTAGTAGCGCAACCATCCTATACGATTTGTTCTTAACTGCTACATGAAGAGGCATCAGGCTGTCTTCGGAAAGCTCATTTACATTAGCTTTCAGTTGAAGCAGCGTCTCTGCAGTGTCGAAGTCGTCGTTTTTGACAACATCGTGCAAGGATACGCATACCTCTACCGATCTTTCCAGGCTTAGCTGATTATGTGACTGGGAAGAAGGCATGATGAGATATAAATAAACTTGGAACTTGCTTTAAACTGCGACTGGAGTCAGATGTTGACAGTTGGAGAGCTGATTGTGATATGACTTCATTGATCTGGCGTCTATTTATATAGTTGCAGACAATAGATCCACCCCACCCTCCCAATCTACCCACCCCTCCCGAGCGTCTTGTTTGTCATAGTTTTGCCTTACCCCGCCCCCCTTCCCTTACGGTTAGCAAACTCTTTGAAAAATAAATTTTTTTGGCGGGCAGTTTAAATTCGCTTATGGGAAATAAGCAAGGGAAAGATTAACAGAGACTAGACATTGCTCAACTGTACGTACTCAATGTCTGGAGGCATAATTAAAAAATGCGTGCTAATGCAACCGGCGAAAGCCTTAATTTGAGGGCTCGTGAGTTAAAAATGGTTTCCTGGTTGAGAAATTGTCAGGCTTAAAAAAAGCGAAAAATCATGAAAACTGAATATTTACAAAGCGGTTTTTTATTCAAAAAATCATAAATGAATAACGGAAGATAAGAAATTCAGAAAAGTATTTTTTTTTGTTCTTTTATAAAACTCTCAAGAATTAGTATTCATTTAAAACTATACAAATAGATAGAGTACAGCATACACATCACTCTAATACTGTACGTCCTTTAGCCTAACTTGGACAGTCCAATTGATCTTAAATTATATACTAATACTAGGGGGGGTACCCCCCTGCTCGCTCCGCTCGCCAACCCCCAAATTTCAATTTACGAATGTACTTCAACATTCTGTTTACTCAATTAACAATTTCAACAACGGCTTGTTACCATTGCTTTTTGCTAGATCGAGCACCGTACATGATCGAGTCCTGGCTTATTGGATGGAAGCTTTCTTATTCAATCCTATACGATTTGTTCTTAACTGCTACATGAAGAGGCATCAGGCTGTCTTCGGAAAGCTCATTTACATTAGCTTTCAGTTGAAGCAGCGTCTCTGCAGTGTCGAAGTCGTCGTTTTTGACAGCATCGTGCAACGATACGCATACCTCTACCGATCTTTCCAGGCTTAGCTGATTATGTGACTGGGAAGCAGGCATGATGAGATAGAAATAAACTTGGAACTTGCTTTAAACTGCGACTGGAGTCAGATGTTGACAGTTGGAGAGCTGATTGTGATGTGACTTCATTGATCTGGCGTCTATTTATACAGTTGCAGACAATAGATCCACCCCACCCTCCCAATCTACCCACCCCTCCCGAGCGTCTTGTTTGTCATAGTTTTGCCTTACCCCGCCCCCCTTCCCTTACGGTTAGCAAACTCTTTGAAAAATAAATTTTTTTGCCGGGCAGTTTAAATTCGCTTATGGGAAATAAGCATGGGAAAGATTAACAGAGACTAGCCATTGCTCAACTGTACGTACTGAATGTCTGGAGGCACAATCGATAAATGCGTGCTAATTCAATTGGCGAAAGCCTTAATTTGAGGGCTGGTGAGTTGAAAATGGTTTCCTGGTTGAGAAATTGTCAGGCTTAAAAAAAGCTAAAAATCATGAAAACTGAATATGCACGAAGCGGTTTTTTATTCAAAAAATCATAAATGAATAACGGAAGATAGGAAATTCAGAAAAGTATTTTTTTTTTCTATTTTAAAAATCTAAAGAATTAGTATTCATTTAAACCTATACAAATATATAGTACAGCATACACACTACTCTAATACTGTACGTCCTTTAGCCTAACTTGGACAGTCCAATTGATCTTAAATTATATACTAATATAATAAATTTATATACACGAGGCGCTGTACTAATTTACCTACGGGCTTGCGCATATTTTATACTGTATCTGGAATAGGCAAATTTTTTCGCAATCGGTATTTTTTTGCCATAGTTCGCGTGTTCTTCTTGAGAACAAAAATTAGCAGCGACTCGTGCTTCTTCCTGTCCATTTTCTTGGGCTTGTCTTTCTTCAGTTCCTTCTTGCCGAACTCAATTAACAATTTCAACAACGGCTTGTTACCATTGCTTTTTGCTAGATCGAGCACCGTACATGATCGAGTCCTGGCTTTTTGGATGGAAGCTTTTTTATTCAACAGCAACTTAGCTATTTCCGTGCAGTCTCCCTCGACGGCTAAAAACAGCGGAGTCTTCGATTCTGGCGATCTCTTGCATGGGTTGACCAAGGCTCCGTGCTTTAGTAGTAGCGCGACCATCCTATACGATTTGTTCTTAACTGCTACATGAAGAGGCATCAGGCTGTCTTCGGAAAGCTTATTTACATTAGCTTTCAGTTGAAGCAGCGTCTCTGCAGTGTCGAAGTCGTCGTTTTTGACAACATCGTGCAACGATACGCATACCTCTACCGATCTTTCCAGGCTTAGCTGATTATGTGACTGGGAAGAAGGCATGATGAGATATAAATAAACTTGGAACTTGCTTTAAACTGCGACTGGTGTCAGATGGTGACAGTTGGAGAGCTGATTGTGATATGACTTCATTGATCTGGCGTCTATTTATATAGTTGCAGACAATAGATCCACCTTACCCTCCCAATCTACCCACCCCTCCCGAGCGTCTTGTTTGTCATAGTTTTGCCTTACCCCGCCCCCCTTCCCTTACGGTTAGCAAACTCTTTGAAAAATAAATTTTTTTGCCGGGCAGTTTAAATTCGCTTATGGGAAATAAGCATGGGAAAGATTAACAGAGACTAGCCATTGCTCAACAGTACGTACTCAATGTCTGGAGGCACAATTGAAAAATGCGTGCTAATGCAATCGGCGAAAGCCTTAATTTGAAGGCTCGTGAGTTAAAAATGGTTTCCTGGTTGAGAAATTGACAGGCTTAAAAAAAGCGAAAAATCATGAAAACTGAATATTTATGAAGCGATTTTTTATTCAAAAAATCATAAATTAATAACGGAAGATAAGAAATTCAGAAAAGTATTTTTTTTTGTTCTTTTATGAAAATCTAAAGAATTAGTATTCATTTAAACCTATACAAATATATAGTACAGCATACACACTACTCTAATACTGTACGTCCTTTAGCATAACTTGGACAGTCCAATTGATTTTAAATTATATACTAATATATTAAAATTTATATACACGAGGCGCTGTACTAATTTACCTATGGGCTTGCGCATATTTTATACTGTATCTGGAATAGGCAAAATTTTTCGCAATCGATATTTTTTTGCCATGGTGCGCGTGTTCTTCTTGAGAACAAAAATTAGCAGCGACTCGTGCTTCTTCATGTCCCTTTTCTTGGGCTTGTCTTTCTTCAGTTCCTTCTTGCCGAACTCAATTAACAATTTCAACAACGGCTTGTTACCATTGCTTTTTGCTAGATCGAGCACCGTATATGATCGAGTCCTGGCTTTTTGGATGGAAGCTTTCTTATTCAACAGCAACTGAGCTATTTCCGTGCAGTCTCCTTCGACGGCTAAAAACAGCGGAGTCTTCGAGTCTGGCGATCTCTTGCATGGGTTGACCAAGGCTCCGTGCTTTAGTAGTAGCGCAACCATCCTATACGATTTGTTCTTAACTGCTACATGAAGAGGCATCAGGCTGTCTTCGGAAAGCTCATTTACATTAGCTTTCAGTTGAAGCAGCGTCTCTGCAGTGTCGAAGTCGTCGTTTTTGACAACATCGTGCAAGGATACGCATACCTCTACCGATCTTTCCAGGCTTAGCTGATTATGTGACTGGGAAGAAGGCATGATGAGATATAAATAAACTTGGAACTTGCTTTAAACTGCGACTGGAGTCAGATGTTGACAGTTGGAGAGCTGATTGTGATATGACTTCATTGATCTGGCGTCTATTTATATAGTTGCAGACAATAGATCCACCCCACCCGCCCAATCTACCCACCCCTCCCGAGCTTCTTGTTTGTCATAGTTTTACCTTACCCCGCCCCCTAACCCCTACGGTTAGCAAACTCTTTGAGAAATAAATTTTTTTGCCAGGCAGTTTAAATTCGCTTATGGAAAATAAGCATGGGAAAGATTAACAGAGACTAGACATTGCTCAACTGTACGTACTCAATGTCTGGAGGCACAATTGAAAAATGCGTGCTAATGCAATCGGCGAAAGCCTTAATTTGAGGGCTCGTGAGTTAAAAATGGTTTCCTGGTTGAGAAATTGTCTGGCTTAAAAAAAGCGAAAAATCATGAAAACTGAATATTTACGAAGCGGTTTTTTATTTAAAAAATCATAAATGAATAACGAAAGATAAGAAATTCAGAAAAGTATTTTTTTTTGTTCTTTTATAAAAATCTAAAGAATTAGTATTCATTTAAACCTACACAAATATATAGTACAGCATACACACTACTCTAATACTGTACGTCCTTTAGCCTAACTTGGACAGTCCAATTGATTTTAAATTATATACTAATATATTAAAATTTATATACACGAGGCGCTGTACTAATTTACCTATGGGCTTGCGCATATTTTATACTGTATCTGGAATAGGCAAATTTTTTCGCAATCGGTATTTTTTTGCCATAGTTCGCGTGTTCTTAATTTTTTAAGTGTGCACTTTATCACAGAAAAGAAGAATTCATATTCCTATCATAGGTCATAAAATAAATCTTTGAAATTACGTACGTACGAAGACTGGCACAGTTCAAATTTTCCACCAAGATCAACCGAGGCACAACTCATTTGACGCAAGCTATACTAGCGTAACTCACGTTTTTGCCGAGAAGGGTACTTCGCACAATCATGCAAGAGTGATCAAATCGCGCGTTATAATAAACTGTGCTACTTTTTGCGGCAAATTTTGAGTTGTGCTAGTTTTCGTAGGGAGCAACGAAATATTCTCAAGTTACCTATAACATACTAATAAGTTAAGTTTTACTTAAGATAATAATATTCAATAGGGAACAGACATGATTTTTGAAACCTTTTTTAAAATAAAGTTAAGGTTAAATCTTACACAAAAGTACAAGAGTTCGTTTAAACGATAGAGAGCTCACGTGATCAATATGGCGGCGCGAAGGATGAAAATATATATAGATGTATAAACACATGTAAATTCTAATACATAAAATAACCCTATTGTTTTCTCAAAAATCATAATAGAGATGAGAGATAATGCTTCAAAATCAAAATGGATTAATGATGACTGAATTTATATGTACTCAAATGCCCGTACGTTAGATTAGGTTTTTATCCTTCAAGCCGCCATATTGGAGAGCTGCCGTTTTAAAAACTACTCAAATATATGAATTTTTAATTAATCAGCAAAAAATTGATACATAATCTCTGAAAATTTAGATTCGAGGGCACACCTACCGGACCAATAATTTTCGGTTCCTAGAACCATCCACTGCGTGAAAATGTCCGCGTGCACGCCCAATCGCTTGCCAAACTTTTTTGCTGGACACTTTAAATTTTCTTATGGGAATTTAACATGGGGAAAATTAACGAAAACCAGCCAAAATGCGACTTTATGTCAGGAGCCGCAATCGAAAAATGTGTATTTATACGTTCAAAGTATCAGAAAAAAGATTTAATTTGAGCCCCGGTGGGTTAAAAATGCTGGCCAGAAAAAAAGTTGTCTAGGCTTGAATATAGCGAAAAATCATGAAAATCACAATTTTTTACGAAAATCCGCGATTTACTCCCATTTTTGAAATCCTTATAACTTTTGATCCGAGCGGTCAATTTCAACTATCCGGCCCTCAAATTAAAGTTCTTTTCTTTTTGAAATTTAGATTAACATTTTGCTGATTTCATCAGCTATATATATGCCTATCAATTATAGCTGTTCTTTTACCTTTTTTCATCGCCATATATATAGCAGATGAAACCACCAAAATGTTCATCTAAATTTCAAAAAACGAAAGTATAAGAAAAGAACTTTAATTTGAGAGCCGGATAGTTGAAATTGACCGCTCGGATCAAAAGTTATAAGGATTTCAAAAATGGGAGTAAATCGCAGATTTTCGTAAAAAATAGTGATTTTCATGATTTTTCGCTATATTCAAGCCTAGACAACTTTTTTTCTAGGCCACCATTTTTAACCCACCAGGGCTCAAATTAAATATTTTTTCGGATACTTTGAACGTATAAATACACATTTTTTGATTGCGGCTCCTGACATAAAGTCGAACTTTGGCTGGTTTTCGTTAATTTTCTCCATGTTAAATTCTCATAAGAGTAGAATTTAAAGTGTCCAGCAAAAAAGTTTGGCAAGCGATTGGGCGTGCACGCGGACATTTTCACGTAGTGGATGGTTCTAGGAATCGAAAAAAATTAGTCCGGTAGGTGTGCCCTCGAATCTAAATTTTCAACTTCCACCACCCGAGTTGTTTCCAGTCGGCCGCGGATTTGCACGTATAAGTATTTATATGTATATAGCAAAACCATATGTTTGTTCCCTATTGTGCATTATGGGAACAGATTAGACGTCAACCGGAAAAAAATCTTTGTTTCTTTCAGATGAGCGGTAGGAAATTCTCATTCTCTCTTTTATAACAGCGGTAAAAAATTTGATTTATCATAATTATGCCTGTTTTATGCATCAATGGAAAAAATATACATTTTGATGATTGCAAAAACTTAGTTTTAAATAAATTATCATGTTAAAATTTTGATAATAATAGATATCATTTATCAGATAACAATTAAATCATACTATCCGCTTGAAAAAAAATTGTCCATTGAAAAAAATTATAAATTGAACTACTAGTTTTTAAAACACAGACAAACTATATATTTTGTTGAAAACTATTTTAAAAAACGTCATTGAAGTTATATACATACTACATACCAATGTTCACTATATCATATTTCTTTATATATATCATACTATCCTACAGTAAAATTTTAACTTAAATTTTGCCGCAAAGTTGGCTCATATAATTCATTAAAAATTAGTAAATAATTTTGATACATTAAAACCTTAAGAATGAAACTATAAGTGCATAATAATAAATAGTATCGTTCCTGACTTATTTCTAACTGGACGATCGACCAGCGCATCGTTTTAACAGAAAATCTGGACTTATCGTTTTCAAAATAGATTTTGCGTATTTATACCTTTACGAGCTCAGTTAGATATCTTGGTGATGATCATGCGTTGCTTTTCATTTATTTTTTATGCTAGGCTTAGCTGTTAATTAATGAAACATTAATTAACAAAGTATAATAATGTCACAAAGTCTATAAGTTAAGGTCTTAACGGTAGCATACAGAAAGTTCAAAAGTGTTTGTCATAATTTTGAAATAAAATTTTACTCGTAAAAATATGTTTCGTAAAGTACGCAAGAATCTTAAAATTTTGTAAGTAAACAGACTTTCAAGTAAGAAAATCACTACTGTGAAGATCTTCAAGAACCATTCGGGGCTAACAAACAAAGTTGAGGCTGTAGACATTTTATTATATCGGCATTTATTGCATGGTTAAAGCTTTTACGGGAATCTTTTTGTGGCGAATCATTTTTGCACTCGTATGTGACTATTTGTAAAGAGTTTGACATATCAAAGCAAAATCATTCGGCTTGTAGAAAATAACACGTACAATCTATTTTAAATTATGGTTATTCAATGAGGGAAAAAATCTTTATCTTATTATTTTTTATTACTATTTGCAAAAAAGCAGGAATTAAATCTGAATAAGCGCATGAGAGTAATATAAAATTTGCGATCGAAAAATGACCAATATTTCAAATAACGTCTTTAACCAATGTGTTTTTGTCGTTAATCGCTCTTAGAAAACGTCGCTTCGTACATTATACTCACCACGACATTATACATACGTATAATAATATAAAGCGTCTTAAATTTTCGTACTTTTTTTTTTTAATAAAAATTTCGTCAACTTTTGTAATAAAGTTTATCATAATATTCATGTTCACGACTTGACTGTAATAGCCACTTTATTGATTTGAAAAGTCTAACTTAATGAGCAGTTTATGATCCCCTCATAAGTTCAGTTTACTCCCGTTTTGAGTGAGGCTCACTTTTCATTTAAATTAAGTGGCTACTCAATCAAGTCGAGAATAAAGTTCTTTATGCAACGCGAGACTAAGCAAAGTTGATCGTTCGTTTCGCTCGGGCAGTACACGCCTATGCAAGGAAATAATCTACGACTTGAGTCCCTTGTTGCATAATGTGCTCATTCCTTCATTGCAATAATTATATCATTTGTTTATATTGCGAGGAATGCATTGTCAACAACAGTGTACCTATGTCAAAAACTTTTTTTCGCGACTCGATAAATGCATTTGATGCGTAAGTATAACGCGTAACAGACTTTCTTTTGCAGCAGCTAAGAAAATACTCGCGACGCGGAGACAAGGAGCAAAAACGTTTGTATGCCGCAAATTCATTCTTGGGTGATTCCACGTTATGCGAGACTCGCGATAATAAAATTCTTCGGTACGACCGCACTGAGCGAGAGTTGAAGAATTTTCTTGACGGCTGATTTTAATTTAACAATTGTGTTGTGGCACACGCATTTCATCGTATATCTTATAGAGTCTGTTAAAATAGCTTCTGTTTCACATATAAATTTGCATTTTTATAGGCACCGATAATCTGTCACTCGAGCGTTGTATCGTATAATATATAAAGATAACCATTTCCTTGACAAAAGAACGAGTGTACTCAAACGCGTGAATAATAGATACAACGTATATATAGCTGCAGTCTGAAAAATATAACGATTCTCTCTGCTAAGTATTTTTTGTCGAGAAGGCAGTTTCGCGCGCGCCGCATCGGAAGCGATGGTCAAGAAAATTCTTCCCAACAGCAGAGCTGGGCATCGTAATTATATTATAACGTATCGCTTGGAGAACGGATCGAACGGCGGTTTCTACTGCGCCGCCTCGTCGACGCCGTCGTCGAGGGTGTGCAGCCAGTTGAAGATCATCATGTTGCGCTCGTACTTGGAGAGTTGCTTGCCGCGCTCGCGCTCGACATCCCTGACGGTGAGCGCGTGGTCGCGCTGGTCGCGGTTCGACTTGCGTCCGGGTATGAGCCCGGCAGCGGCGGCGGCGGCGGCGGCTGCGGCGCTACCCGCTGGCAGCGATGCTCCCGGTACCGTCAACGTCGCGCCTGGATTCGTGTGCGCGGCCGACGCCGCTGCCTCCAGCCTGTCCAGGTTGAACTCGCTCTGGGAGAGTCGCTCGAGGGCTCGGTACGTCGTCAGCAACCTGTGGCAGAGAATGTGTAGGAATGAGCGCTTATAGGTTTAAATGCGTTGAATATACGATGTGCGAGCAATGCCAAGGAAATCTGGCCATATATTATTGAAGGGGACGAGCCTGTATTGATGAATCAAAAAAAAGTTTTTCAGCAACTTGTTCTTCATGAGACGAATTTTAAATTCCCTTTACGCCCTCTGCGTAAAATCCTTTCTCTATTACGCACTATCCATTTTGACTATAAGAACTATAATACTACTACAGCTTGTCTCGAAAATGATGCGTTTGATTTTTCTAAAGCTTTTTAGTCTTCTCTATAATATACTTAGGTAAATTGAATAGATGTGAATAGACTTTTGGAAATATTAAATGCATCACTCGGAGGAAAGTTGTGGTATAAGTAGCCTTTATTGTTGAAATGGATAGGTGATCGATTACCGACATCGGTGTGTCACACAAGCGAGTTTCATTCATAGATTGTAAAAAGAAAGCGATGACAACCTGCGACGAATGTAGTTCTGGCGGACCTTCTTGTTGACGGACCTGACGAGGTCGGCCGCGGTGAAGGGCAGGATGGGCGAGTGCGAGGCGAGGCTCGCGTGCAGCGGCAGACTGGCCCCGCCGTGAGGGCTCGGCAGCTGGGAGGTGCTGGCGACGTCACCGACGGCCACCCAGGTGCTGCAGGACCTCGAGGCGTGGTCGAGCCGGGCCTGCTCGAGCAGCAGTCCGTTCCGGTGCGCCAGGTCGAGGCCGTGCGACGAGACGGCCGAGCGCAGCCTGGGGGCGCCGCCGGCAGCCCCTTCGGGGCTCGGCAGCTGCGACACGTCCGACGTGCTGAAGCTCTTCTGGAGGCCCAGCGCCGAGGACAGCGCGCCGCAGCTGCGGATCAGCTCGGTCTCCTCCTCGAACCAGAGGATCTCCGGGATGTCGGCTGGCCTGCAAGTTTGCAATGCCTATAGTATCGTGTGTCTCGTATCGATCGACAATTTTCCATCGAAGCGCACTTTTAGTCTGACGGCATCCGCGCCGGAATACACCGGCTGACATATACCATGCAGCATGCGAAGTTTAATTCGATTTCGCGAGCGCGCCGGCATTACTTATAATAACAATTAGGACGGGCAAGGCTGCGGGAGCCGCCGCCACTTCCAATGTGCATTACTCGCTCGCTCGATGCATCTATAATACCGAGCAGCTGTGTGATGCGCTGAATTAATTTTCTCAGACGGTTAATCAAATAACGAAGCCGGAAAGCGGAGTGCGCGCTCTGGAAGATAAATTGCCTTCTACCTGGTAATCGGTCGATATCCGCTTTTAGCTGCGGCGTTTCTGATTTTGAAATGGCGGTTACAGGTTACAGGTACAGTGGCCGGACACGACAACTTAATTTGCATTGCGCGCCACAAATGGCTGCCGGTCTTGCTGTTATTAACTGGGGCTCGGCTAAACCGCCGCCGCATCTAACTGAACCTTTGTGATGTCGCGCAAAACTATGACTTTCTGAGTACAAGCAATTCGCGGGTTATTCGAATTGAGCATTGAAATGCTCTCTCAATCTATGAATAATTAATAGGTGATGGTGAAATAATAATAAGAAGACACTGAATTTAAGTTTAAAAGTATTTAGGATAACTTCCCAAAACTTATATATATATATATATATATATATATATATTATTGTCTCAAAAACCTAATACAAGCAACTACGAATTATCTTTAAAGCTAAACTGAATATTCTTTGGACTCGCGACTCTGACTGACGCTCTCCGGTCGGCGACGATGCTGCTGGGCCTCTGCTGCTGGCGTTGAGGGCGTGACCTTGAGTTGGAGGGATGAAGTGTTGACGAATCGGAACGAGTCCGCGCGGACTTTCGGAACTATGAGCTCGAATCAGCGTCGATCAGCTGGGCTTACGTGGTGGTATAACTCATAAAAACCGAGTGTTCCGAGACTCGCAAAATAGCCGCGTTTTTGTTTTAAGCTCTGAGCGAGCTGTTCAAGCACGTACGTCTATAAAACCCTCTCGAGTTCTGGAGAACTCGAGAGGTTCCCTAATTTACGAGCCTTTCTATTTATTTTAGCGCATTGAGTGACCAGCTACACAACAGAAATGCTTTTACTTTCTCTATTTGAATGATTTTACGAAATGCGTAACCAGCATGTATATTTTAATATATCCAGTTTTAATTATAATTTGAATTTAGCGCGAATGCATTCAATCAAGTGACCACGTGATTTCGGCTTACGTCACACCTTGTTGATAGAGCCCCAGTTAACAACAAAATCGGCGGCCATTTGTGGCGCGCAATGCAAAGTTATTGTGTCCGGCCACTGTACTTACTGGCGGCTTTGTATCAGTCACGCTTAAAAATTTTACAATTTAATGAATGAATAAAGTCGACTGAGACTTAATTGTGCGATAGCTATAACTGCATCGCGATTCGCGATTTCTATTGCAGTTTTTACAAATCTGAGTTGCTGAGATCACTAGCTGATGAGAAAGTTTGCTATATACTATATGCACAGGTACTTTATCGTTTCACTAAAATCCAGACTAAAATGTTGTGCGGTAAAATTGTATGAGGTGAGTTATTTGTACATAAATTCATGTTATCCGCTGCGCACGAACTGAATGTAATCGAGATGCATCTAGTTTTCATCCACCAACATAATAATATATGCACCGTATGGACAGCAAGTCACATTACCCTAGATATGCGAAACTCCAAGAAAGAAATGCTTGACTGAAAGCGTCATCGCTCGTGACGTCACCGTTTTGGGCAACATTGGCTAGTGAGCCGATGCAGATCATATGTCGACTGCGCGACGTTGTACCGAACCTTGTTGGATAAACAATATACTATAATGAATTCTTATTTAGACACGGCTGAATAAACATTTCATCTCTTGTATGAAGATGAACCGAACGAGGCTTTTCAAGTGTAAAATGCAAAGAGACGCCTCGACTTCAAGGGGTCGATACAGAATGGAAAAAGTCTGTAGCCGATGAATTATAAAAAAAATTATAAAGCGTAAATGGTTATTTATGTTTTTTTATCAAGATACTTTTTTGACGTCCTTTCATTTAGATGTATAATGTTGTAAATAAATTTCATATTGTATACAATTTTTAAATATGTCACTACTCGCAAGTTATCAAGAAATAAGTATTTTGTTGATTTTAATCGCGTCAAAAGTTATTTCGCAAGACTGAAAATTTAATGTATTATATTATTCTAGACTTCGCATGAATTGCAATATAATGCTTATTTAAATTGTTGTATAAATAGATAGTTGAAGCTAACAAGTCATTTTTCAGATTTCGATTTTTAATGGCTGCACGATCTCTTGTTCTACTAAAGAGGTGATTCAATAAATGAATTCAGTTTTGAAATTTTAATTTTGATCGCACGAATAAAAAGTTCTATCAAAAACGGCCACTATTTAACATACAAGCAAACTCTCCCCTAGGTTTAGTACAGGATCGAATATCTGAGCATTAAATTCTTTATTCGAATATCTACTGTTCATGTATTTGTTATCCTATCGAATATCTGCGTTGTCGTTTTATTTGCCGTCTTGGCAGCCATTCTGCTCTCTCATTGTACCGACAAAACTGCGCGCGATTATCTAATCCTCAAGCACAGCGAGTGTTCGCGGCATAACCTCAATTATTTCTGCCTACTACATATTATTGTGTTCTTCTGCGGACATTATCAAAAAATTTGAGACATCGTAATATTGTTGTAATGAAATTTTGTTTGTTTATTTCTACATTTTCAAGACGCAAAATAGTCGAAACTGAATATTAAAAATTATAATGAAAAGGATCGCATAAATCGGAAACTGGAACTTTACCATGTTGGTGGGTCGGAATATTGACTCGTAAATCTGCGAGAAGGGTAGAGCACGACGCGCTGCTGTTGCTGATCCGATGAGATCTGTCAGTCGGGCGTATATGAGAAAGAGGCCGGGAGAACGATAAAGAAACGGGAAAATAAAACTGCCGAGTGATGAATCGCTCGAGAGGACAGGGAGATATTTTCTAAGTGCTTTTGAACGACTTTGCTTCACTTTATTTCTAAGCTCGGATTTTGATTTCGTGCGTATATTCGAAGATTTATACTAAAGAAAAAACGGACCCCAAAAAATAAAAAGCATTTTCTTGGATGTTGTATCTCTTCTGCATGATTGCTTGTCTCGGTGGTACTTTAAATGCTAATAACTTGTCAACTTTCTTTCAAACTTCTTATACAGATGTTACGCAAGGGTTCAAAGTTTGCCAATGGTAAAAATAGACGAAAAACGTATAGGGCAGGAAAAGGTTCAGCTTATAAAACTGCTATTATGCATTGTCAATTTTTCTTAAAAAAATAAATTTTGTCAGAAGAAAATAAAATAATTAAGCTTGCGTAGCAAATTGAACAACTGAACTTGCGCGATAAAGTTAATAAAGAATAAGTTATTACGTAAAAAAGTAAAAGAGAATTGAAAATTTTAAATGTAAAAATAAAAAAACTTTAGTACTATTAGAGTCACATTTCGTTGATGTGCTGGTTGATGTCATCCATAACCTCCTCGATGGGCTGCGCGTCCAGTGTGGCTTTGACGTCGCCTCTGCGGTCATTGTCCATGTTCGGGGTTACAGGGTCGAGTGGCCGGACTACTGCTAATCGGCTCGGGCAACGAAACGAGCGATTCTGCACCTGATGCGTTGCTGCTAGCTGGCAGGGGTGGCTGTTCTGCAGATTGGTCCGGCGAGTGGGCACGAGTCGACTGTGGCGGCTGAACTTCACTCCGCGGTGGCGTGCGAGTAGTCACACTTGTAAAGTCCGGTGTCGTCTGCTGAGAGGCGTCCGCGTCTGCAGCAGGTTTCTTGTGTGGCCTTTTCAGATCACTTATTGTCAGTTTAATGTTATCCTGACCTGGTCGGACAAGGATGTAGACGTCGCCACTGCACTTCTCGACTTCCGTTGCTGGGCCAGTCCAGCGAGGTGCGAGGCCAGCACTGAATTTATCGGATGCTTTGGACTGTACAAAGTTCTTCGCGAGGACCGTATCTCCGACTTCTAAAGCCTTGCTGTCATCAGCTGGTGGTATTTGGACAGTAGACGCCTGGTTTTGGCGTGCATCGTCGATTCACTTTTGAGTGCTCTCGTCGTAAGCAAATGACCATTCACCGGGTCGCTATTGTGTACGCCCGAGCAACACGTAGCTAGGTGACTGCCCTGTGACGCGATTTACGCGACGTCTCATGGCAGAAAGACAGTTCGAGGTGTTTTCGTCCCAGTGCGATTGCTTCTGCCCGACGACTCCGAGACGAAGCCCTTTTTTAAGTTCTTGATTGCGTCGCTCTGTCGGGTTAGACTGCGGGTGGTATGCAGGTGTGGTGTAAGGCAACACTCCCCAAGCCTTGTATTTCTCTTGCCAAGTGGTTCCGCGAAATTGAGGCCCATTATCGGTTAGAACTACACGCGGATAACCCCAACGTCTGAACACATCGTTCTTAATGATCGGCGCGATGGTTTTCCGGTGGCAGAGGCATCGGTTTGCAAAACAAATGGTTTATCAGGCTCTGGGCGACACAGCGTGAGCGGCGCATTTAAGGCTCGCTTAATAGCTTCGAACGCTCCTCCTGTGTCCAACGCCAAGGTCGGCTTGTAGACAAGAGCGCCGTGAGCGGTGATGCCATTTTTGCAAAATTGGGTACGTACTCTCTCACCCATCAACAAATACCGAAAAATTTACGCAAATCTCGTCGTGTATTTGGTACCGGTGCGTTTAGTATGTAACGATGTGGATTCTCAACATCGTTTGGAACACAATATTTAGTATCTTTATTCTATTAACCTTTCCGACTGTAATCCGGCTTTCAATATTTATACAATCACTTCTCGACGTATTCACAAACTACAACCGACTGGAATATTTCATCCAATAATCTTAACACTCGCACTCACTTAGTTAGCGCGACGATAATATTTTTACAATACTGCCACGAGGCAAGACTCCGACTATTTCACGGCTAGACTTTCAGTTCGACTCTTCCCGACGGAACGATTTATTATTCTTACAAGACAAACTCTCAGTACCACTCAACCATCGGAATTTCAGCAACAACGTCCTTCCTCTCGTTCTGCGAAGTCTCGTGCTCTGTAAAGTCGCGCGAAAGAAAAAATTAACAAAACTCTCTCTCAAAACGTAGTAATAACAGGAGGGTGTTCATTGGGCTCGATCAGAAATCCAAGTGAACGAGTCTACTCGTCGACTCGTGTCGCGTCGCCTCGCGGAGTTTCTTGCACATGCGCACTACATAGTGGTACAGTCCTGGCAGAGAGCGATGAGAGTGAGAGAGAGAGAGAGAGACTTTTCAGGTTTGACGGTCACCTCGTCGCAAGTATTGCGTGAATTTGCTCGGATTTAGCTTCGTTACCATCGCTCGTTATCCGATAACCGAGAAATTCCAGATCTTGTCGTCCGAAGTAGCATTTCTTTACCGAGCACGTGAGTTTATACGTTCGCAAGCGCTCGAGCACTAAGCTTATGTGTGTTAGATGTCTATCCCACGAGTCGAAGTAAATTACGAAGTCGTCGAGATACGCTTTGACGAACGTATTCATTGGTATAAGCCACCGTCCGGTGTGGAAAACGTAGTGTACGGCTTTGCTCTCAATACCCGCTTTTTAAATCGAGCATTGTAAAGACTTTCGCGTTGCCGATATCTTTCATGACCTCATGAATGACCGAGAGGATTTGTGCTCTGCCTTTCGTAACGCTATTGAGATGACGATCGTCAATGCAAAATCTGCGTTCTCCATTTTTCCTAAGTGGCATTACGACTGGCGAGCAATAATCTGCGTCCGATAATTCAAGTAGTCTGTCTGCTAGCAACTATTTTACTTTCTTTAGCATCGCGTTCTTTTTCTCCGCGGATGCGGGATATGGTGGAATGCGGAACGGGGTATTGTCCGTTAATTCTATATCAAACACGGCGAACGGAGTTTGTCGCAGCGGTCGACCGGGAAAAATACATCCGCGTACTCTCCGATTAATCGTTTGAGTTCTGGCTCGTATTCTTTCGGAAAACCGTGATTTACCTGTTCAAAGAAATCCGTTGGAGGTGCGACATTCTCCGGGGGCGTGTTATCGTCACGAGTAAGGTAGACACGTCTACGTGATTCTGTCCTATGCAGTCGAGATCGTGATCGTTGATAACTTTTTGCTGTTTAAGCCACGTTTTACCAAAAGTCACATCCGTGTCGAGTTCATCACATACGAAAAAACGCTCGGTCTGTGTCCATCTATTTACTGTCATCGGTAGCTCGCAGGTACTATGCACTTTCATAGATTTACTCTGGCAGGCAGTGCGCGATATAAGATCGACTTGTTCGCGACGAATATCGGGTGTTACGTATTTTTCGCGCACGAAACAATGAGTTGCGGCTGAATCGATAAGCGCGTTTGTCTCGAAGCCGTTAAGCGTGATGTTAAGATAGCCTACGAAAGCGCCTGATACTTGTGCTGAGGCGGCAATTATTGGGTAGTCGGTTTCGGGGCAGACGCCGCCGCTTTTTTCTTTGCCCCGCCGAGGTTTTCCTGACGTTTTGGGTTTACTGGACAATCGCGATTCCAGTGTCTCTCAGGGCAAAAATGACAGCGGGGTAGCGGTCGATTTGCGTTCGCTTGATTGGCAGGGGCGGTGCTCGTAGCGTTTGCAGAAGGAGACGCTACCTTTGGCTTCATTGATTGCTCGACTCCTGAGGCCGGCGGCGGTGCGCTACGTCTAGCTGAATTGCTCCCCTCGAGCTCGTCTTGCTCAAGCTGTGCGACATGCCAAATAAGGTCTTCAACCGTTTCGAACATACTACCGCGAAGAAGCTTTCTGGTTGAACCGCGTAGAGCTTCGAGTAGGACGGCGATGATCTGCTCAAAGAGAACAATACCGTACCTTCTTTTTCGTCTTGCGGTTGTCCGTTCAACTTCGCGTTTAGTCTCATTAGCACGTTTGACGATGCGTATTTGTTGCGCAATAAATCGGCGAATTTTTGCCATGTGATATTAAGGTTTTTATACACAGCCCACCATCGTGCAGCGTGGTCTTTCAGGACGCGCGACGCGAGTCTGACGCGAGAGCTTACCTCGGTATTATGTGCTCGAAACATTGTTTCGCAATCGCGCAAAACTCGCGCTTCGCGCTCGCCATGCACACCGGGGTTCGCGCTGCGCGATCGCTGTCTGACCTTTGTTATCTAATTATTCGTAAAAAATCATTGATTTTTCTACTTTCTCATATACTACAATGTGTTGGTCATGCATAGCTTAAAAGTTTTTAAATTATTTTAGTTTTCGACTCATGATTTTTAATATTGTTGATTCTGTAATAAATGTTCATATAAATTTTAACACAAATTCTTCGATCGCAACGAAATTTATGTTAAATATGATTAAAAGCCCATTATTATTTCGTAAGATTAAAAAAAATTATCTTTTGATAGTACTTTAATTCAAATTATACCCGCAAAATTCCATAATATTCGGAACTATCCTATTGGTGGAAAATACACTAGTTTTTATGTAAGCTGTGACGTCACGCTTAATAAACCGAATTCCATCCTATTTCTAAAGTCATGAATTTCGTGCAAAGATAGTTTATTACATAATTTAAACAGAAAAAGTATTAGTTTTGTTATATCAGCTAAGCAAAGCCGAACAGCTGATCGTTGGCTCAGTCGAAGCGAGGCAGCGAGCTCGACCACTGCGCATACATTGTGCGCATCGATCTGGCGACCGGTTAGCGACATGTCCACGCAGCCGTCTGCCGTGTCTGTCCAACGTCAAAACGTTTTGATGCAGCCTCCCGGCCTCCGCTAACCGCAATGTTTTGCTCTGTTCTACTTTTCGGCAATATAAGTGAGTGCGTAGTGAAAAAGAAAACAACGACGCGTTGCAGCAGTGTTATAAGTAGTTTTAAAAACATAACAAAAATGCTGTTGCGGTGCTTATATTATGTGTTTACACTACCTCTGCTCACCGCGATCCTGCTCGCGGATGAGCTGCTTGCGGTTGTAAGACAGTGCAAAAAGTATTCAAAAGCGATGCACCCGGAATGCACCGACGATGCAATGTGGGAGTGTCAGTGCATCAAGGACTGCTGCAGCATAGGAAGACATGTAGCTCTAACAAGAAACTTGAGTTTTTGCTTGGAGGTTATCCTCCTGTTTTTTGGACTACTTCAGCGGCTGCTGCTCCTGCTCATTCTATTGATGTGCTGATACATTCTTCTTGCAAGATGCTGTCTGGATGAAGATTCACTATCTCATATGATCTACAACTGGTTTTCCTTTGTTCTTGGGTTTATTATGTTTACAACAGATATTTATTGTGTTCTGTGCCGTACAATCAGTGTAATTTTTTATCTGTTATGGGTACACCACTTTTAAACTCTGAAAATAAAATTCTTATAAATAATTACAAAAATAAATTATTATTATTATATAATTTTTATACTAATATTAGGTTATATTACCTGTATTTCCACCATGGTGAATCCATATTAGCACCTATTTACCCTAGTATAGTGACTGTCCGTATACTGTTTTGAGCATTTTGGCACTGCCCGTAGGATTCCATGTGACCACATGGATTGATTGGGCTAAAATTTTAGGAGCATGCTTTGTACACTTGTACTTTTGGTATGAATAAAGGTATTTTGATTTGAATGCTTAGAAAATGTTTAACAATAAAAATACTTAATTTTTATCCATTTTTAACCTATTTATGCCACATTTTTTTCATAAAAGATTTTCTAAGCATTCAAATTAAAATCCCTCCATTCATACCAAAAGTATAAGTGTACAAAGCATGCTCCTAAAATTTTAGCCCAATCAAACAACGTGGTCACATGGAATCCTACGGACAGTGCCAAAATGCTTGAAACAGTATACGGAGAGTCACCATGGGTAAGTAGGTGCTAATATGGATTTACGATGGTAAAAATACACGTAGTCCAGGCGGTAGAGCAGTACAAGTAGGGTGTAATGGATGTTGTTTGATAACGCAAATTTTTTTTCGCAGAAAGTTGCCGAATATTGTGTACAACAATAATCTATATTTGCCTCCTCCAAAAAACGCTTGCTTCACGCTGTATAACAACAAATGTGTCAAAATCGCGAAAATTGGCCCATTTTTCGATACATTTGTGTCTGTAACTTTGAAACAAAGCCTTAAATCAAAAAAATTTACTATTTCTTTTTTGTTTATTTGACGATTTCCTATAAGGGTATAAGAATCGCGAATCGAAAAAGTTTAATTTTCCATTCGTTATATGCGAAAATTAGTAAAAAATCATACGTAAACTTTGAGAAATTTTTTTTTTGGTAAATAAAAATTGATAAATATTTATCAAATTTTCAGAAAAGATAGTTCAACATATGACAATTACTTATAACAATATTTGTAACGATCGACTGCGTAGTTTTTCAGTGCCAGAATTGGTAATTAATAAAATCTAAAAAAGTTGATCGCGCGTACCTCGTTTAAATAACGGTGAAATAGGAGCACGCAATTTCCACAGTTACTTACACTGTAAAAAATCTTTTTTAAAATTACAATCTGGTAGTAAAATTATACTAAGTTTCCGACCTCGAGTAACACAATTTTACTACTCTCAAAGACGTAAAAATTCAAATTCTAGTGAATTTACAGACTCTCTCTATCGATTTTACTATTTGGTAGTAAAATAGCTGCTTTCAGAGTGGGTCGGATTCGTTTACTATTTTGAGAGTAGTAATTTTACACATACAAAATTACTATCGCGGTTGTAAAATCACATACGATGTAGCGAATTTACCTATACGTTTGTGCGCCTGTAGCGACATCTTGAGATTTTTTTGTAACGGTCATATCGTTAGAAAGGAAGAGTCGAATGCATCCGTAAAAGCCGTTTCACTGTTTCGCATTTTCTGCTTCTCAGTTCTCAGCGAAATAAGTACGTTAAATTGTTTGCACGCAGCAACATTGAGAGCTGACGATATTGACAAATAGGGTAAGTATACTTTTTCAGAGGTGTTATGTATTGCGTACTTGCGTCGTTTGCATCATGCTAATGGATTGGGTGATTGCAGGTTATGGTGTCGGCAAGCGTCCAGAAAAGATAGCGTTTTGTGCTTCGCAATGTAAAAATTTAACAAGTCTATTGAACAATTGTAGTTTTCTTACAGCATCATATTTATGAAAGGTCATTATTGTTGTATATACGCGTCACCGCGGTCGCATTGTTTATATATTTTAGACGATTTGTCAAGTTATGTTTCAATATTTTATAAAAATTTTATATAAGTTGATTTTTGTAATAAATTTACTTGATAATGTTCGCTTGTGGTTTTGTTTTATTAGAATCATTAAAACTAACACGTGATTAAAAGCAGTGAAAGTTTTTTATTATATCTTCCTTCATAGCCGGATAATTTTTTACGTTATTACGTAGATTTTTAGTAGTTGATACAATTTTTGTTAACTTTAAAAAAGAAGTACTAAAATTTTTTTTTTACAGAATCCATTCTTTACTAAGGTGCGAGAATATTCCATTTCCAATTGTACCCTTGTAATTCCGATCATATTCCCTGAATATCTTTAACTGTACAAGTATTTTACTAAATATGTATCCTTGTAAATTTTGTTCATCCATATTTACAGACATATGCAAATATAATAGTCATCAAACATTCCACAAACACTTAACACAAAAATGTCCGTGCTTAGCCAATGATTGCAATGTTTTATGCAAAAATTATTTATCATTTCGACGACATTTACTTCGCTTTCACAGAAGTGTGAAGAAATGTATTGTAAAAAAATGTAAATACAAAGCAAACAAGTTGAGTTTAATCTCTCAACATTACAATGAACACACCCGCAGTTCCACGTTTATTGTTCAATGCCCATATTGTTCAGGGAATAAATTCTTTAAAAGCAAAAATAGTTACAAATTACATTTGCGTAGACGCCATAAAAATGCAAAACATGTTGAAATTCCAGACGATAATTTTGAAATCGAAGATAACACAAAACAAATTATTCATGAAATTGATGACAGCAAAAATGAACCTTCATGCATTTCTAACATTTGTCATAATGCAAAATCACAATCCTTCGTCTCACTCTCGTCTCAGTCTAAAACGTCTGAAGATGCAGCTGCATTACTTTCTGACATGTATTTGCAGTTAATGACAAAATATTTTGTTACCGAACCGATTGTTCAGTACATTGTGGATAATATACACTTGGTTTCTCAAGCATGCAGTGATCAGTTCAAAGCATCTTTATTAAATAGTTGCTTATCCGAAGATATCAAAAATAACATATTAAAAGTTCATGCAGAAAGTTTCAATGGCATTGTTAGTACACATGATCCTTCATCAGGTACTTTGCGCAATACATACAATAGAAATCAATTTAAAAAAAAAAATACTGATTATATTGAACCAGTTCAAGTTACAATTACTAATTTCGGGAAAGAAACACCCTTTGTGTACTCTTACGTCCCAGTTTTGGAAACGCTAAAAATTATGCTACCGGATAAAGATGTTTTAAAGTACTGCACTAATTGCAATGTTGATTATAATGACAAAGGTTTTGATGACGTTAAAGATGGTAGTAGAATAAAAAATTCAGACTTTTTTACACAAAAGCACACCTTACAATTAGGTGTCTTTCAAGATGGTTTTGAGATTTGTAATCCTTTGGGCGCATCCAAAAGTAAATTTAAAATGATTGGGATGTATTTTATTTTGTTCAATTTGCCACCTTTTCTGAGATCAAAAATTAATAACATAAAATTGGTCTTACTTTGTAAAGAAAAGTATATTTCTCTGTTTTCTTGGGAGGAGATTTTAAAAAAATTCATAAATGATATAAAAGTACTGTAGGGATATTACGGGGTGATTGTATAAAACAAGCCTTGGTTATATTTAAAAATGTCAACTATATTCAAAACTCTAAGATACATCGTCGCTCGGTCTTTACTCTAATAAGTTTACATCTGCACTTAGATCTGTCGCTCTCGAGGCTGCCGGTCAGCACCACGGCTATACCTGCCCCTTCCATTCACCCTCACTCACCCCCGCTTACACATCATTCGCTCTCAGGCCCTCAGCTGGCTTCCGCATCTTCCCCATGTGTACACCATACTCTCATACTCTCGCTCCCGACCGTCGCTCATGCTGTAAACCTATAAACGTTCGCTCAATTCTCGCTCATAAAACGTCTCGCTCGGGGCGCTCGGTTTATGGTTTAATCCGTCTCCCACCAGACTACCCGGTTTATGGTTTAATCCGTCACTCGCTCTAATCCTCACGCTTCACAAACTCTCTCTCTCTCTTCTCTCTCTCACGCATCTATCTCACTCCTACAGTACTGGAAATAAATGGAATAACAGTTGATTTGCCTGCTAAAATAACATTTAAGGGTATTATCGTTGCAATGATGGGTGACAAACTAGGTAGCCATCAAATAGGTGGTTTTACTCAGAGTTTTTCTACTAATAAAGAATTCTGTCGTTATTGTGAATTAACCATGGAGGAATTCGAAAACGATCCTTTTCAAAGTGGAGTTTTAAGAAGTAGAGAAACGTATGAAAACAATGCCGCTGACGCAGAAAAATGTGGTAAAATCGTGCGCGGCATAAGATGCAATTCAGTTCTTAATAAATTGCTCCATTATCACGTTATCTCTGGACTTCCTCCATGTATTGCTCACGATTTATTCGAAGGCATTGTAGCACACGACTTATGGCTTGCTTTATCATATCTAATATCGCAACAATGGTTTAAACCAGCACTTGTAAATTACCGGATTAATAATGTAAATATAGTTCACGAAAATCGTGTATTTATTCCGAATATCCTCTCTTAAAAAAGTGATGTGAAGCATTTAATTGATGTCCAGTCGCCTGGTATAAGAATTTAGGAACGCGAATTAGAAACGCGAATATTATTACATAACCTACAAACGCTTTGAACTGTTAGTGTTCAGCAGGCGGCAAAATTTAAAATAATTCTAGAATAAGATACAGTTGATGGTATAATAAGAGGTGCGCGAAGCGCACTTAAATTTCCTAGTAAATATTAAAAGTAAAATGAAAAAATTGACAGGTTCTGCTTCACAATTAAGGAGACTATTACTAATATTACCAATTGCAGTAGCTGATTTGATAAAAAATTATGACGATAACGTATGGAAGATGATTTTAAAATTACGACGAAAAATCAGTAGTATTTTGTGTGCTCCCACAATATCGAATAATCAAATACCTCTTTTACAGTCTCATATTAGCGATTATATAAAATTAAGATGTAATGTTTTCCACACATCAAATTAAGGCCTAAGCATCAGTATCTGACGCACTACCCTGAACTTATATTAATATTTGGTCCCTTGAAACATTTGTGGACTCTTAGATTCGAAAGTAAGCACAAATATTTTAAAACCGTTATTAAACACATACAAAATTTTACAAACGTGCTTGCTGAAAAGTACGAACTCTTGCAAACTTCGATTAATAGTCAATTTAATTCATTAACTGATATAAAAACTGCTGTCGAATACAATTCGGAAACTTGTGATTCCCGAATTGTCTCAGCTGTTGACAAATATTTCAAGGATAAATTGAATTTCGTCAAATATATTTGCATAAAAATGAACCATCGTTCTATAGATTATTGTAATGGCATGAAAATTTGCACTCATTGGAATGAATACGGAAATAGATGATTTTGAATGTACAAGCAATTAATGTTGATAGTATTTTTAATGTATATTTTGTTGGAGATAGTAACGAAATAATATATTTTGAAGAGCTTGGAATTTATGATCGTGCTAATTATAAGGACAGCAAACAAGATAACATTAAACAAGGTAACATAATGTAAGTAACATCTGTAAGCATTTCTCCAACTCTCCGGATAAACAAAAAAAAAAAAAAAAAAAAAAAAAAAAAAAAAAAAACAAGATAACAATTTGTTAGTTTTTCCTTTGACATCCATTCTTTCTCCGCATCCACTTTTAGAATCAAAAATGAAATCCGTTTCAGTTTTTGTCTCGAAATATGTAATTATGTGAGTACGAAAAAATAATAAAAACCAAAATTTGTATTACTTTTATTTTACTTGCATCACATACTGCATATGATTTATTACACATTTATTATAAAAGCCGACATAAATTATTCGTAATTTAATTAATTTAATTATTATGTTACAGATGACAGAATTCACAATACTCAACTCCACTCGAAAAAAGAAATTCACTATAACGATTAATGAAGAGGATGGAAACATTTGTAATCAAGTACTGGCACGAGCTAGTAGGCTTTTTAAAATAGCAGGCACATCACTGGTTTGTGACTCAGATGGAACGGCGAACCCTGATGACTTGACCATAAGTTGTTTATCAGATGAACTTTTCATGGTTTTGGGAGAAAATGAAAAATGGACGGAAAAATCACCAGCATTGTCTGATGAAAATAATGCAATGGTTGCAAATAATAATAAAACCACTCCCAGGCCAAATGAAACTTCAAGTTCTTATAGTGTAGCTGGGCAGGACAACGAGGAAAAAAGCACACCAAGCCCACGAAAAAAATAAAAAATGTCAGATAATCCAGCTGAAAAGGATGCTGATGTTTCTGCTCAAGTAGAAACAGTATCAAATCTGAAGAAACCTTACAGTGATTTTAAGAATTTTCAAATTAGTTGGTCAAAGTATGATTACAATTTAATGCAGAAACTAAAACAAGGCTGCAGAGCAAAAAGAACTCAAAAATTTGTTTTGAATGGCATTGTGGATGAGTTAAGAGTAATAAGTAACCGTATACCAGAGGCTGTACTAAAAGACGTTGCGATAAACTTAGTGAAAATATATCCCCTAACGTTTGCAGATAGATGGAAAGATGGTAAAACGCAAGACGACGGAACAGCAACGACTATTTCTAAAATGAAAAACAGGAATAACTTTTTGAACAGACCAGACATGGATCCCAACAATCTAAGTGCTGCATTACAGATACCTATCAAAAAACAAAAATCAATACAAAGTATTCGAGTTGGATGTCCTGAATGGCAACCTACACACTACGAGGCAAATATAACGCAAGAAATTGCAGAAGAGCATAGGCAGTATTTATTAAAGTATAAGGAATATAACTTAGACGATGAAGATCAGTACACGAAATTCCTTGAAGCTGTCACCAATTCATTTTCACTTCAACGGCTATTTTTAAATAACGTCGAAAGTCCACCAACTGTTTCAGAGATTGAAAATGCTTGGCCTTGTCTCTTAGACATAGTGTGCATGTTTGTACATTTTTCAATGTTGACTAAATGCCTATATCAAGACATAATTAATGCAATTCAAGAAGATATACCATTACTACAAGCGTATGGGCAGCTAAATGAATTTCTGGATATGGATGAACTTCTATCAGAACATCAACGAAATGTAGCCGCAATTCAAGTTATTTTCAAATATTTTGGTGAAGATTTTACAAATTTATTCGTAACATTACCTGTAAGTTATGTTATATTATTGAATTTAGTACGAAATTATAGATTTTTATAGATTAATAAGTAATGTATGTTTTAGGCAGATGCAGCTGTTGAAGAAATTCATTTAACAGAAAATTTCCCAACGATTGTAATACAAAGTAATTTTTTTATATATCTATTCATTTTATATGTGTATATAGATATACAATAAAGTATATAAGGTTGTGAAAAAAATGTATTAAATTTATCATAATTTTGCAGAATCATCGACAGAAGATGACAATCGCTTCTTCCTTTTTATAGATAAGAGATATGTCACAGGTATTGACACTTTTTTGGATGCAATCATCGGGGTACTAGCAGCATACTTCGTGTTCAACCGTCTATGGCCACCGGCAGTTTCTTGCGTTTTAGAGTTCATGCAAATGAGATTCATGAAGGTTTTCAGTGAGAAAACCAGAAACGGATCCAAAAAAATTACCGACAAAGTTAATACTTTTTTCCGAAAGTTACAGACAGTTGTTGTAAAGGAGGTACTCTAATCATAATTTTAAGATTTTGTATCGTTTTTTATATTAAGAAATTACTTGTTGACTATTCATTATGCCAATTTTTGGTGCAAGCATATGATCTCACTTTTTATCATGCGAAACGATTACTTGAGAAAAATGTTACTCATTGCGAACGAGTTATTTAATCATTCTTAAAAAGAAAATAACTCATTACAAAAAAGAACAATGTTTTGTATAACTGTATCTCTAAAAAAAAATTAACTTCAAAAAAAGTAAAAGGTTATAGGCGAGTTTGATATATTCCACATCGAAATAACAGATAAAAAAGAACTGAGATCAATCAAACAAAGTCAAGTTTATTATATTTAATCATAATGAAGCAACAAAATTATTTTTGGTCAATAAAGGGCTTACTTAAGTTAAAGTTAAGTTGTATATTAATCAATTAGGAACAACTCTCAAGATACTTACTTCGTAACTTGCCATAACCGTTTCATTTTGTTTATTGGTAAACAACTAAAATTTTCTTTTTATGTATTAGAACGTCATAAAAACACCAAAAGTACAATGAAACGGACATGGCAAGTTACGAAGTAAGTATCTTGAGAGTTGTTCCTAATTGATTATTATATAACTTAACTTTAACTTAAGTAAGCCCTTTATTGACCAAAAATAATTTTGTCGCTTCATTATGATTAAGTCTAATAAATTTAACTTTGTTTGATTGATCTCAGTTCTTTTTTATCTGTCATTTCGTTGCGGAATATATCAAACTCGCCTATAACCTTTTACTATTTTTGAAGTTAATTTTTTTTAGAGATTTCAGTCCTTTTGAGTAAATTATTTTGAGTATTTAATATTTGTCCTAAAAATAAAATATAAGGCTTTTTTGTAAAATTTTTATCACTAACATGAAATCACTGATTGTTCTGATGCACTACCCTCGTATGATTTTTACACCTAGACACCAAAAACCACGGAGCGCACCACCTAGACCTCGTCATCAGTCACCCTGTACACGTAGACACCGCCCTTAAACTATTTCTACACCTAGACACCAAAAACTACGAAGCGCACCACCTAGACCTCGTCATCGACCACCCCGTACACCTAGACGCCGTCCCCGTATGATTTTCTTACCTAGACACCAAAAACCACGAAGCGCACCACCTAGACCTCGTCATCGGCCACCCCGTACACCAAGACGCCGTCCCCGTATGATTTTTTTACCTAGACACAAAAATCCACGAAGCACACCACCTAGACCTCGTCATCAGTCACCCTGTACGCGTATCAGTACCCTGACACCGCCCTTAAACTATTTCTACACCTAGACACCAAAAACCACGAAGCGCACCACCTAGACTTCGTCATCGACCACCCCGTACACCTAGACGCCGTCCTCGTATGATTTTTACACCTAGACACCAAAAACCACGGAGCGCACCACCTAGACCTCGACATCGGCCACCCTGTACATCTAGACGCCGTCCCCGTATGATTTTCTTCACCAGAAAGTACAAGATAGGAACACTACGAACGCTAATGATGCGAGGACAGGAAATACAAATTAAGGAACAAGCAAAATACCTAGGCGTAATTCTAGATAAAAAACTGTACTGGAAGTCTCAAGTTTGATCAACAGTGCAAGAAATTCACATCAGCTTTCTGGATGTGTAGAAGAGCCATTGGGCAGAGCTGGGGCTTGAGCTACAATACCGTCCTATGGATATATAACTGTATCCTGAAACCAAGACTGACCTACGCGGCAACAGTGTGGTGGAAAAGGACAGATCTCAAGACAGTACAAAAGAAACTCGAAGCGCTCAGGGGATGGATCCTAAGGGCAGCAACAGGGGCTATGAAAACCACCCCAACGGCGGCCCTTGGAGCCATCACTGACGTTGAGCCCTTCCACAGAACAATTCAGGCGGCAGCCTTTATAGCAGCACCCCGTCTGAAAAATTACGGACTGTGGAGAGAAAAAGGGGAACACACAAAAGAGCAGATTAAAGGAAAAGACTATGCTGTATTGTCAATGAGACTTGATAAGACAGTACGTAGATACAACTTCGAGAAAGGATATCACATCCAAATCCCATCAAGGGAAGATTGGAGTGAACACGACCCTGGTCCATCCTCAGGTGAAACCTGGTACACAGATGGAGCCAGGAAGAAAGGCAGGACGGGAGCTGGAGTCTTCCGGAGAAGGCCCGGAAAAAGGCTTATAGCACCGCTCGGAGAGCACGCCACCGTCTTCCAGGCGGAAATAACAGCCATCCTGCTCTGCGCACAACTCGCGCTCGAAGAAAAAAGACAGGACTGCATCAACATCTGTACGGACAGCAGAGCCGCCCTAGCAGCGCTAGGTGGCTCTAGCACTTCCTCCAGACTGGTATGGGACTGCATAACGGCCTTAAACAGACTCGGCGGAAAAGTACGCAGACTCACCCTCTACTGGGTTCCTGGACACCATGGAATCAGAGGAAACGAGATTGCGGACGAACTCGCCGGAATAGCAGCGGGACAAGATTTACTTGGACCGGAACCCGCTCTTGGCATTCAGGCGTGCACCGTCAAAGAGGCGGTGCACGGCTGGCTGAAAGAGCGACACCTAAAAGAATGGTGCGACAGCAACGGGTGTAGACAAGCCAAAGCACTGATAGGATCGCGCATCAGAGAGGACTGGGCGTCGGAGATGCGAAATCTAACCAGGTCGGAGGCAAAGATCTTCACTCAACTAATCACCGGACACGAGGCGATGGGATACCACCAGCACACAATAGGTCGAGTGAACTCACCAGTATGCAGGTGGTGTAACCAAAATGAGGAAAGCAGTATACATGTATTATGCCACTGCTTAGCCTTAGGCGAGAAGAGACATAGGGCGTTGGGGATGACGATTTGTGAACCAACAGCGATCCAATCACTGACCGTTAGGACGGTGATATACCTGTACAAGTCACTAACGGGATAAGATACACAGGAATGGGGCATACCACCTGACACCTTTCACCCTGATGGATAAGTAATACAGGAATGGTGCATACCACCTGATACGCTGATCCTCAAAGGACGAAACTAGACTGGTACAACCACTAGTTGTACTACCGGGGATGCAAAGGGCGTAAGCCTAGGCATCAGGACCTAATGGTCCACCCTGACCAATAATGATAATAATAATAATAATAATATTTTGATTAATATTCTACATATAATACCCTTAATACTAATGATTAATACTTGTAAATGAGGTAGTTTTATAATACTCATGCATGTAGTGATGTTTCTTACTTAGATACTTTTTTTTTTTTTTTTTTTTTTTTGACTTTTTTTTTGGAACATAGCATGTAGAAAAAGATCCAGATTTCTCTACAAAATATATCTTATACTTAATCTCTACTTACTATCTATTTATTTATGATTGAAGTCTTGATCTGGAATGTTGTAGTGATGCGTGGCCGATTCTGAAATACCCTCGTGATTGCTTCTTCGATGACGCTTATGTTCATTGTCCAATTTCCGGAATGTCAGACGTGGTTAGGAATTCTAAATGCTTCTCGTTCTATCTTTTCATCTTGTAATATCTAATTGTATTGCCGTAATACTCAATACCTGATTCTTCTTGTTACATCCAATATGTTATCATCCACTTCTAATCGTATTTCTATATATTCGTTTAGACATACTGGGCAATCTATTATAGGCCGAGTAAGGAATAACTGTTCTCTGCAAACTGCACAATTAATGGGGTGACGATTTTCCCCATGATGATGCCAATTTCTACATGGTATTACTGCTTCTATGCGTCCAAATTTTCTGGTTTATAACAATCCTCACAGATTGCGGTCCATCTAAATCGGGATGTGTCGACGTATACAATGTTTTTCGATTCTCGTTGTGTAATGCAACATTTTCACTTAAATCAAAGTAAAACTTGGAGTTTGATATTGGAATTTCTCCTTCAATTCTGTCTTGATAGGTTTCTGATGGCATCTTCATTATTCCTGAAATTAGTCGAATCAGTTGATTACTCAAAAACTTTTTTTTTTCGATTATTATTATTAGCCTCTCTTTCTCTTTGAGTTGACCGACGATATCAGGCTAGGGATAAACAAAAAGATGGTTACACTTCTCCTCCTCTTCGACTTTAGTAAGGCGTTTGACACTGTATGTCACGTCANTTTCAAATATATTGCACCCAAATAAATCCGATCTGCGGTGCGTCTCAAAAAATACCTCCTCTCTAGAATTATATTCTTTTGATTTTGAAATAATCTTATGAGTCCAAGAGGATCGTTGTCTATTGTTTCTTCGACATATTTCTCAAATTGTCTTATTTCTTCTCTGGATAATTGCTTGGATATCATTTTATCCCAATTCCGTCGAGATCGTCTCGAAATATCTTTTGATTCTTTTGGATTGTAAATCATATTTGGGAAGGATAATATTTCATCCATATATTCCTCGATGTCAAAATCAATAGGTTCTAAATTTTGTATGTGTACAAATATGGGCATGTCCATATGCATCAGATCGTTGTGTAATATTTCTGATAGTAATTCCAGGTCATCCTCCGAGGTAGGTGGGTTCACCAGTTATTTGCTATCTGAATTCATTATTATTCTTTTTTTTTTCTTAAATGTTAAATTACAATTAATTAGTGCAGATATATATTTTTCTTCTCTCTTTCTCCTTTCCCTTATCGTTAGTGTTTTATTTAATTCTCTGCTTATTTCTTATTTTACTACATAGTTTACATAGTTTTCTGCGATCTTGTTTTAACTCCTTTTTCTTTAATTAGTTGCTCTTCCCCTTTTCTCTTCTTTGATTGCGAAGTTGTTTCTTCTTTTTTTTCTTCTGAATTTTCCTCTCTTTTATCCTCAGCCTCATGATTCGGATTTTGGAAGTCATTTATCAAAGTATCAAGGAGTTCTTCCTGATCTACTATGATTGGTAACCCGGTGGTAGGATCGTTTTCCCCTTTCCCTAAATCCATTAGAGGTATCAAGTCAGTTTCTTCCGTGATTGTCAAAGTTATTGATTCGTGCACTCCTGGTAGTCTTGTTAATCTTAATATGGGTAATAATTCGGCAATATCTATGACTGGTTTTCTTCTGGGAATACATGGTTTACGGCATTTGAAACACGTAATTATATTACTTGAAAACAGGTTAATTTGGTACTGGACTTTCCTAAAATATTTTTGACCATTCTCCTTTTCGTTTATATAACATTCTCTGCAGTGTTTGATTCGTTTGTTGGATGCTGGTTGATACATTTCACTTCTGGTTGCTATTACTTTAGACATCTGGAACAATCGGATTAAAAAAAAGTTTCTGAGATTATTAAAACTTTGTGATTATCTTTTCTCGTGCTTCGTTGAGAAAGAAGTGATCTATTCCTGAGCTAGCTTCTATTGGTCTTCCATCGTTTTGAGTGCTTCGAATTACTTTTATGTCGACCTTTGCCCTTGCTTTTAATCCTTTTAATATTTCTTCATACATTCTGAGAAGTTCTATAACGTTAAGTGCGCATCGGGCAGTTTCTATCAAATTGAATCCACAATGACTGCATTCATAAGTGGGTGGGGCTAATTTAATAATAAAGCGAATTATATTCCTCATTTCTCCCGGATTTTCTAATTGTTTTGTTTGATGACATTCTGAACAAAGTTTGGGACCAGATTTGTCTTGATAATACTCCAGTATAAAGATCGTGGGATGATCTTCAACTGATTGCATCTGCAATGATAAAATCCATATTACTACTTTTGATTTATACTCTTCCACTACCTGGTTTTAATTCTCTTCCTCTCTATTTTGTAAATTTTGAAATTGTTTACTTGATTTGATCTCTGGTTTTTCTACATTTAATTGTTCGTCCTCCTCTTGTATATTAGGCAATTTTAGTTTTTCTATTCGACTTTCAATTATTCGAGCGTGTTTCGCGGCATCTATTAAATTTTTATACTCGCAGGGTGAACGTAAGTATCTTTGAATTTCCATTTTTGTTCCTAAAATATATCCGATAACGGCGAAATCTTCCGTACTTAAATTGGTTTCAAATAATTCCTTAAAGCTTTCGCGGGCTTTAATTAATTCGGCCCTGTGCTCGTCGCGAAGTTTTCTTACGCGACGGAAAAATGCCCGAGCGCTCTCTCCTTCATGTTGTTTGCTGCATATTATCTCTATTCTTTTTCACTTAAAACTTCATCATACGACATCTTAAATTGTTCTGTGAGCTGCTTGTTCGTCTTCAAAATCGAGTGATCTTCCTTTTACGTCGTCATAAATTGAACTATTATTTTGAGGACCCGTGTTCTGGATTTTACTTTTTTGATTAACCTGACGTTCGTACGGCTGAGGTTTCTCTGATTTATACGGTTGGGGTTTTTCTCGTTTATACGGTTGAGGTTTCTCTGGTTCTTCCGACTGAGGTTTCTCTGGTTCCTTTTTTCCAAGGTGTAACAGTAGTTGAGTCACTGAGTTCCACAGCGATCCTAAAAGATGAATAGACCAGCCGTATACGCTATAAATAGCATAACCGTGTAATATAGTGTCAATTAACATTTTGATTATTCTAGCGATTAATATTATCCCGAGGACTCCGGCGCTGGCCGTTCCAAAAGTGAGAAATTTTCCCCAAAAATGATTCCATGTATTATTTGCGAGTGATTCTAGTACTTCTGGATCTAAGAATTGAGTGATTGATATTCCTTTGTCCTTAATATTTTTGCCTGTCATACCCATGGCCACGGTATTTAATACTGAACATAATATGATCTCGCAGATCTTGCAAATCGGACTCAGTATAAATGCCACTGACAGCTATGGCTTTCGGTGTTGTATATTCCCATGTGCTTTTCGTCTGTGGATGTAAGGTTCTTGGTGCTATCTCAGTCGAAGGTGCGGGTAGCAATTGTAACCAATAATTTCCCATGTTAAACATCGGTGGCAAAATGTTCTTCTCCTCGAGAGACGGGTATTTGATTATAACATTCTTTTGTATCTCTGCGCTGTACTTCTACTTGTAAACATTTAACTAAATGAATCACTTCTCCGGCTATGACTGCCATGTGACCGGGTTCCTTCATTAATCGAAAAGCAAACTGGTTAGGCGCTTGAATGGGTATAGATAATGCGTTAGTTAGGACTTGTCTTTCGAGTTCGCATTTATGTTTTATTAGATCGTAGTACATTTGACTAATTTGATTTTTGAAGTGTTGTTCTACATATACAAATTTGGAGTTTACATACGTGAAAATATCTAGATTTTCTACTGGTGAATTCTTCTTGGGTAGGAATGTTTTTTCATCCATTTCTTCTAGTACAAATAATTTAGGATGTTCTGTACGAATTAATGTGTGACCGCATATCTTTAACTCCCCTATGCTTGTTAAAGCAAACGTTATATCTTGAGTTTCGAGCATGTACGTGACAAGCTCCGATCTGGGTTCTTTCGTTTTGTTGGCATATCCCTCATATAAAGCTGTATATCGGCGACGTCCACAACTATCCTCTGGCAATGGTTTCCAAAAAGCATATCCTTCTAAAACATCCCTGCACTGAATGTCCGTGAATTGACAACTGGTACCGGATCTTAACTGTATTCTGTTAGAATTTAAATTGACAGTTGCGTAGTAATCAGAGAGGTAGATTTCGACAAATCCTTGAGCTAAAACATCATTCCAATGTCCGTAGGGATCAGAGTATGATGTCCCTTTGCATTTCCCATCTGAATCTACGCTACCCGCGAAGGTGACTGGGGTTGAAAAGGTGCTATTCTTTGGTAGATTCTGTACAACCGTCCCCGCAATATTTGCATATCCGCCTTTGAACATTCGCATACATTCATCTCTCTGTACTTCTTGATAGTCACTTATCTCTCCATCAATCACTCGGGAAGAGTGCGAGTGCATTCCACAATGGGTTATATGCCGAGTAATTTTGACTGAACATTGAACTACATGGGTTTTAGTGAATTCATTAACTTGTAATAGTATATGTAATAATGTATTGTTTGGTAATATTCAGCTCAGGAATCTCTATATCGCACTCCGCTACTTCTAATAATGATAGAGTTGTGAGATTTGTTAATTGGTCTCCGCAGTCGAACCCTGCTAGACGATGTCCTGAACTTATTTTGATAGTCCGGACCATCAGTGTGGTAAGGATTATTGTCCATTTAATAAAAGCCATCTGAAACACAAAGCAAAATTTTTCCTCGTTCTTCCCTCATCTGAGTCGAGTATAGTGTATGTGTAACTGATTTGTTTGTTTTGCGTGTCTGATAGTATTTCTTTATACTGGTGCAGATGGAAGATTAGAATCTATTATTGATGTAGGTCGACGGTTCAAACAAAAGCGATCGAACACTTCTTCGATCGGGAACTCGATTTCTCCTGGGCGTATTCTTCATGCGACGGAAATTCTGGCATATTTTGCCTTATCCCTGCTTTTATGCTCTCATAACATAGAAGGGCTATCATTATTCCGGTTAGTGATCCGATAACTATTACTATGATCAAAATTATTATGAATAATTTACTCCTGAATTCCTCCTTGAATTCTTCTGACATATTTAATCCGGTAATTTTTGCCTCTAATTCCCAAAATGACTGGGCGACGGTCCAATCAGTTTCCATTGTTCCATTTTCTCTGAGGGTTTTTAATTCCGCTATTATATCTGCGATTGATACATTTCCTCCGATTTCCAAATTTACTGAAGGGAAGATTAGTGTATTGGGTTTATATAGTGTGTAGAAATTCGATGACAGTTGATAGTCTCCAGCAATAACCTTGCACCCTTGCTTTATTCTTAAAATTCCAGTTCCATTTATCATTAAATATTCTTGCAGCTTTTTACAATTCATTTGTAATTCTATGGGTTCGTACAATGAATATATCCATCCTTGATTTTTCTCGGTGTTTTCCCAAAAGGGTAAGTACGTGTCGAAATATCTGACGTCGCACTTGCTATAATTTATTGCATTGGGCTGATATAGTAATATATATTCACAGCTTTTATTTTCGATTTCCGAACGAATGGGCTGTTCCGGTAGACATAACTTCTTATCGAATATAGTTATGCATTTTTCGTATTGTTCTTGAGTTAAAGCATAAGTTGTTTTTTGTAATATTCCTAATAATGAAGAGTGGGGTTGTACGTATATGGTGGTGACGTTTTCATCAGTTAGCCTTTTCGGTATTGGCAGTGGCTTTACTTTATATATCATATGTGGGACGTCTGAGATTAAAGGAAAGCTCAGACTGATCACCAGACTACCCTTAATTTCTCCATATTTTATTTTTGAGATGGCTCCTAATAAATCTATGTGTTCCAGTGTTATGTCTAGTGGGTATCTGTAGGGATGATTTAGCTGTTCAGTATTTCTCGCGACATCGACTAAATCGTTGTAATTGAGGAATCCGGGATATACTTTGTCGTTAGCAAGGCTTCGTAGGGTCTCTAACGCTCCATTAAATAACTCAATGTATAAATTGAAATAGATATTCATTTTCTCCATTGCCCTTTCCATTACAAAAATACTGTTTATAGGATCTCTAATTTCTTCGAGCGATTTGATTTCTTGTTTCATCATTTCGAATAGATTTTCATTTCCCAAATCTCGTCGTCTTTCTTCAAATCGATCGAGGCTACTACAAATTATGTGCACTATACTGTCTGGAAGGGGTAAAAAATGATATTTATCAACTTTCTTCTCTAGGATGCTTCCGTCGAATTCTGATTCTAATGTATTCACCATGTTTTCTGGAATTAAATCTAGATAAATACCGAGATCATCTTGAATTTGTTGTACTTTTTCTAGCTGTCGGGTTAACCTCTGGATTCCATCTTCCTGTTCGCTACACGTTTTCATTAGTTCGCACGAATTCTCCATAGTTTTAAGCAATGCAGCCAATGTGGTCGCATTAAATTGATCTTCATATAGATCGAGATAAATAATGTACGTCCATTCGTCTCGAATAAAGGTCAGCCCTTTTAACTCTTCAAAATATAATCCTGCATTATATTCTATAATTTCGCAGACAGTCGAGGGTAGTGCTTCTTAGCCTTGAATGATACTGCTCCAAATCAGTACAAGGAAATAGTGTCCTATGTCCATTGCTCGTTACTGAAAAGGGATAAATCCCTTAGCCGTGTGATTGTGCATACAGTATGTGTGTGTATGGGTGTCTGAATATGTCGCTCTATTTCTCCCTTTATTTTAAGATTTTCCCTCCATTATTATTATTCATAGTGCTCAGAATTAATAAGCATTAGTTAAGCAGTGGGTGTATAGATTTTTGGTACAGAGAGTCTACTTATCATTAAATTCCTCATAGTAGTGCATTTTAGTATTTTCATTGAAGTTCTCCTAATAGTGCGTTCTCAGAAGAACGGAACTGATTAAATAGGCAACATGAAACGTACTAGTTGGATTCCCAATTAATTTGTGCATTTTAATTTAAAATGTTTTGATCGATCGTACATTCTTCTCTCAGAAATCGAATGATATCATCATTTGTTACTTTAGGGGCTCTTTCCACTTCATTCTTTAATTTTGTTTTTCGAAATTGAACTTCTTCTAGGGTGACTTGAAAATTAGCTTGTAGTTCTACTTTATAGGGATTTCTTGTTGTCCTTACATGCTCTCTAAATTCATCAAGCCGGCCTTTCACAGCTTGTTCATAAATAACATTGTGTCTGAGCCCAACGAGCAGGCTGTATAATTCTCGTTCTTGATTTTCTTTCCATTGCATTTGTACTAAAATTGCTCTACAATCGTGATATAGGGCGAGTAATGGTTGTGATTTGTTCATAAAATTGTGGTCGTTAGCGTTGAGGTTTTTCTTTAAATGGTCCATCAAAGCCATCCTTCGTACTAAGGCTTGTCTTCCGATCAAACCGATCTGGGTATTCATCAATGCTTTCCCTGAGGGATCATATAATGGGAATCCTAGTCCCCACGCAAAAGCTATCATTACCTCATCGTTGTCCCTAGCGGCTAACTCGATGAGAGAGTAATTTTCGTCTCCCGTCTTTTCAGTTGTTGCTCCGTGATGTAAAAGTGTTATGGCTGCAAAAATATTGCGAACGCGTATGGCTAATTGTAGACTGCTCTCACTTTCAGTCGATATTGGAGAATCGACTTGCGCTCCATTTTCAATTAAATATTTTACTAGGTGATTATGTCTAGCAATTTTAGCAATTTGTAAAGGTGATCGACCAGCCTGAGTTGGGAGCTCCATATTATATCTTAACTCCAATAATTGTTGAATAACTTACTTTTGTATTATATCCTTGACGTATGGCTTCGTGTAAATAGTTTAACGGTCCTCTTGCGCCTATATTCGTATGAAGTATCTTTATACTTTCGATATCTTCTGTTTTCATAGCTACTTGAAAGGCCCTTACTGGTTCAGCAGGTCTATAATCGTTTGCCCATAATACTGATACTAAATGCGTCGCTTTATTTTCCATAGCAATAGTGAAGGGACATAGGCTATTTCTTGGTTTTATTCCTGTATCAATGAGAAGTTGCAACATTTTTCCATCACCTTTTATTAATGTTAGGCTAAAAATGTCTAGCCCTTGTTTTGTGATTATAGATTTGGCAATATTTTCTACAATTAAAATAGGTATTTGGTTATAAGTGATATTTTGAAGTCTTTTCTCGTGGCCTATCCAACTTGCTCTTTCTCGTAATAGTTTTACCCAGATTTTCTAAATTTGTAATCCATAAATCGGGAATTTGTTTTGAAGTTTATATGCTTCTTCATGACGGGTCAATAATCTGTATTTTACGCGCTTAAGTAATGTCTCTAATGGTTCTTCAAATAAATCCGCGTAAGATACTCCTCTGATAATATAAGTAATTTGCATTCGTTGCCATTCTTGGCATGCACCCACGAATTCATCATAATGCTCTGGGTAAAAAACTCGTCCTTCTACTGATTCTCGAGCTAGCATGGTGATACGGCGTCGATAATCTCGGAACTTTGTCGGTATATATATCGTATTAAGTCTCCTGGTGGATATAACATTGCTCCCGCTTCCGCGAGTGTTCAAAATTTTATATAATTATTTCCCCAAAATGCGATTCTCAGAGCGGTGTAACCTTTGTGGTCTCTTCTGTTGATATCAATCCTCCGATTCTTCAGGAGTAATTTTATGGCTCCATTAGTTCCGTAGTCTGCTGCAACGTGTAACAGACTATCCCCGGTTCTTGTAGGCACGTCTATATTGGCCCCCTCCTGAAGGAGTAATGCTAACGTATGATCATTGTTTTGTAATACAGCTGTTTCAATCGCATATCTGCCTTCGCGACAACAAGAGTCCACAGGTATTCCTTCCTTCAACAATAGATGCAGAATCGGTATAGTGAGCGCCTGCGGCTTTTTCCAATAGCCAGGGTTGAGATTCTACTGATATTCCCATGTTTTTTGCATATGCGAGTAGTATCTCGAGAATTTCTGTATGCCCGCGTGCAGCCAAGCCCAAATGGTAGTATTTCCTAATATTTGCTCCTGCTTCCAATAATATTTGTACAGCCTCAAAATCCGATCGTTCTATGGCATACCCTAATATGGTTTGTCCCATTCGATTCGAACTGTTGATTGGGATTCCTCTCTTTATCAATAATGATAAAAATCTTTTGTCGTCAAGTTTTACAGCTTGTCGCATCGTTACATTAATCCAGATTTTGTATGCGTTGAGAGTAGCTCCTAAATCGAACCACTTCTCCAAATGTCAAGACGCTTTGCCAAAAGTGCGATGTAAATCGCTGGAAATGGATGATTTCCTAACGACGTATAATTCGCCTTATACTCTAATAAGAGGCTGATCATTTCTTCATTTTTCAGGGTCATAGCGTTGTCTAAGGCCTTAGTTAAGCGTAATGTTGAGGTCCGTGGGTACACTTTCAAACAAAACCTCGCGGTTTCCAAATCTGCTATGCTCAAGAGTCTTTCGATTAAGTCTGTCATGTCGTCGGGCTCTACGGCTGAGACTATCATTTTAATCAAAGTACCGGCTTCTTGACCTTTTCCATCAAGGATTTTGTTCTTGATCATATTTAATCTTCGCCGATATCTCGCAAAGATGAATGGAATCCACGTACAAATCAAATTTTTCCAAAATGCTGCCATCTGTGGGATAGAAAGAGTCTAGGTGTCAAGCTTGTTTACTAATTATAACTGATTGCGGAATTCTTACTTTATACTTCTCGCGAATTAACTTAAACAATGTTAATCATATAATTCTAAAGGATCTCTCAATTGTTCATTCTAAACTTAAATAATAAGCTATTCGTTCAATGATCAAATCGGGGATGTAGCCGTAAGTTGCTTCTTGTAATTTTTCTTCGTGTTCCTTCCATTCTCGTTTCTTTTCAACAATTAGTTTTAAGGCTTTCATTATTTGTGTGCCGTATATAGGGAATTCGTAATAAAAAGATTCTGTCTGTCGTTTCTTAAATGCAAAGGTCTTAGCAATTTGTATCATTGAATTTGTTGACTTTTCTAATAAATCGCCACAAGTGACTCCGGAGATGAAATTTGTCCTAGATACTTGTTGCCATTCTAAGCATGCCTTCTGATATGCATCATACAATCTTGGATAGTATGTTTCTAAAGTAACTTCGTCTTGCACATTAGTAATTCGTTTTTCTACCTTATCTCTTGCTAATAGAGGGATAAATATTGTTGGTGTAAACCAGGGAATTTTCTCGGCTGATATATATTGTAATGGTTTTCCCGGAGGATATAGTAAAGCTCCTTTCCTTAACAATGCTTCCAGTTTCCTAGAGCCGTCTATTTTGAAGGCCCAACTTAGAGCGGTTTCGCCCCATTACGATCTTTCGTTAACATCACATTCCTCAGTGCTCAAAATCATTTCGACAGCTTGTGCTGTTCCGAACCTGACAGCAACATGTAGGGCGTTCTCTCCGTCCCTAGATGTAACTTTTAGATTAGCTTTATGTTGTATTAATATTCTTAGTACTTCGCCATTTTGATGTATGATGCATGGCGGCTACGACTGGACACCTCTTATTCTGTGATAATGAGTTTACGTTTATCTCCTCCTTAAGTAATAATTTTACATTTTCTGCTGCATAAGTACAAGGCGCCGCAGCTGCTCTTTCGAGTAACTGATGTAAATTATCAGGGAGATTTTGCATCCTCTTAGTATAATTTATTAGCAATTTTAAAATCTCGGGACTTCCTCTAGTGGCTTTTCCTAGAAGTGTTTGGTCGAAGTGATCTATTACATTCGGATTAGCATTAGCTTCTAAGAGTAACTTAATGACTTTTAACTTGCCTCGATTCACGGCATACATTAATGCCGTTGTTCCGAAGAAACTTTTTGGATTAATATCTATGCCTACAGTTATTAGTTGACACAAATATTCAAGATTTTCGCATTCCATGGCTTTCTCTAACAATTCATATTCTTCGTACAGGTGTAGATTTTTACATGCTCCTAATTTTATTTATCGAGTAAAAACATCAAAACGCCGGTATAAAATCGTTGTTAAAATGATTGATGATCCTGATATCCTATGTTGCTCTGCCCAATTTATGGAAGGTTGCAATAATATTACAATAATCTCTTCTTGGCGCCCTTGTACTCCGAGTGCTAATATTTCCTCTAGATCCACTTCCTCAACCCTGGGATAGGATTCTAAACATACTTTGATAATTGACGGCTTATCAAGAAAGCTCGCTTGCTTCATGATAGTAGTTACTTCGAACGGTGTTAAGAATAACAACCACCTAACGAGTAGTTCCCTTGCTTCGTGTTCATGTCCTTGTGCTAGCTTGGTTTTAATAACTCGGGACGTTTCCCCTTGATTCGGCGTGATTTTTAATAATAATCTGTTAATCCACTTCCGAAGGTATACAGTCATTGTAGAGCTGTGAGACAATAAGGAATTCAATAATCACTATACGGTTTCTTTTTTTTTATTTTCTGATCGAGATATTATTATGAAATTTAGATATTTCGTACTCCTACGAGTGCCCTTGAATTTTAATTTCCTGACTATCAAGGTTCAAATGTGTATTCTAAGTTTTCCAGATTTTGCCTTAATTCTACTCATTGCACGATATTGTCGCGAAATTCTAGTAAAATTTTAATATCGGAAACGCTCCCCTTTTATTGTATGGCTGCATAATTTGTAAGCCCGATTGACTCTCGTGAATTCGGACGAAGGAATCAAAAAGGAAACAAAATATGGTTTTAGTAAGAAAATGGCATGCTTAATCGAATAGTATATTTAAAACCCGTTTGCTGATTATTTCAACGAGAAGATGACTAACTGTATGTAGTCAAAATTTTTAATAATCCGCGATCTTCATTTCGTATACTTATTTCTTTTTTTTTTTTTTTTTTCTGATGCATTATAGTTAATTGTAAATAATAATATAGAGTCATATTTAAGATCTTCATTATATTTTAAAATATTTTCTTTTACTTTGCTTAGGCCTTTTCTGGTTCGATGTATGATATACGCACGCGATTCATGTGTACGACCTCGTATTTGTTAGGTTTTAGTTGCATCTTAATATTGCCGTTGCGCAAAATATCTACTACTAAATAGGGGCCTTCATACTGATCTTTTAACTTGTGAATCTGTCTGCCTTTTAGTAACCAAATGTAATCTCCGACTTTAAAATCTTGTGGATTCGCGCTCTTATCGTAATAATATTTTGCGCGCTACTTGGCTGCTATTAATTTTTCTCGCGCTATTTCCTGAATGTTGTTTAACCTTGTTGTCAACTCAATAATATAATCGTTATACGTTGGGAGGCGATCTTCGATTGCGAGCGGGTCACTCGACGGGGAACGGGCTAGCCTCCCGAAAACTAACTCGTATGGAGTGTGTTGCGTTGCTTCGTGCACCGAGGTATTATATGAAAAAGCAGCCATTTCCAGCCATTGATCCCACTGCTCGTCTTGCGATATAAATTGTTTCAAATATTCGCTTAATACATGATGACTTCTTTCGAGAGAGCCATTTGACTGTGGATGGAAAGCCGTTGTCTTGAATTGTGTGATTCTAAATCTTTTCGCGACTCTCTTCATTAAGCTGCTTAGAAAATTCGTTCCTTGATCGGTTAGAATAGCGATCGGAGCTCCGAACGTGCAAATGAAGCGCTTGATCAAAGCGTCCGCGACGGATCGCGCAGTTGCGTCCTTAAGGGCTATAGCAAGTGAATACTTAGTTAAGCAACATTGTATTGTTAATATATTATCATGTCCGTCTTCTGTGCGTACGAAAGGCCCCACTATATCTAAGGTGACCTTTTCGAAGGGTTGAACGGGTGTATCTGTGATAACCATGCGATTTTTGGTCTTGACTCGAACTAGTTTCTTTAGTTAGCAAGGTAAACACTTACGGATATACATCTGTATTTCTACTTTCATATTCTCCCAATAGAAATTCTGCTTTATGCGTTTGTAAGTTTTATTCACGCCCTTGTGCCCGCCGATAGCCGAACAATGAGATTCTTCTATGATCTTAGTACGCTCGCTCAAACTCGGATAAGTAATAGTACCTTTACAAATTATTATTTTAACTTGCGATCCTCGTAGCGTGTTTCGAATTTTATCTATTACATCGTCCCATCGTACGTTCTCAATGGAGACACTTCTTTCAAGACTAATCGATTTTATTTGCTCCTTTGAAATGAATGCCCTCAATTGTTTTAAACCAGAAACTAAATTTGCCGTAATTTTCGAGATGCTTTCGTGATATAGTCCCCGCAATATTATAATAAAGTGTCGTTTATTACTTTTCGGCATCACCCTCAATTCCCCCTCGATTAATTGAGAGAGTCGCTGCACTTCTTTACGACTTTCTAAAAGTCTTGCTCTTGATCGCAGGGCTGATGCATAGTGGATAGGAAATATAAATAATTATAATCCGTGCGCATAGATACTTGTTCTCTGATAATTGTTTCGGCGAACATTTTGCCATAAGTTTTTGTAGTTTTCCGTGTGTTCGTTCTTTTAACAGTTTCATTTGTCGTTAATTCCGGGGAAACACTATCGACATTATTAATTATTGGTCCCCCTATGTTGCTGTTGTTTGGATTATCAATGTCGTAGTCCATAGGTTCCGGCGTGGCGTGTGTATTTTCAATAGACGTTTCTAATTGGCCCTCGATTTCGTGATCTTCGGGGCGTTCTTCTGCGGTGTGATTAGCGGTCGTTGGGTCGAGCTCCTTGGGCCTCACCTTCCCCCTAAGCCCTTTAGTCCCCGTGTTTACGCTTGGAGCTTTTCTACGGTTCTCTCGATAGTCGGGCCTACTCAATTTTCCCGCACGGGTGCGAGTTATACGACCCGTCGATTCGTCGGTGATTGCTGCTGATTGCTCTAAAGCCAATTGATTTCTATTTTCGAGCGAGTCTCCTGCTTCGTTTCCCTCATCCTTGCGAATCACCATAACTGTCTCGGGTGTCTCTTCGATCGGATTTCGAGAGAGAGCATCAGCGTTAAGATTTATGCGTCCAGGTTTGTAAACAATTTCAAAATTATAATCTGTTAATTTTAATCTCCATCGCGTTGCGCGCGAATCGGGATCCCGAGAATCCTTCCACCAACATAATGGTAAATGATCTGTGCAGACTATAAATTTGGTCCCTAATAAATAATGTCGAAAATGCCGAATACCAAAAACCATGGCTAGTGCTTCTCTTGAATACGTGTCGTAGCGAGTTTCGGCATCGTTTAGCACACGGTATGCGTATGCGATCGGGCGGTCTTGTCCTATAGTGCCTTAAGAAAGTACCGCTCCGATACAGGTCAGACTGGCATCTGTAGTAAGTATGAATGGCTTTGAAAAATCAGGAAAAATTAATACGGGTTCTTTATATAATTTTTCTCACAAAATATCAAAAGCTTCTTGTGTTATTTTGTGCGGCTTCGCGATTTTTGAAAATCCGTCAATAAATCGTCTATAATAACCAGCTAATTCCAGAAATTGACGTATATTTTTAACAGTTTTCGGTCGCGGAAATTTTCTTACTGCTTCAACTTTCTTAGGATCCGGCGAAATTCCTTGATTACTTATCAAATGCCCTAAGAAGCTTACTTCTGTGCGGAGAAAATCGCATTTATCCGGTGATAATTTAAAATTAGCGGCTTTCAATCTTCTTAATAATTTCGCGAATTTTTCGTTATGTTCTTCTACAGTTTTCGCGTAAATAATGATATTGTCGAGGTAAACGCACACGACTAGTGGTCCGGAATCTAATTCTTTCGCGTCCTCGGGTGAAACAGTGAGAGCACTTTCAGGCTTCTCTTCCTCTTTCATGGGCGTATTATATATAATTCGATTAATGCACCGCATAAATGTAGCTGGCATAGAAGTCAATCCTTGCGGGCAAACATTCCACTCATAAAATCCTGAATTCATTACAGTAAATGCAGTTTTGTGACGATCTTCTGGATGTAACGGAATCTGATAATAGCCCGATGCGAGATCTAAAACCGTAAAATACGTCGAGCCGCCGAGTTGATCGAAACTATCTTGAATGTTCGGGAGTGGATAATTATCGGGTATTGTAACTTTGTTCAATTTTCGATAATCGAGGACTATTCTATACCTTGAATTTCCGTGACTGTCGTCTTTTTTTCGCAGACACCATAGCGGACTATTATAATCAGAATTTTTTCATCTCGTCAGGGTTTATGAGCATCACACAACGGTAATCCCTTTGTTCGTCGCCCCAAGCTGGAGCGCTGGATATCACACAGAGTCTCTGCACTTCGCTCTCACGATTTTTATAGTAGTCTTGGCAATCGTTCAATATCTCCTCAATTTTCTAACATTCGTTTAAGTATTGCTTCATTTCTTGCGAGTCATCTTTTCGAGAAAGCATCAAAGGATCCTGTTTTTCATCTTCTTTCCTTTCAAATGGGGCGATATCTGTTAATGCCTCGTTCATTGCATCGAAATTATATAGCTCTATGTTTTCATTCTCTTTCTTCGAATCATAGACCTTACCTGTTTGAGTCTTTGTAAAAATATCATTGAAATTCTCGTAATTGTTGTCGGACGGATGCATTTTCCCAATTCTCTTTCTTACTTTTAAGGATTGTGGAATTGCGCCCTTACTGGTAATATTCTTCTTACGAGTATTTATCTCTGCAACATGACTGTCATCGCTGTCATCCCCCAAGTACGGTAACTTGGAGCCCGAATTGCAATATTGCGTTAACTTTTTATCTCGAAAACGTATCTTTTTCTTTCGCGTAGTTACCTCTGAAGGAATTAGGGCTGCGCTTGTGTCTTTTTCGTTAGGTGGGCGTTCCGCTGTACTGTTCTCGGTTACTCGGGGAATGTCGATCGGCTCGAGTCCCTCGCGTGCATCATCCTGCATGTCGATTACGACATTATCACTCTTATTTGCGTTTCCTCTTAGATCTCCGTTATTCTTTGAAATAGTATGATTTTTATTATTTTCTCCTTGAGTACATAAATATACAGTTTCCATGTCTTCATTTAAACAATAGTCTTTTATTTTTATATTTTGTCCATTCCTGTTACAACTTTTTATTGCTTTATTTTCATTATTATCCTTGGCAATCCGTGCTTGGCTTCCGTGGCATGGAGGCGTCGGCGCACTAGATTCCAAATATTCATTTTCGTCAGATTCCATCATTTCATAATGATACTTATTTATTCTTGCATTCTTATAATCTTCTGCGATTTTCAACTTAGGCATACTGCCTCCTTGCTGCTCAAGCATATAGCGTTCAAAATTTGTATCCACATCGTTTATTATCTCTTGAATTTTTTCGCTCTTTTCCACAGGGTCAAAATGCTGACATACTTCGTCTCGTAATAATTCTGCTTTAATTCTTAAATTTTCTCTTAGCTTCCTCTTTTGTCTCCTTGACATATTCTCATAAACATTTGGAGATTTTGACTTTTTTTCATAAGCCAACGCGCGCTCTATATCATGAAACTTATCCATTTCAAGCCTATCATTGATTGCATGTAATCGGCCCCATGAGTAATTAATACCATCTTCCGGCTCCACTTCTCTTAGATACAATCGTCCCATAAGTCTCTCATATTTTTCCATTATTTCTTAAACAGTATCACTTTCTCGTATATTCTCGAGGTTTCTATCCTCCTCATAATCTGCTGCAATATCCTCATCACTGTCGGACGAATAATTATTTAAATTTTTAGACCTTATAACTTTTGTCTCAGTTTTACTCATCAATTTTCCAATTGAATTAATACCATTATCTTTGCTCTGGCATACATACACATTTTCAGCGTCATACTCAGCGCCTTGAATTACCTTTGTATTATTTATTACACCTTTTGCCTCATTCTCACCTTGGGAATCTACAAAAGTGTCATCATTATTTTCTTCACAGCAATCAAAGTTAATCCCTCTTTCCAATGAAGATTCCTCAATTATACTCTCTCTTCGGCTCACTGGGCTCGATAGAGTTTTAATGCTTTCCAACGGCACCTCTTGTACGTATGCACAATTTATTGTCTCGCCCCCCTGCGGCGCGATCGTCCCGTCTACCTGCATGGGCCCACTCGCATCCGAACAATTCTCTCGACTTGTCTGATTCTCCGGGGTCGACTCGAAAGTGTTATTAGCAAGAAAAATATTTTCTAGAGACTTAGCACGCTCCTTTCGAAAATCTCTAGTGGCTCTTTCAAAGGGCCTCTCCGATACGACCCTCTTATCGGCACCGTTCTTTGAGCCCCACGACTCATCAATGTATTCATCATTTTGAAAGTTTTGCATATCATTAATAAATGGATATTCTATATTTGCTAATTCGAGACAATTCCTCTCGTCACAGATTTTTGCACTCGTTTGTTGAAAGAAATCGCTACCCAATATTCCTGCTTCTTTGATTGGAGACTATGATTCATCAGAGACTATATGAAAGTAAATATTCAAACCGTCGTAATTGACTGTTATTGTTCCTAAAGTCTTTATTGACATTGAGGTTATTCCTTGTAACAAAATTATTTCTTGTGAATTTATTGGCAAATATATAGGAACATGTGAAATTTTCAGTAAGTTTGGCGAAGACCCGGTGTCTAACATAAAAATAGCAGGACGTGTTAGTTCTTTAATATCAATCTCAATTCTTCTGATTTAAGTTGACTGTTGTCTCGTAGAGGGTACACTCGCTCCCTGGGTCTCTGGGATCGGGCGAGCGTTCGAAGCGGCAGCCTCTCCGCCCGCGTGAGGATTGCCGCGACCGTTTCCCGAGGGCAAATTCCCTTCTTGTTGATCTCTCATAAACTTATAACAACTGCGCTTAGAGTGCCCCGGTTTTTGACAGTAATAACAAACGAAATTTGCAGGTAGATTAGAAGTTGTATTATTCGGATTCGGATTATTATTATTATTATTATGATACCTCATGTTATTATTTGAAGTTGCTCCGTTATTTGGATTAAACCGATTATTGTTATTATTATTATTAAAATTATTCGGACGATTTCCGAAACGATCATTGTTCCCATTAAAGTTGTTTTGACGGATATTACTATTATTGTCGCTTTTCGGATAATAATTATTCCCTTCACGCGGTCTTTCGAAACGAGTGTTATTCATTGTGTTGGATCCTGCATCTCGAGAGAAGTTATTATAGCGAAAATTTCTTTCGAATCCGTTAGGATTATTACTCCGATTGTACAATTGTTGATTATTATCACGATTATTATTCCCATTAAAAGATGAAAATCGGTTATTACCGGGATTCCAATTCGATTGAGGCGGACGGTTATTATTTAATTGTAGGCAAAATTTTAAACAATTTATTGCGTTGTGCCCAATTTCGTTACAAAAATTGCAAGTTACTTCAGGGGTCGCTTCTACAACGTTCACTCTCCACGTTTCTTTTGGTTTTTGGCGTGCATCTTCTCGTCTTGGATTCTCTTCACTTTCACCCGTATACGCGAAGTCCCTTTCGATTTCTAAAGCTTTCTCACGTGCTTTTTCAAGCGTCTTGATGTCGCCCATTCTCGTCTGAATTTCCTACCTAAGCCCTCTAATGAAAAATCGAATACAATCCTTTTCTAATTCTGCATTGAAAGTAGCATCGGTATCCGTCGCTCTTCCTTCACGAATAGCGGCCTTTTTGATTTCTTTCTCAATTTCTCGGAGGCGATTCGAATACACTACAACGCTTTCCGTCGGGCGCTGCTTAATCTTAGCTAATTCACCCGAAACCTCGTGATATGTTTTTGATGATCCGAAATTGTTCTCGAAAAATTTTATTATTTCATCGATTGTTGTAAATTTGTGTCCTCTCGCACACGATCGAGCATCTCCGAAAAGTCGCATTCAAATGAGACTTGCAAAATCTTCTTCATTCCCTGGCGGAAGGATATCTCGAGCTTCCGTACAGCTATCGACGAATTGGGTTAGTGATATATTCGATCCGTTAAAGCGCGGAATTAAATCGGGCGTATCTTTGAGAGAAATTCGGTTTCACTTTCGTCTAAACTATCTATCCTTATGTCGTCGGTGTAACTTAAACGCGTTTTAGGATGAAATAATGGCGACGGCTTTATTATATTTCCCGTAGGGGTAGCAAATACTTCTTCACTTTCTGTAGTAGTCTGATTGTTGACCGGGCTAGTTTTAAGCGCGGCGTCTCCCCAAAAAGTCGTGATCCGTCGGCGAATATAATCGTATACGTTCGAAAATTTTTCACCTCTCCTAAGTTTTGCGCTCAACTCGTCGGCGTTCTCGGGACTTTGAAAATAATCGTCTAAAACTTCTTGTTTAATACAAGGACTTAATTGATTTTTCAATTGTGTCACAAATTTAGCCCGTAATTCTTCTGTTTCTTTCGTTACTTCGTCTGCCGACTGTGCAAATGATTGCTTTGATAACGTCTCTAAATGTTCGTATATTTGCACTTTTCGTGTTTCTATCGAATTTACGGGACTGATTTTATCGTGAATTTCCTTTGGTGGCGTTGTTTGATTTTCTGTTGCTTGGGAAATGATTATATTTTTAATGGTCGAGTTTATTTCGGGATTAGACCAATCGATCATATCCTTGGTATTTAGAAATTCAGATAAGGTCAGATTTACGGCGAATTCGTTAGATAAACTTTTTTCTGGTTCTGTTACGTTCGATTCTTGCGTAATCTCTCTTAGGGTGGCAGGAAAATGCTCTGGCTGCACAGAAATGAGGCTCGAATGCACAGATGTAGAAAGGGACGGGGCTTCAGAGCACACGGACTCTGGAGCGACTACCGTAGAGTTTGCGTGATCTAATTTGCTGAGCTTTAAGAGGGACGGCCATAGACGGGGCGGTTTCGGAGGAGCTGGTAAAATCGAGACACTCACGCTGGCTTGCTTGTTAGGACTATCGTCTTCGTCGTCAATGACTTTGTTTTCTCTATAAGTACTGAATAATTTTCTGTCTACTCTTTGTTTTCCTTCGTGAATCGATTTTCTTGCTCTAGGGCGCGCATAGGGGGCATCTAAATGATATTTGGACAATCTTCTTTCTATTCTTTTATAACTTTGCTTTGCGTCCTTTTCTAGTATTGGATTTACAGGAGTGTCTTTCTCTTGTGATTCCTTGTATCTTTTTATTATTGCTATATCCGCACTTTCTAAAATACTATCGTCAGAGTCAAACGTTAGATTTCCACGGGTTTTAGTTATGTTTTCCTCTCCATTTGTCGTGGTTTTATCGCTATCATCGCTACTCGACATACTTGACTTCTTCGCGTGACTTTAATTTTTTTTAATTTTCTCTCTCGAGTTTACTCGATTGAATTTCCCTCTCAGCAAATGCGAATAGTGCGTCAAACTTTTTCCCTATCTCAATTTGAAATTCCGACAATTCAACTCTATTTCTCAAATTTGCTTCTACTTTTTCGTCGTTACTTTGGCGTTTTCCGAACGCTGAACTTAATTTTTCTTCCGACGGTTCTGAATTTTCGCTTTTAATGGTCTTTAACACTGCTAATTTCCTTCCGCCCCTTCTGTTTTTTCGCGTGACTTTAGTTGAATTACCCTCAATGTTCATTTATTTAATTTGTGTCAAAAGGATTGAATACAGGTCGCTAATTAAAGCGATACTACTGTTTCGGAAGGATTATTTGCAAAACAGGTCGCTAATGAAAGCGATGCTACTGCTTTTCAAACTTTTTGAAGGATTATTTGCAAAACAGTTCGCTAATGAAAGCGATGCTACTGTTTTTCAAACTTTTTGAAGGATTATTTGCAAAACAGGTCGCTAATGAAAGCGATGCTACTGTTTTTCAAACTTTTTGGAAGGATTGGAATAAGGACTACACAAAATACAATAATTTCACTGATTTGACATGATTCCAATTTTTGACTTTTGACGAGTTTTTCCCAAATAATTGTTTAAATTGTTCGAAATTTCTGCGTTTCAAAATAGATTCCCGGCTCCGATGCACCAAAAAGAATAAGTGTATAACCTGCTATGTCCTCAACTGATGAGAGTTGTCAACGGACAGTAACTCTACGGGTTAGTTACTATTATAAGTACGGACGAGGACAAAGCTCCAACGCATGGAGCCTGAGCGCCGTCGGTACCTGACTACCTTCGCGATCTTAATAGAACAGCCTCCAGTAGCCGCCGGGAAAATACATTGAAATCGCGCTAAATCCCTGATTTGTTATAAACACTCTAATTAACGACCCTCTAACAACACTTCTTATCAACCACTAAGGCGAGACGTTACTCTAGTCGTTATGCGAGAACCTCGGACTAAATTGTATTTAATTCTTGTACAACAATATTAATTACGCGCCCTGATCTATTAAAAGAGAAAGAGAGAAAAAGAGTGCAAATGGAGGCGCATAGCCTAGTGGTGTATATGTATAAGTCGCTTACCTTGTTCTTTTTTCTGCTACCGAGCTGCTCTGCTACCAGCACGTCCTCTCAGTAAGTGTATGAACTCAGCTTCCAAAGCGTAGCGAATGCGAAGGCGATTTGGGTTCGACAAGGATCGGGAATTGTCGGGTTTAAAGTACACTCGCGATATCAATTTAATTCGATTTATTCGCTTTTAAACAAATTTCAAATAACGTTCGCTCGCAACTAACTAAAATCTTGCGCTGATTGTAATTCTTTCAAGAAAAACGACAAACGACAACACGACTTCTGAGTCTCGACAATTAACAAAATCTGAGTTGATTGTTACAAAAATATTCTAAGTCTCGATGATGACAAAATCTTCAAGTGTCTGTCAGAGCGAAAATTCTAAGTCCGAAAATATCGAAATTTTATAAGTCCAATACAGCCGAAAAAATTCTAAGTCCCGAATGAACCGAGCTCCTGCAGAGCTTACGCACGCGACGATTTTTTTGATCGAACTGGCTATCGCGAATCTGCTGCCGGGTCCTTATATACCTTTTGAACTACGGCAATCTGTTGCTTACTTGGTTCCTACGGAATAGCTTTTTGGCCAACAGGAGGGCTCGGATGCATTACATCTCCTTATTTAGCATTTTCTAGGACACGATCGCGTCCCCGTGGCCCAATGAAAAAATTCGATTCCGTGTACGCTCTCTAAGCCTTTCTGCTCTGGTTTGCTGTCAGAGCCATTGTAAATTATCATTTTATGGTGGGCTACTCGAATTTTTTCTGTGAATTTGAGAGCTGCACCTTACTATCCGCCGCGCGGTGTCGTTTCTAATGCCGGCTTGAATAGTTTTATTTGTCATGCGGCAACTTCCATTCGCTTCGGAGGTTTATTTTTCTCGTTTGTACTAGCCATCGTACATCCTCTAGGCAGTGCTTCTCCTTACGGCGGCATCGGGCTATGCTAGCTGTGCTCGAGCGTTCCGCCAGATTCCAATAACTTTGCACGTGTTGGTTCTAGGCAGCCTTCGATTGGCGGCCCTTTTACTTTTTTCATGTTGCCGAGCTGCGTTCTCCTGCTAAAATGTGCGAATGACGATCTAGTTCACTTTTTCTTCTTCTTGCTTTCCGTTGTTCTGCTGTGAGTGATTTCTATTCTTTCGTCGATGCTGCTGAGCAGTGCTTGTTTCTTAGCAGGTGTGTGTGCATCAAGGTGCCTGTTTCGCTTCGCCTTTCACTCCACGGTCATAATGTGTGCAGCATACCTGTGTGTCTCTTTGGTGGTGTGCCACCGTTGTAGCGCCGTGGTGTGCGTGCGTATAGGTGTGCTTTCCTAGTGATGTCCTTCTGCCGTAGCTCCATAGTGTGCGTGCGTATAGATGCGCCTCCTTAGTAGTGGTCCTCTACTATAGCGCTGTAGTGTGCGTGTGTATACGTGTGTCTCCTTAGTAGCGGTCCTCTGCTATAGCGCTGTAGTGTTTGTTTGGCCCTTCACCTTCTGCATCTCTTGCTCTATTGTTTCTATGAATCGATGTTTTTTGGCTTTGATTCTACTTTTATACTTTTTCGTGCTTTTAGTTATTCCGCGCGTTCACGTTTATGTCTTGTTTAATCGTCATTATTATACTTGAGTCTATGATTATTATTGATTATTAGAAATGATTTTACTTATTAACTCTTGAACTAAATTATAGTTTTACTTCATACCACGTTGTCGTTTCTCGCTTTTATTTAATTAATCTTTATTGTCGTTCTCTATTTAAATTTTTTCAATTATGAAATGGTAGCGTTCTGATGTCAAGTATAGTATTACTTTGTGCTGTCGGGCGTGTTTCCGACTTATGTGTTTTGAATTTCCTAAATCTCATTATACGCTACATTCTAATGGGAAGGGTATTGATTGACTTGTTTTACAACAAATAACTTTACTATTTTTAATATATCAAAAATGCGAAAGAAGTGAGCATTTCACACCACAAATCATACAAAAACTTTCCAGTTTCACATGATTTTATTATTGCACTTGTGATCCAGATCTTCCTTCCACCTTGTTTTTTTTCTCTTTTTAGTAGTTGCTAGGTCTAAGCGCTCTTTGATTTGATTTACGAGCACATCCGTCGCCAAGTTAGTATCCTCTATACAATATACACTCCAGTTTTTATTCCTCGCAATGCTTATTAATTTTTTATAATTTACATAAGTTTCCGGTTGTTTTATTTTGTTCTTTACTTTGTTTAATGCGATAAATGTTGGGTAGTGATCTGTTATTGAAAATTTTATTTTGTACGTAGTTGTTGTTAAATTATTTGTTTTGATAAAAATATTGTCGATACTGGAACCCTTTGCGACTCCGATTGGCGGCTTGGTGATACCAACAAATCTAGGGATGTACCCTTTCTCAAGGAAATTACAAAAGAATTTCTGGCTAAGGTTATCATATTCTAGTAAATCAATGTTGAAATCACCTATTACTAGGTGATTTTTAACACATTTATTCGCAGCTAAAATTTATTTAACTCTAGAATAAATTCCGATTTCGGAATCCCGTGTGAACTATAAAACGCTGACACCTCAAGATTACTTTTTGTTAGAATATAAATAGTACATTTGTCTGTACACTATACCATAGCATCTAGAGATAGGATGCGCAGAAGCGCTGTGCGCAACTACTCGACAGTGAGTCTCGTCTCGTTGCGCACCGTAGGTAGCAAAGCAAATAGGATAGACACACGCATGTGCGACTCCCTACAAGTACTATATATATTTGAGTCGTACGATATATAGTCTCTGCGTGAATACGACACTAGGCATGCTCTGTATATAAGTGTTTCATAAGCTACAAAAAGAACCTAGCCGAAGTGATCAAAAGATCAATCTTTTCCTAAAATTTCAACTCAATTTAAACCTTTTTACTCCCGCAATCGTACGACATAAAAAAAACATTTTTTTTAGTTTTTGATTTTTATCTCAAAAACTAGTCGCCAAAATTGCTTAAAATTTTTATAACTAGTAGATATCGTTGTTTCTTATTGTCATGAATTTTTTCAAAACATTTAACTATTTATTTTTTGAGTTATATATGTTTATCGAAAAATTACCTTTTATATCATAAAAAATGAACAGATCAGTCAATCTAGAAAATCTTGCGGGAAAAAGTAGACAAATTTATGTTCTTTTAGATACACTATTGTTGAATATATTGTATAAATCATATCATTATAAAAAAGCAAAAATATTTTTTCAAAAATAGAAAAATGGCTATAATATGGCCATAAAAGGTCGAGAATCATAAAACAAAAAAATGACCTAAATTCAGAATTAGAAAAAAATATATGCATGTCAAATTTTATTACGATCCGTCGCATGGTTCCAAAATATGGCGGTATATACGTACATACACAACACACACACACACACAGCACACCACCACACACACCACACACACACACACACACGACACGCAAACACACACACACACAGCATCGCCATCCACGGACATTTTCTAAAAACATATGATTCGTACTCCAAACACCCTCCAAATGCGTTTCCACGAAGTATTAGCAAAACTGAAAATTTTACTATACAAAGCTTCCTCTTGAGGAGGAAGCAAAAAATAAATAGTTAAATCTTTTGAAAATATTCATGACAATAAAAAACAACGATATCTACTAGTTGTAAAAATTTTAAGCAATTTTAGCGACTAGTTTTTTAGATAAAAATCAAATACTAAAAAAAATGTTTTTTTTTTATGTCGTACGATTACGGGAGTAAAAAGGTTTAAATTGAGTTGAAATTTTAGGAAAAGATTGATCTTTTGATCACTTCGGCTAGGTTCTTTTTGTAGCTTATGAAACCTTTTAGTTTAAAAGATATTAAGATTCAAATTCTTCAACTCTCACCCTGTATACTCTGTGTGACTGAACATTATTATTTTTGTTAAACCATATAATTTGATAATTAAAGCTTAATATATTTTGAGAGTTTTCATACTTTTCAAGGAGTTCACGAAGCTCTATCCTTTTCATATCCACCTTAACCCCCAGCCCCCTGATACCCCTCCACTACAAGTGTCTTCCTAACTTATCCTTTTAGTATCGAATAGTAGCGAATATTTAAATCAAAGAATGAGTTGATTGTCCAATGCAATTATCTGCCACTAGCAGAATAGGAGGAAGCTAAGTGCCAATGACTTGGCAGCGGTTTTTTATAATAGTATCATATATATATATATACTAGTGGGGCTTCGCCCCCCTGCTCGCTCCGCTCGCCAACCCCCCATTTCAGTTTCTGTGACACTAAGACACTGCGTTTGAATGATTTTTACACTTAGATACTAAAAATCACGGTGCGAACTACCTAGACTTCGTTATCAGCCACCTTGTACACCTCTCTCATATGATTTATTTATCCAGACACAAAAAACCATGTAGCGCACCACCTAGCCCTTGTCACCAGTCACTCTGTACACCTAGACACCACCCTCGAATGATTTTCACACCTAGACACTAAAAACTATACAAAAATGTATTTATTAATTTTGTTCTGTAAGTTGAATCTTCGATAATATTTGTTATTTAGATAATTAACAATGATGAACAGCTTTTCAGGCGCAATTAGTCGAGATTTGAGTGAAAAAATTGTTTTACCAGATAAGGCGGACTCATCTACCACCCATGAACCCAACTCGATTCTTATTACCCACGAGCAACAAGAGCCCTGAAATTAATAGGAAGCTATAAGTAAGCACTAACCTATAGTATTAACTTATGCATCAAAAGCGATTGTGCCTAATGCCACTCAAGCAATTGCAACATCGTGCCGTTGCAAATCAGTGAAACATAAAAAATCACAACTATCGCCTATTTCGCTAATATCATAATGATAGCAGGAACAATTTCGGAGAAAATAATACATACATAGACTGTTATGATAGTTTTCTACTAAAACTAATACAATTCGAACATCAAATTGTTTTGTTAAGAAAATAGTTACAAAAGATCAAAATGATTTAAAACAATGTCAATATGTTCAAGGAGCAATCCAATTGTAACTTTTCTCGACTGCGCCAAGGCCTTTGGTACAGGCGACATAGTATCCTAACTTAATACATACTGTCATTAGTGATGAGGGGGCCAGGCTTGTGCTATCTCTTATATCTTAGTAATAGATATCAAAGGAGTTAGAATTGATGTGTAATACTGTGACTACTTACTACTAAAATACCGGTCTCGGTACCTCATATTACGATATTGGCCACTGTTATTTATTCTGTACATAAATGATATCTGCAACAAAATACCTCAAGGGAAGCTATTCTGTCATCGCCATGATACTGCAATAATGCATCTGGACAGTTGTGGGTAAGCCAAGGGTCATACTATGAATAACTTTTTGTTTGCGCAACACATAATGGCTGCGGTAAATAAGCTATTTCGTTGAATGTAGTATTTAAATCTGATGTGTTTGACCTTCTGGAGCTCCGTCACGTTTCCACGATCATGTTGTAGACGTAAGGAACAGACAAAATAACTAGAGTAGTGAAACACAAAATATTGGGAATGTAGTTGATATAATTTGAAGGTGTGAATATGCACCGTATTGGTTTATATGATAAGCGTTACTCCTGTGTTCTTTTTCTGCCACCGTAGTCTGCTCTGCTACCAGCACTCCTCTCAGTAATTTATGAAGCTCAGCTCCAAACGTAGCGAACTGCGAAGGGCGATTTGCGTTCGACAAGGACGGAATTGTCGGTTTTAAAGTACACTCGCGATATCAATTTATTCAGATTTATTTTCGCTTTAACAAATTTCAATACGTTCTGCTCGCCAATATCTAACAATCTTTGCGCTGATTCTAATTCTTTCAAGAAAAACGACATAATACCGACAACACGACTTCTGAGTCTCGACATTAACAAAATCTGAGTTGATTTTACAAAAATATTCTAAGTCATCGATGATGACAAAATCTTCAAGTGTCTGTCAGAGGTGCCGAAAAATTCTAAAGTCCGAAATATCGAAATTTATAAGATCCAATACAGCCGTAAAAAATTCTATAGTCTCGAATGACCGAGCTCCTGCAGATGCTTTACGACGCGACATTTTTTTGATTCGAAACGGCTATCGCGGAATCTGCTGCCGGTGTCCTATATACTGGTCTGAATACGGCAATCTGTTGTTATTGTTCCTACGGAATAGCTTTTTGGCCACAGGAGGGCTGGAGGCATTACATCTCCTTATTAGCATTTCTAGGACAGCGATCGCGGTCCCCGGGCCCAATGAAATCCGATTCCGTCGTACGCTCTCTAAGCCTTTCGGCTCGCGTTTGCTGTCAGAACGATTGGTATTATTTTATGGGTTGGCTACTCGAATTATTTTCGGAATTTGAGAGCTGCACCTTACTATCCGGCCGCGCGGTTGTCGTTTCTAATGCGCGTGAATAGTTTTTTTGTCGATTGCGGGCAACTTCCATTCGCTTCGGAAGGTTTAATTTTTCTCTTTGTACTAGCCATCGTACTATCCTGCTATGGCAGTGCTTCTCCTTACGGCGGCATCGGCGTGCTAGCTGGCTCGGCGTTCCGCCAGACTTCCATAACTTTGCGACGTGTTGGTCAGCAGCCTTCGATTAGGCGGCCTTTTACTTTTTTCATGTTGCCGAGCGCGTTCTCCGCTAATGTTTCGTCGCGAGATGAGATCTAAGTTTCACTTTCTCTTCTTGTTCCGTTTTTTCTGTCTGTGAGGATCTATTCTTTCGTCGATGCTGCTGAGCAGGTTGTTTTCTTAGCAGGTGTGTGTGCATCAAGGGCCTTGTTTCGTCCGCTTCCACTCCCGTCTAATGTGTTGCGCATACTGTGTGTCTCTTTGTGGTGTGCCACCTTGTGCCCGTGTGTGTGTGCGTATAGGTTTGTGCTTCCTAGTGGTCCTTCTGCCGTTTAGCTCCATAGTGGCGTGCGTTATAGATCGCGCCCTTAGTAGTTCTCATCTAACTGTCGTCCTGTAGTGGCGTATACTTCTCCTTCGTAGCGTCCCCTAAGCGCTAGTGTTGTTTGGCCCTTGCACCTTCTGCATCTCTTGCTCTTATTTTCTATGAATCGATTTTGCTTATTCTACTGTTAATTGTTCGGTGTTTTAGTTATTCGCGCGTTTCACGTTTATGTCTTGTTTAATCGTCATTATAACTTGTCCTAGATTAATTATTGAATTAGAATGATTTTACTAATTAACTTTGAACTAACTTATGTTACTTCATACCACGTTGTGGTTTTTCGTTTTTTTAATAATCTTTATGCGTTTCTATTTAAATTTTTTCACTTATAAAGTTGTAGCGTGTTTCTGATGCAAGTAATATATACTTTGTGCTGCGGTCGTTTTCGCGACTATGTCGGTTTTGGAACTTTCCTAATCTCATTGTACGCTACATTCTAATGAGAAGGGTATTGATTGGACTGTTTTCACAAATAAACTTTACTTTTTAATATATCAAAATGCGAAAGACTTTTACTGAGGATTTCACACCACAAATCATACAAAAAACTTGCCAGTTCACATGATTTTATTATTGGCACTTGTGATTCCAGACTCTTCCTTCCACCTTGTTTTTTTCTCTTTTTAGAGTGCTTCGGCTAAGCGCCTTCTGTGTGACTGAACATTATTATGTTTCATATAATTTGATAATAAAAGCTTAGTATATTTTGAGAGTTTTCATGGTTTTATAAAATGTCCGTGCAGATGGTTTTGTCTGTGTGTGTATGTGCGTGCGTGCGTGCGTGCGTGCATGCGTGCGTACGTATACTGTTATAATTCTGGAACTACGTGATCGATCGTAATAAGATTGGACGTGCATATATGTTTTCTGATTTTGAATTCGAGTAAACCTATCCTTTTAGTATCGAATAGTAGCGAATATTTAAATCAAAGAATGAGTTGGTTTTCCCATGTAATTATCTACCACTAGCAGAATAGGAGGAAGCTAAGTGCCAATGACTTGGCAGCGGTTTTTTAATATTTGTAATAACAATGGTCCATTACAAAGACCGCCATTAATATCTAAATTCTTAAGCGCAACAAACTATTGCCCACTTTTTCAAGATTAATTAATGTGGTGGTAATTCATTTGTTGCCAACAAAACTGTTTCTATAAATTTTTTCAATTATTGTAGCTTGATCGATTGTTTTGCCTTCTTCGATAAATGTCCATTATAACATTATGTATTAAAGATACTTGTCTATTTATATTTTTGTATGTTTAAATATTAATTGTGGTGACGGATAAGCTGCTGAACGAGATTAAAAATTGTATAAATATAGCTACCCCCAGAAAAAGAAAGAGTAAACAAGGCGGAAGAAAAAGCTGGATCACAAGTGCAATCATAAAATCATGTGAAACTAAAGAATTTATGTATAATTTATGGCAACTGGATATAAGCAATCACCAACTCAAATCTCAGTATAAAAAATATTCTAAAATTTTAGATAAAGTTATTAGAGATGCTAAAGTCAAATATGATAAAAACCTAGTCCAAAGCAATACGAACAATCCAAAAAAGCTGTGGGAAATTATTAATTGTAAAATAGGCAATAAAAAATCCAAGGAAGCCATAAATCATATAAAAATTAATGACAGGAAAGTAACTGATAAAACAGAAATAGCCAACAATATGAACAGCTTTTTCAGCGAAATAGGTCGAGAGTTGAGTGAAAAAATTGTTAAACCAGATAATGCGGAACTCATACTACCACCCATGAACCCAAATTCGATTTTTATTAACCCAACGAGCATGAGTGAGGTAATATCAGTAATCAATGCTTTAAAAATTAGAAGTGGTGGAATTGACTTGATAAACTCCAAGACCCTGAAATTAATAGGAAGCTATATAGCTGAAGCACTAACCTATATTATTAACTTATGCATTCAGAAAGGTATTTGGCCTAATGCACTCAAGAATGCAGAAATTGTGCCAGTTTTCAAATCAGGTGAAAAACATAAAATCACAAACTATCGGCCTATTTCGCTAATATCTAATGTAGCAAAAATTTTCGAGAAAATAATACATAATAGACTGTATGATTTTGTTACTAAAACTAATATAATCTCCGAACATCAATTTGGTTTTGTTAAGAAAATAGTTACAAAAGATGCACTAAACTATTTAACAAACATATTGTACAATAATGTTGACAAGAGCATCCCAACTATTGTAACTTTTCTCGACCTGGCCAAGGCCTTTGATACAGTGGACCATAGTATCCTACTTGATAAACTATACTGCATAGGAATTAGGGGGCAGGCTTTGTTGCTACTCTCTAGTTATCTCAGTAATAGATATCAAAGAGTTAGAATTGATGGTAGTGCTGGTGACTACTTACTAATAAATACCGGGGTACCGCAAGGTACGATACTTGGGCCACTATTATAATAAACAGAATAGCTGTACATAAATGATATCCTGCAAAAAATACCTCAGGAAGCTATTCTGTCATACGCCGATGATACTGCAATAATTGCATCTGGGGACAGTTGGTTGGAAGCTCAAGATAACATGAATAACTTTTTGTTGCGCATACACAAATGGCTTGCGGTAAATAAGCTATCTTTAAATGTAGATAAATCTGTGTGTATGACCTTCGGGAGCTACGTCGACAGTGTTCCAGATCATTTAGACGTAAGGATACAGGACAAAAAATTAACTAGAGTAGGAAACCACAAATATCTGGGAATAGTTATTGATTATAATTTGAAGTGGGAAATGCATATGCTACATATTATTAAGAAAACTAAATATCTAGTGTATATCTTTTACAAAATTGCTAAATCAATGCCAACGGAGACTTTGATGATAATATATTATGCTTTTTTCCACAGCATTATAAGCTATGGCATCATAGCGTGGGGAGGTGCGTATAAAAATTATAGAGATTTGAGACTATCATGATCTCAAAACGCAATACCATAACTCAAAGAGTATTACTAGAAATAAGAGCATAATTGTACCTATAAATAAAAAGCGAATAAGCGATAAAAATAGTTATATAAAAGCTATCTCAACGTTTAATTCACTGCCAAACGATTTGAAAGTACTAGATATATGCAAACCCAGTCAATTAAAAAGAATTAAGGAGTGGATTAAATCAAATTGTTATATTTAAAATAGTTTATATATGAAAATATTGCTGTATTTATTTATTTTTTTTGTATAATTATAATGCCAGTGCGATCAGATAACCTTGTTTATCTTTGCGGGAATGCGGAGTGTATTATAATATCNAATAATAAATAAATAATAATAATAAATAATATATCAAATGTCTATCTTTTAGTTGAATTATTAATCATGTCATAATTTATATTATGGTATAAGCATGGTATAATTTGTATATGCATATAATGCTGTAGAGTAGTGAGGAGGCCACTACTAGTTTTTATGCGTAAATATATAGTATAAGTTTTAGTTTTTTAGTGTTTTTTTTTTTAATATTTATAACTTTATTAGATTATAATTAAATGCCAGGCCTGCGGTCAGATAACTGTGTTTATCTTTGCAGGAATGCGGAGTATGTAATTATTCTGTATTTATTTCTGGTGAATAAATATCTAAATACTTGATTAATAAGATCGGGAAACCCTCAATAAACAAATAATTAAAAGATACGTTTATAAATAAGAGCATCAAAAATCCTTAGAATGTTTTAGCTGATGATAATACAAAATAATAAAATATAGCAAATAAAAAAATCCTTAATCTTAGTAAGCGCAATACCGCTATGCATAGTTTAAACGAATTTACCATACACACTCTAAAAACCTTAATACGCGATGGAGATAAATTGTTATTAAACAAATTCAATAATGTTGTTACCAAGGTGTTGGAGATATACATCTCTAGTTTCTATCTCCTGCTTCAACTTGTCCTCGTCGGCAACGTTTTCCACGAGGAAAGTGTTCACTTTGGTGGGCAGAAAAGCGTCGAAACTTGCATTCAACTCCAGCACTATCTTTACCCTGAACTTGGTCTGAATTTTCTTGCATTTTGATATATTGTACTTCTTGTTGATCTCCAAATCCTTAATTTTTTTCGAAGGCAGGAGTGGTGGAGTTTTTGCCAGTGCATTTAGCGAATCCATCCTTAAAGAAAATAATGAAACTATATATAAGAGCTTATTATAGTATTATAGACTGCCCATATTGTACTTACATGTAGACAAATTATCCGTCTAATGTTGATGTCGTTGATTCAGAATCCGATGTATAATGCTCACACAAATGCAGCGAGCAGAGAATATCCTGGCGTACCGTCCAGAGCCAGTTATTTATAGCGCAGACGTTTTGCAGTGCACAGTTTACTTTTCAGCTAGGAAGATGATGCGTGCACACTATGGGTGGTACGCAGCCCAAGCTCATATAAATTATTAAATTATACCTATCTTATTTAATAATAATTAAAAATTATTTTTGACAATTATTTTTATAAGAATATTTTTTGATCAATACATATATTTTGATTTGACTACTATATTGATATTCATATTTTTAAAGGAGGTAGATATCAACGAGGAGCCGACGCTGCTCCAGGCGAAAATCAGCAGTCCAGCCTCAAGCTCAGCATACCCGCACGATATTCCGCAACAAGTCCAAGCAGATCGTCACAGACACGACGTGTACATAAATGCTGGACACAGATAGTAAAACACAGCAACGTGCTCGGAACCCCTAGCTAACATCGATGGATTGCAAACTGCGAAGTGCGACATAGAGATCGAGTCGACAACGTGCGTGATCCACGGATAATCGATCGAAGCTTGACCGTAACTTCGCCAAGTTTTTGCTTACTGCAGTTCTAAAAAGATCCCGTTGGTTTCAATTCTAACGACCATTTTTGCTTGTACCAGAACCATACACAAAGGCAACACAAATTGATATAATAAGTAAGATCTCGAAATTAGCAGAAGACTACGAGGCCTTCTTGTTCTTCCACAGGCCGAGAACGAGTTCGAGAAATGTGACTATGGTAACCATCTCACCGAATCCGAGGACGATGAAAATGACGAGATCGTCGAGGACAATGAGCGAAAATTTGCGTATATAGATCGTCTTTGTATGAAGATGGAGAATAGCCACACAAGCGCGCCGAATTGGGGACCGGGACAGGTACATCACAACGATGGACTAGGCCCTGGACATCGACAAATTGCATCATCAGAACATGCTGGGCTGCCACATCAAGAGCGAGACTGATAGTGTGATCAGTGGCCACTCTTAGCTCGGTCCTCAACTACTGCAGGGGCTCTCTCCACTTGTCCTCGACGACGAACCTGTCGGTCGCAAGGACGACCTTCGTAGCTGGTCGTTTGAGTTGTATACCAGAGGCTTCTAGCTCAATGGCAACCAGATACTCTAACTCCAAGACCTCATATTCAATTATTTCTCCGGAGTCGAAAATTAACGACAAGATCTTCCTTCTTTCGTTACAGCTGTTTCAATCTCGACATGAGAGTGACTGTATAACGCCACCTCAATCATGGTCGACTCCTCGAACCCGATAAGGCCTCACATGTCATCGGTGCAGCAGTTTGCCGCAGCTGGCAAGCACCGCAACGACAACCGCCGAAGACGCGCCACGGCTCTAATGGCCAGCAAGCGACACTTCGCGCTGAAGGCCAACTCGATGAAGAAGTCCGTGCTTAAGCAAAAGCTGCAGCAGCTGCCAAATGGTGCGTCAGGCCCAAGTAGAGCCCAAGAACTTCGAGTTGGAATGCGATCGACTATGGCAACAATCTCATTAAGTTCGAGAACGAGGAGGAAGTGGACGTCATTGAACCGACATGGCCCTGGAGATCGGCAGCGACAAAAGCCCTACCAGCATCAAGCTTAGCATACTCGCCGTAACACCCGATAAAAAGTCCTATAGACTACCACACCATGTCACCATGGGTAAGTAAGTGCTAATATGGATTTACCATGGTAAAAATACAGGTAATATAACCTAATATTAGTATAAAAATTATATAACAATTATAATTTATTTTTGTAATTATTTATAAGAAATGTATTTTTCAGAGTTTAAAGGTGTGCCCCCTTAATACTTATTGAATACTTAAAGAATTCAAACTTGCGGACATTCACTAAATGACCATAAAATGAAATTTAGCTAGCACCATTGAAAATAACTTCTTTTTCCGAATTCAGAATCCAAAGAAGAATATACTGAAACGGTCACGACTTTTCTCGGCCCCGGGTGCAGTTTAAATGGATAATAATATATAAAATTGATTGAATTATTTATAGAAAAACAGTGCACATTTTCTGATCTGTGTCGTAATTCTGACGACAGACTAAATAGCATGAGTTTAGTTAATGATTCTAAGTATTTATTGTTGAACATGAGCGAGCAGATGTCTATTTGCTAGAGACGGCAGGCCCAACGCAGAGCTACACGACTCAACGCTCCCCTCTCTATGCCGCGAGACGACCAGCGCCGACGTCGCCACGCAGGTCCTTATAAAGGCTCTGGAAAGACTGGGGCTCAAGCCGCCAAAAAACTCTCACATTTATACTTGCACACCAACATTTACACCTATATACATTTTCCATCCACACACACATAGGGTAATGCGCGCGCCGTGCCGCTACTGCGTCATCACTCCTACTCTCGCACGCTGTGTTCGCCGCGCCGCTCGCTGCTGCGATATATATATATATATATATATATATATATATATATATACACGCTCGCGTCGTTTGCTGCTGCGGGACCGTGAGTCTTGCTGTTACCGCTGCTGACTAGTGGCGCTGTTGTCGGGATGGTAGTGCCTGCCGCTCAGCTGTGACCCGGAGCGTCGGAGGAAAGAGTGGGGACGATCGCGAAATACTTTAATTTTTAGAAATTAAAATTTGGAAACCCTGCGGATCTGGTGTGGGGTATTACAATACATGCCAAATTTTGTAGAGATTCATAACCTGAATTTGATAATATTGCGGCACACACACACACACACACNACACACACACTCACCCACACACACACACACACACACACACACACACCATCCATACGGACATTGTCTTAAAACACGTAATTCGAACTCCAAACACCTCTAAATGCGTTTCTACAAAGTTTTAGCAAAACCGAAAATTTTACTATTACAACTAAATCTGTTAGAGTGATTTTTTCACTCTAAATAAGGGTAGGTCGTACAATGACTCGCCTTCGAGTGAAAATGTAAAAGCCCTTATTCTAACTTACTCTTTAATAGAGTGATTTCTATTAGCTTTGTCTTATCACTCGTTAAAGAGTAAGTTATTTGGTAAAAAACCCTCACTTGGACAGCACGTGAGTCGAATTTGCAGGGCTTGTTAGTTTGCAATAAGTTTAAATAAATGGAGGACGTCGTCAACACTGAAAAGTTTGCCTAAGGTATTAAAAAAGTATTAATGTATGTACATGTATATACGTATGTATATACGTATGCATTACACACGTGCATGCATACAAAGAGGTTAGGAAACCAATAAGTTATAACTAAATTATATTTTTTTAGGAAACTTTTTAGATTAAAATGAACAAAAAATATTAAACATAACCTCAACTATGCGGGTTGATCATGTTGTATAAGATCTGAAATTTAGAACGTAACAGTTTTGTTTAGGTTAACAGATAACACGCTCAACTTCCACGCTGATGACCCAAGATCGATTTCCGCCGCTGACAAAAAAAAATTTAATTTAATTTCTTTCTTTAAAATAATCTAAGATGCATAATAAATAATTATTTAATAATTAATAAAAATTAATAATGATAATTCTAGAATAAATTAAAATACCGCTGCCAAGTCTTTGGCACTTAGCTTCCTCCTTTTCCGTTTTTTGATATTTTTTAAAATGTAATATTAGATTGTGCTAACGCCACACGAGTTGCACTTACTATTCCAACTATTCCAACCTTGTGGGTAGCAGTCTTTTAGGCAAACTATTGTTGAATATATTGTATAAAATTATATCTTAATAAAAAGCAAAAATATTTTTTCAAAAATCGATAAATGGCCATGAAATGGTCATAAAATAGTCCAAATCTTAAAAGAAAATTTACTCGAATTCAGAATCAGAAAACATATATGCACGTCCAATCTTATTACGACCGATCACGTAGTTCCAGAATTATAACAGTATACGTACGCACGCATGCACGCACGCACGCACGCACGTACGCACACACACACAAACAAAACTATCTGCACGGACATTTTATAAAACCATGAAAGCTCTCAAAATATACTAAGCTTTAATTATCAAATTATATGGTTTAACAAAAATAATAATGTTCAGTCACACAGAGTATACAGGGTGAGAGTTGAAGAATTTGAATCTTAATATCTTTTAAACTAAAAGGTTTCATAAGCTACAAAAAGAACCTAGCCGAAGTGATCAAAAGATCAATCTTTTCCTAAAATTTCAACTCAATTTAAACCTTTTTACTCCCGCAATCGTACGACATAAAAAAAAAACATTTTTTTTTAGTTTTTGATTTTTATCTCAGAAACTAGTCGCCAAAATTGCTTAAAATTTTTACAACTAGTAGATATCGTTGTTTTTTATTGTCATGAATTTTTTCAAAACATTTAACTATTTATTTTTTGAGTTATATATATTTATCGAAAAATTACCCTTTATATCATAAAAAATGAACAGATCAGTCAATCTAGAAAATCTTACGGGAAAAAGTAGACAAATTTATGTTCTTTTAGATACACTATTGTTGAATATATTGTATAAATCATATCATTATAAAAAAGCAAAAATATTTTTTCAAAAATAGAAAAATGGCTATAATATGGCTATGAAATGGTCAGAATCATAAAACAAAAAATGACCTAAATTCAGAATTAGAAAAAATATATGCATGTCAAATTTTATTATGATCCGTCGCATGGTTCCAAAATTATGGCGGTATATGTACATACACAAACACACACACACACACACACACACACACACACACACACACACACACAGCCATCCGCACGGACATTTTCTAAAAACGTATGATTCGAACTCCAAACACCTCCAAATGCGTTTCCATGAAGTGTTAGCAAAACTGAAAATGAGGAAGCAATAGATAAATTAAAATTTTTGTATTTTTCTCAGTGTACGCGTATCAATCAGTGAAATTTCATTTTTTTAAACACGAATGCATAGGATTTTAACTATCTAAAATATAATGTAGTTGTACATTAAAAAACTTAATGTAGTAATTAGTTAATGCATTAACTTAATTGCAAATCTGTCATGCAGAAATTTTTAACAGGACCACCAATACATTTAATATCACCCTACCCAAAAGAGTGAAAATATCACTCTTTCCAGAAGTAAAAAATCACTCGAAGCCGTATGACTCAATTTTGGCGGGAAGCTTCGAGTGATTTTTGACTGGTTTAGAGTGATTTTTCACTCGAAGAGATTTAGAGATTCATCTAGGAGGAAGCAATTGTCTTGATTTTGGGGAAACTATTGACTTAAAATGGTTGCAGCTTAAATTTTGTAGCACTCGGAAATTTCTTAATACAGAAAAAATTGAAGGTTTTTGTTAGATTATGCATAGTACATTTGTCTGTACACTATATTATCGTATCTAGAGATAGGATGCGCAGAAGCGCTGTGCGCAACTACTCGACAGTGAGTCTCGTCTCGTTGCGCACCGTAGGTAGCACAGCATATAGGATAGACACACACATGTGCGACTCCCCATTAGTACTATATATATGTGAGTTGTACGACTGCGACGTTGCAAACGTCGCAGCCACGCAAAACGTGTGTCGCTGTTTTGCGCGGCAAATTCTCCTTAACGCATAAGGCCGAGAAAGAGACAGTCGGCGTGTGCGAAGCCCGCGTTTCTCGGACGTGAGCTACGTCCCGGGAATTCGCGGAAATTGTCAGCCGTCGTGAGCTCTGGGAAGAAGTTCGCCGGTCCGAGCTGGCGCGAGACGAGCAGCCAATCAGCCCGTCTCGCGCCTCGCTTGGCCAATCGGACTACGTTATCGGCCGGGCCCTAACGGCCAGGAGAGTGTCGCCAAGCGCGCGAACGCAGCGTGACTCGGCAGTTCTCGTCTGGATCTCGTCGACGCGACACGTCGACGAGAGAGAGAGAATCGCACGCGAGTGTGAAGTGTGCGAGTGTGGAGAGAGAGAGTGTGTGAGGAGAGCAGCAGAAGCATCACGACCTGGACCGCCATCCCGAGGAAGGAGTCCATCCCCGGAGACGACCATCCAGCCGCCCGCCACTGCTGCAATCCAGAGTCTTCACCGCCCGGCTGCCATCTTCCGTCGAGCAGGCACGAGAGGAAGGAAGCCAGAACGGGAGGAAGGACGTTGGCCGGAGAGTCTTCGCCGTCCAGTTGCCATCCGCCGTCGAGCAGGCACGGGAGAAAGGACGACAGAACGAGAGGAAGGCCGCCGTCGTCGAGTCTACGCAAGAGAAAGAGAGAGAGAGAGAGTAAGAGAGACAGAGGACGAGAGGAAGCGGGAAACCAGCGGCCGCGAGGCCAGCGAGGCTACCTTGCATTTGGGAGAGAGAGCGAGAGAGAGAGAGACAAGAGTGTCGGTGTGTGGTGCGGGCGCACACCACGACGTCATCTGCGCGAGGCG
>CM053169.1:33055401-33060167 GCA_012977825.3 Pteromalus puparum | reverse complement strand
GTGCGAAAGGAGATGGAGACATTGGCGTGACGTTACGGGGCACGGATTGGAGAACTAACGTCGTGTACGTCGATGGAGAGAGAGGGTCAGCTGTGTTCAGAGGTGAGAGCCTCAGGGCGATAGCGTGGCAGAGTGTGTGTGTGAGTTTGCGAGTATCTGCGGGCCCTGCGTGGCTACCTTGCGTGGGCGGCTAAGGCCACCACGTTGTAGGGAAGGGCTGGGCGAAATACATGTGCAGAAAAGTGAATAAAGTGTTGTTTGTGTTTGACTTCTTTCCTGTTTCCCACCTCTCCCCAGCGTACTCCCATACGTCGGCGATCGTGTGTAAAATCCCGCGAAATAAAGAAATCCTAGTGCACGCGGAGGCGCTAGGTGTTGCGCACCTGTGTTGGGAGGCACAGCGTCGCACGACATATAGTCACTGCGCGACTACGCCACTACCCACTGGTTGATGTACGCTCTTGGAGAGCATACGCATGCACGGCATGCTCTGTCTGTATATATTACAATAAACCATTATTATAAACAATCCTCCCGTCTACCTCACTGTTTATCATCAGTTTTCTTCTCTGCTTATCAAAGCCTTGTATAAATTTTCGTCTTTATTTTCTCTATACTTATGTTTAAGGAGAAATAGTCAAAAAATAAAAAAAAACCGCTGCCAATTCATTGGCACGTAGCTTCTGTTGAATCCCCGCTGAGTAGCTGTAAAAGAAAGCGTGGTTTTAGAATAGTCCCCGAGTTCGAAATATCAAATCGGCACGTCCGAGAGATTAGGTTTACAACCGGTGGCTATTAGGTAGTTAGAGACAGCTGCTGCGCCAGATGCACCAGTTTATGGCCAGCGACGTACCGGCCCAAACAGCGGCGTTTATGGCCCGGGCAAAACCCAGGACCCAACGGGCCCTTCGCAGGCAGGTAGGCAAAACAAGCGTCAGCTGTTTATGCGACCGAGGCATCCTGTAGCTGAGGACTGCCGAGGGCAGTGAGTCTCGCATGAGCATCGGCACGAGTAGCTACGCTCTCGTGGAGTGTACGAAATCGGTGTCTCTTTGTAAGTCTTCTTTGTTTTTGAAAATAAAATCATCAGATCTATACCATCTCCGAGTTGCAAGTTGTGTCGCTTTATTTCGCAAACACCTATAGCATACTACAAAACATTTGGCGACCGTGACAGGACTTTAGGTGTTGTGAAACTAGTAGTGAAAAAGTGCTCGACATGGCGGAGTTGGATACATTGAAGAAAAAGCGGACTCCACTGCGTACAGCAGTGACGAAAGCGCTGAACACGCTTAACGCTATGTTGGCTGAGGCAGCGTCGGGATCTGCAGAATTAAACGTGGCCTATAACTTGTTAGCCGCGAAGCAAGGGGAACTGCAGGCGATCGACGCGCGGATTATAGAAGCGTTAACGGGAACAGCTACAGATCAAGAGATCGAGAAAGAGTACGACGACAACGACGCGTACAACAGCAAGTTCTTGCTGGCGAAGTATCAGTTCGAAGCACGAATGGCCGCGAGAAATCAAGTTCAGATCTCACGTGCAGCGAGTACTACGCCGAATCCTGTAGTTATTGACGGTAGTGCGGATCAAGAAATAAGGAAAAGGTATCCTCAGATCGAGATCGTCAAATTTAGCGGAGAGATACGGGACTGGGTTCGTTTTTGGAGTCGATTCAAGAAGTTGCATGAAGATGCAAAGCTCGACAATGAAGACAAATTCCAGTACCTAATGCAGGCAATGGTACCGAACTCACGCGCAGCTGAGCTGGTAGCAAGCTATCCACCGACCGGAGAAAACTACCCTAAAGTTATAGAGAGTCTAAAGAAACGGTTCGGTTGTGAATCTCTACAGATAGAGATATATGTGCGCGAATTATTACAGTTAGTGCTGCAAAATGCCGTGTCGTCGAAGAAAGTGGAGATCGCAAGCTTATATGACAAGATAGAATCGTATCTGCGATCGCTGGAGACGCTTGGCGTCACCACAGACAAGTATGCGGCGATGCTGTATCCGCTAGTAGAGTCAGCACTGCCGGAAGATTTGCTGCGCGTGTGGCAACGTTCAAGTGGCGCAAATGAAGTAAGTACAACGCAAAATTCGTCCGATACTTCAAAAACGCGACTATCGAAGTTGATTGAATTTTTGGAGGCTGAAGTTAGAGGCGAATTTCGTATCTCAATGGCAGTGCAAGGCTTTAGCTTGAAAGAAGAGAGTGAACCAGGCCATACAAAAAAGACAAAAGAAAAGACCGCCGGGAAAGAAGTTGCCAGTGCGCGAAATTTGCTAACAGCAAAAAACAAGGAAACCGAATGCTTGTTTTGTGAGAAGACTGACCATGAAAGTACAAAGTGCCCCCAAGCCAAAAATATGTCACTAACAGAGAGACAAGAGATAGTTAAAAAGAAGCGGGCGTGCTTTAACTGCTTAAGAGTAGGACACAGCAGTAGATTCTGTCGTGCGAAAGTGAAGTGCTCTAAGTGTAACCGTCGGCATGTGGACATAATGTGTTTTGCAAAGGAGAAACGCGCGGACTAGCCAAGTGAGAAGACAAATAATTAGGTGAACGCAGTCAATATACAAGAAGAGTGTAACTTAGCTTCAGCGAATGAAACGCCGTCCACGTTTATGCAAACGCTTAAAGTGAAAATGAGAAGTGATACCGCAGAAATGATTGTGCGCGCGGTAATAGATACTGGATCGCAGCATTCATACGTATTAAGAAAGGTAGCTGGCCAACTGAATTACACACCAACAGCGCAGCAAGATATGGTCCATTTGCTGTTCGGTGGAGACAAATCAGAGACGACGACGCACAATAAGTATCAAGTTCGCGTCGGCAACCTAGACGGCAGTTTTTGGTGCAACTTCGAAGCGCTAGACCAGCCGATTATTTGTACAGATGTGCCATCGGTAACTAAAGGTAGCTGGCTGGAAGAGTCAGCGTTGCTATCAATAAAACTAACAGATGTATGTAGTAAGAATAAAACGGTGACCCTGCTAATCGGCGCCGACATAGCAGGAAAACTGTTCACCGGAAAGATGCACATGTTAAGAAGTGGCTTAACGGCGATGGAAACACGGCTCGGCTGGACGTTGATGGGGAAAGTTCCGGAAAAGACGTCCGTAATAAAGGCACACACTAATATTGCCGTGGCGACTATTTCAATGTATGTGAAAGATGCAGACATTAAAAATTTGTGGTCCTTAGATGTGCTAGGGATTAGAGATCCTATAGACCATAAAACCGAAGAACAGCACAACATCGAAGTAGTGAGAGCCTTTACAGAGGGTATAGCAATAAATGACGAAGGTCGGTATGAAATAAAACTACCCTGGCGAGCGTGTCATCCAGAATTGAAGGATAACAAGAAGATGGCAATGCAAAGATTAGACCCCATGGTAAAGAAATCGCACGCAGCTCAGAAATACTCAGAATACGACGGTATTTTCCAAGAATGGCTGAAAGCAGGGATTATCGAGCGCGTCCCGCCTGAAGAAGAAGCTTATTGGAGTAATTATCTACCTCATCGGCCTGTCTACAAGGAGAACTCGACGACGCCGACGAGGCCCATTTTTGACGCGTCGGCTGGCGCGCCACCCCTCAACAGCTGCCTGGAAAAGGGACCAAACTTAATAGAGCAGGTCATCGATATTTTATTGCGGTTCAGGCAAAGTAATATAGGTGTTATTGCAGACATTAAGAAAGCTTTCTTGCAGATTAGCGTGAATCCAACGGACCGCGATTATTTACGATTCTTGTGGTACGACGCGGACGGCAATTTAATTGTATATCGCCACTGTAGAGTAGTGTTCGGCGTATGTAGCAGTCCGTTTATTTTAGGCGCGACCATCAATCTACACTTAGATAATTATTTGAAAGAGATTGAGAGTAGACATAGTGTAGACGAGCGTAATTACATGAATGTTTTAAAACTTAGACACAGCTTTTACGTGGACAATTGTGTAACCAGCGTTGATAATAAGCAAGATTTTGATAGTTTTAAGCGCGATGCCAAAGCAGTAATGGAGATAGGGCTATTCGATTTGCGCGGTTGGGAGCACACCAATGATGATAGTTCTATAAATATTAGTGGAGTTCTCGGGTTATTATGGGATAAAATAAGCGACACGCTATCACTTAACGTGTCAAATTTGCAGAAATTAGAATTCGGGAGAGTAACGAAAAGAACTATTTTATCCACAGCTCACCGCATCTTTGATCCGCTCGGTATTGTGTGTCCGGTCTCGCTCTGTCCGAAAATTTTATTACAAGAGGCGTGGGCGGCTAAACTAACGTGGGATGAAGAGGTAAGCGAGGACATAAAAAAGAGATTCGCAGAGTGGGTTCAAGAATTAAAGAGCCTCGATCAGATTAAGGTACCGCGTTGTATTATCGGCATGACCGACGATGCCGTCGATATCAGCTTACACACCTTCGTTGACGCTAGTAAATTAGCATATGCCGTAGTAATTTTTATAAGAGTTCAAAGAGGAGCAGAGGTTAAAGTTAATTTTGTACAAGCTAAAGCTAGAGTAGCGCCTGCAGTTAAAAGCAACGCGAACAAGGCTACCAGTATACCGCGACTAGAATTACTAGCAGCAACGATCGGCGCGAGATTAACTAATCAAGTCATAAAAGCATTAAGTTTGAAAATCGCGAAGACTTATTATTGGACCGATTCGTCGACAGTAGTCGCGTGGATTAATAGAGACGATAACTGGAGTATTTTTGTGCAAAATAGAATCAAAGAAATTAGACAGT
>CM053169.1:33040401-33050401 GCA_012977825.3 Pteromalus puparum | reverse complement strand
CTTCCAAGGCACCCACTCCTTCTCGCTTCTCCTCAGAGGACCTCAACAAGCACTTTAGCTCGATTTCTAATGATCCTCACACTCCTGCTGTTGAGGATTATCTGCGTACCCTTGGGAATATGGATTTTCCTGAGCATTTCAATTTTAGGACTATAACGGAATCGGATATATTAGCTGCTGTAAATCACTTCAGCACCCAGGCTAGAGGTAGCGATGGCATCCCACAGGTTGTTATTTCCAAAGCACTGCCTACACTCGCTCCCTTATTATGTCGGATTTTCAACCTGTCCTTGAGCGAGGCTCGCTTTCCCTCTGCCTGGAAGCTGTCGCTGGTGCGAGCACTAAATAAGGTCAGTTCACCAACAGCCCTGACTGACTACCGACCGATTTCCCTCCTCTGTTTCTTATCCAAGGCACTGGAGTGGCTGGTGCATAGGCAAGTCACTGAGTACCTCGAATCAAGACTCTTCCTTGACGATCTACAAACTGGCTTCCGCACTGGCCACAGCACACAGTCTGGCTTGATTAAGCTGACTGATGATATCAGGCTTGGTATAAACAGAAAAAAGGTCACGCTTCTTCTTCTCTTTGACTTTAGCAAGGCGTTTGATACTGTGTGTCACGTCAGGCTCCTCGGAAAGCTATCCTCCTTCGGCTTTTCCAAGCAAGTCATTCGCTGGCTTGCCTCTTATCTCACAGGAAGAGAGCAGGCCGTCATTGGTGACAACAACGAACCCTCCACTTTTCGCCCTCTTAACATCGGTGTACCACAAGGATCTGTGCTAGGTCCATTGTTGTTCGCGTTGTACATCAATGACATCGGCTTCTGCCTAGATTCTGATGTATCCCATCTAATCTATGCGGATGACTTGCAAATATACAGCCAATGCCACCTGGAGGAGCTGGATTCTTGTTCTGCCAAGATGAGTGCTAACGCCGACAGGATAATAGGCTGGGCTGCGCAAAATGACCTCAAACTTAATGTCCTCAAAACTAAGGCAATCGTCTTGGGCTCACCCTACTATATCAACATCTTACCAACTGTAGCTAACACCTTTATCAACATAGGGGGAGCCCGGGTCGATTTTGAATCATCTGTGCGCAATCTGGGATTGGTGCTTGATTCCAAACTAACGTGGAAAGAGCATGTTACACAACTATGTAAGCGTGCTCACTCATTAATGTACAGGCTATATTTCTTCAGGAAGAGCACCAATCTCTGGCTGCGCAAGCATCTTGTGCAAACGCTCCTATTTCCAATCATTGACTACTGCTCACTCGTATACTGCGACCTAACACAGGAACTTGACACTAAACTGCAGAGACTAGTGAACACTGGAATACGTTACATCTATGGTGTAAGGAGGGACGAGCACATCTCTCCTTACAGGCGTGAGTTGCAATGGCTTACCACCGCTGGACGTAGGAGGTACTTCGCGGCCTGCTTTTTACGAAAATTATTTAACACAGCTGTGCCCTCTTATATCATGGCCTTCTTTGACTTCCACGTCGCACTCAGGCCTGTCAGGGGGGAGGTGACACCCTTGGATATTCCGGCCTTCACGACGGAGTCGCTGAGGAATTCATTCCATGTAAGCGCCTCATACCTCTGGAATTCTCTACCATCACATATACGCAATATACGATCCATCTCACACTTTAAACAGTTAGCAAAACAACATTTTTTCAACCTCGAAAACACACCGCAGTAATCATCACCTCTGACTCAGTCTTCATCCCTCATCTCACCAAATCACATCAAGCACATACTAAACATCAACATAACCTCTCACACACTCAAAAACAAAATAAAATAGCTACACATACATACTTATTTATTATCATTTTGATATATTTAATTTGTACAACATAATGTACAGTAATAAAGACAATTTAATCTAATTTAATCTAATCTCTCTCTCTCTCTCTCTCTTTTGCATAGCTCGCAGAGCTAATTGTTAAACTGATCTCCGAGAGACATCACCCTTCCTTTTTTACCTAACATCTTATTTACTAACACTTTTCAATAATTTTTGTAACGTAATTTTTGTATTAATTACATTTAAATCATATCGTTTCCTCGCCACCAAGCGGTAGATATCTCGGCACGTTTTTTTTTTGTAGGGAAATGTAATAGTTTGTATATCTCAATATTTGTCTATAAACTAAGCTGAAATATTTTTCATTTTTCTTTTACATTTCCTTAAAACAATGTTTTATATCTCACTATTTAATGAAAGTTACATACCGAAGTGCTAAAATGGATGATATAAAACTTTGTTCAAAGTGGTATCCCCAATTGCATAATATTTTCTAAACTAATTACGAATGAAGTGAAAAAGTTATACTTTCCACCTGATTTATATTAATGACATGTTTTTGTTGCAACAGGATAAAGGAAGCAATATTATGCACAATATTATGCGAAAAGCCTTATCCACTTTATTTTTACTTTTATTTAAAATTATTTTTCAATTATTGATAAAAGGATATTATATAATGAATTATATTTTGAAGCTTAATATATTTGAAACCAATTGGTATCATAAGTAACCCGAAGAAAGGGATTAAGATGCTATATAACTAAATCTAAAATTTTAATTTGATTATTACCTTTTTACTACAGTTATCGCGTCACGCAGAAAAACTACTTTTTTCAGTTTTTTAAGTTTTTCTCAGGATCTGCTCCATAAAATGACTTAAAATTTAAGTGGTGTATGGTTCTAATAACCTTCAATAATCATGTATTTTTAGAGTACTGAATGAAGAGTGGAGAAGAGTTACTTTCAAGAAAAATTAGTCTTAAGGAATATTATTGATTATTTGGCTTGTTTTTGTGAGTATGAATGAGACCTAGTTTGAATTTTACTAAAAGCGTGCTAACGAGGCCCGGGAGTAAGGCGCGTGGATTTGCGAATAGCGACGGCACGAGAGAGCCAATCAGCGATCTCTGTTTTCGCCGGTGCGGGCTGCAAACTCGAACAAGGAGCAGCGCTCGCTCTCTTGCTTGCTGGCTTCGGTCTAGGACGGACGTGTTTCTCAACGCTCTTAATCACAAAGGTCAGTAGTTGTTACCTTCTAGATATCTTCTTCGCGGTCAGGCGTGTGGCGGAGACTTTGGTCGACGTAGCACGAACGGGTTCCGTTTCGAAGAGTTTCGTGTCATTAACATTTTACATATCAGTTCATATGACGAAAATTCCTGTATTATAAAAGTAAAATACATATTTGAGGTTATGATAGTTTCTCAAGGCGAGGAGAAAATAAAATTACATGCTAGAAATCATGTTCTGCACTCCAAGTGTTCAATCTGCAATAATTCTCACATATGTCAATTGACATGTGGATTCTACTTGATTTTTCGAATCTTGGAGGTTATACCCACGTGAGGGCGGACATATTATGGCTTTGTCAATAATTTTTCATTAATCTGCATCAGTCCACCAACATTTAAAAAAAAAATCAGGACCGTAAGTCACTTATACGAGGCGCAATTTTATTTTGACACAAATTTTCTCATTTGGGCCCATAGTGCGCCGCCGGCGCCCGGCGGGGAAAACGCAGCCTCGAACTTTCCATCAACGAGCCTGTCGAGTCCGATAATTCTGTTCTTCTGATGAGGGCGACATTGTTCGCCGAAACGTTGAAAGATAAAATGAATTAACCTGTTTTTTCTTTCGAAACACCTTTACCTGCCTCGGAGAGACCAATAGCAACCGTCAACCCTTCCAAAATTGCTACCGAGGGATAACTTCATGCTGAGGACCACTTCCTCCGCAAATATAATTCACCTACTGTATTTTGAAAAAATATTTTATTTATTGGAACAATATATTTTGTTTGGAAGAAGCTACGTGCTAATGAATAGGCAGCGTTTTTTTTTATTTTTCCAATAACTTCTGAACCATGGATTAAAAGTATATGATTGAATATGTTTTTGGAGATGCCAAGGGAGATCTAGATTTTATTTAATAAAATAATGTACCTGAATGCATATACATAATAAAAAATATAAATATATTTAAGTAAGTCCTTTTTTAGAGACTATAAGGTAAAATGCCTAGTACATGGACAGATTTTAAGGAAATATCAGAAGCTTATTTATTTTGCATGGATAAATTGCATCATAGCAAAAACTTTTTGCTTCCTCCTAGAGGAAGCTTTGTAATAGTAAAATTTTCAGTTTCGCTAAAACTTCATAGAAACATGTTTTGAGATATTTGAAGTTCAAATTACGTGTTTTTAGAAAATGTCCGTACGGATGTGTGTGTGTGTGTGTGTGTGTGTGTGCGCGCGCGCGCGCGCGTGTGTGTGTGTGTGTGTGTGTGTGTGTGTGTGTGTGTGTCGCAATATTTTTGGAACTACTCTGTCAATATCAATCAAATTTGACATGCATATCTATTTTTGGATTCTAAATTCGGAAAAAACATTTTTTTTCTCAACTATTTTTCTTTTTATGGCCATTCTTTGATTTTTGAAAAACACTATTTTGCGTTTTTTTCAATGATTCCATTGTTAAAAACGATTCAGCTAAAATGTATTTGAAAGATAATAAAATTATCTACTTTTCCCCGTTTGGTCCTCGGGATCGACCGCTCCCTTCGGCAGATAAAATGAAAAAGGTGATTTTTTTTTTAATTCATATCTCTGAAACTAAACATCATAATCTCACGAAAAAAATCATATTGATAGGTCCCGTATCAAACTATATTTCATAAAAATTTCAAGTGTTTTGACTACTTATTTTTCCAGTAATAAATCGAAAACTGAAAAAAATGAGTTTTTTTGTGCCACGATTACGGACGTAAAACGGCCTTATTGCACTTGATATTTTAGGAAAAGGTAGATATTTTATGTGTTTTGGCTAAGTTCGTTGCGCAGCTTTGAAACCCCTATGGTTCTTAAGATATCAAGGTTCAAATTTTTTTTTTAAATTTTGTTGATTCCTCATATTTCGAAAACAATGTACTCAAATGCTTCAACATTTTATTTGGTGATTCACCATAAAAAAAGCTCTCTGCTGTTAAAATTTTAAACGATTTTGTTGATTAACAAATTGAACTGATTAGTTCTCAAGTAAAGAGCTGAAATGTAAAATCGATTTTTCTCAAAAATGGTACTGCTAAAAAAATCTATGGTTTATCGCTTTACTTTCTCGATTATTTAAATTTTTGCGCCTTTAATGACCGGGAGACACGTGACCGGGTGTTCATTAAAAAATTTTACAGGAGAGGATGGAAACTCTAAACGAAAAGAAATATTTCAAGCTAAATTTCAACCGGCAGTATTCCGCTAATGAACTAATATTTTAGAATGAATCTTTTTCCTCTAGAAAGATTAGCTAAATAGTAGCTAAATTAGCTTTCAAGTCGATAGCAATAGTATTGGCGTAGATGTAACAATAATGATATAAATACGTTTAGAAAATTATTTTGAGGTTAGAGAACCCCAATATCCCTAAGTATATTAGGGACGCAACCTGCGCCGTCATCGTGTCGTATAAATCGTATACTTTTACTCGCCAGCGCAGCACCGTCGCGCCTCTTGATTTTACATAAAACTTTTTATATAAAGCTTGTAATGTAAAACCAAGTCTGTAGTGCCGTAGTGTTAAGTTCAATAAATCGTCCTACTAAAGGAAATTTTGATCCGACTTTGTTTTTCTAAAAGTTAAAAAGTACAAAACACCTCGTGGCGGATTTGCGGAGCTTTAGCTACGACATCCCCTTAAGTGCTGAACAAGATCTTATATGAAAATTGTTTTCAAGTGAAAGAAGACGGAGTCGAAAGCGAAATAGAAAGCGAAAGTAGACGACGGGACTCGAACTCGCGCATCAGAGAGCCAGCTGTGCTCTAGGCTGCGTCTACATAAGACGTGGAGCAGTTACACAAGCAGCGCCGCACGCTGTTGCGACCGTATGTTTTCATTCGGTCACTTTTATCAAATCATTTCAATTGTTTTACCTGCAAGTATAACGACACATTGCATTTGACTACAATTATAGTAATATGATTGGAATAATATTCATGTAATCATCAATATATTGCAAAATTCTCCTCTATTACTCTGCTAATATCCTTAAACGCCAGTTTAACCATGTCTTTGTTGTTTTCGATGGCACAAAGAGATTCATCGTAAATTATCGGTCTTATCTGGACCTCTTTGACAATAAATGATTTCAATTTGTTTCGCTAAATACCGCTAAACACCGATGAAAAAATTAAGTACACGTCTATATAACTTTCCGACAGTCAAACGTCTTTTCATAAAGAGCATTTGAACCGGGCTAGTTGTTTCCAAGCTCGCCACGCGACGTTGCCTATTCTACGATCATGAAAGGGAATTTCACAGTGGTGCAACAGAGACAAAGATATTTGGACTACACGAGCGCCACCGCTATGTATATTATCTTCGAAAAGGCGCGAGAAACACATATATGCTCTGACTGCTCAGTGCGTCGAAGATTTTCGAGTTAACTCACTCATTGTAAATAGTAGAAGACAATGCATGTATACTTGCTATGATTCAAATATTATTGTGTTCATTGCCTTGCTATACCCCCTTTTGCTTTAGTAACTCTCTCATGGTCAGGACTGCCGATCCCTGCCATAGTGACTCCTATGAAACACAGATCTGATAGTGAGAATGCCGTTCCTCACTAGTGCATCTGTCGCTGCGTGGTTTACTTAAGGGGACAAGACACTTTTAAACCCTGAAAAATAAAATTATTATAAATAATTGCAAAAATAAATTATAATTGTTATATAATTTTTATACTAATATTAGGTTACATTACCTGTAAATCCATATTAGCACATACTTACCCATAGTGACTCCCCGTATACTGTTTTGAGTAGTTTGGGACTGTCCGTAGGATTCCATATGGCCACATGGTTCTATTAAGCTGAAATTTTAGGAGCATGCTTTGTACACTTGTACTTTTGGTATAAATGAATGGATTTTGAGTTGAATGCTTAAAAAACGTTTTACAATGAAAATACTGAATTTTTTGCTTTTTTTACCTATTTATGCCATATTATCTTCCATAAAAGATTTTCTAAGCATCCAAATCAAAATCCCTTCATTCATACCAAAAGTGTACAAAACATGCTCCTAAAATTTTAGCCCAATTAAACCATGTGGTCACATGGAATCCAATGGATAGTGCCAAAATACTCAAAACAGTATACGGAGAGTCACCATGGGTAAGTAGGTGCTAATATGGATTTACCATGGTAGAAATACAGGTAATATAACCCCATATAAGTAAAAAACTTATATAACAATTATAATTTATTTTTGTAATTATTTATAAGAATTTCATTTTTTAGGGTTTAAAAGTCTCTTGTCCCCTTAAGTGTGTAGAGTATGTGGAGAGGGTAGGAAGGGTATAGAGGGTAGGAAGGCTTGTGATTACTCAACCGTAGCGCGGAGTGCTTGTAAGTCCATTGACGATCTTCGAGTGTACTTTTTACTAACTTTGGGTCTCGAATCTATACAAGGTTTCTAGCTAACATATTCTGGACCGTTCAAATGATTGCATAGAAGGTGAAATAATGTCTAATACTCTCTAAATCTCAATAAGTGAAATTCACTTATCAAAAGTGCATATTCACTTATTGATAAATGAAAATACAATGAAATATAATCACTTATTGAACAACTGATCACATTTTATTATAATTTACTTATTTGATGGTTCTTTAATAAATGAAGATGAAACAAATCATAATCACTTACTCAGTAAGTGACCATTTCTTCATATAACAACAATATAAATAAGTAATAAGAACGTTGAGATTTTTAAGCAAAAATGGTTTAGATATAATTTTATATTTCGAAATTCACTTTATTTAAACAGAAATAAAGAGTTTATTAGGAAACAAGCTTCACTTGTCAATTACTATGTTCAATCCCATCAAGATTAAATTTAGGTTGTTAAATCAAATCAATTTAAATGCGTAAAACAGTGTTTGCGAGTCATAAGTGCACAATGCGAGCAAGCGCCAGATGCGAAAAAGCATGAGGTGAGCAAGACGGCGTCGTGTCGGTAGGCCCTAAGCGATGCAAATAAACAAGCCAACGCATCTTGGAATCCTAATATAAAGTTAGAAGAGCTCATGCACTAAGAGGGGAGGGCGCATACGTTAAGGGGAGGAGTCACATGATTTTCACTTATTCGATATGTGAATATAAGTTCCACTTTTTCAAAAGGTATTTCACTTTTTCAAAAGTGTTAAATCGGTTCACTTTTTCAAAAGTAGTAAATCGGTCCACTTTTTCAAAAGTGGTAAATCGGTTCACTTATTGAATAAGTGATATTTTCACTTATTGAGATTTAAAAAGTAGACATTTAGTTATGAGACACCGAGTAGATGCATCTACAAGAATATTACTTTTATCAGCTATATATGTATATATCTGCTGTTTCGGACTTTCGTCCAATAGCCCTTTTGAGCTTTCTCTCCAAGGTTTTGAAGAAGATCGTGCATGAACAGATCTCCGAATATCTAGCCTCAAAGAACATTATTGATCCTTTCCAGACTGGTTTTCGGCAAAACCACTCGACACAAACAGCACTGCTAAAACTGACAGAGGACATCAGGACTGGTATTGACAGCGACAAACAGTTACTCACCATCTTACTACTGTTTGACTTCAGTAAGGCATTTGACTCAATTTCCCCCTCGAGATTACTGTGTAAGCTAATCAGGATGGGCTTTTCCAGATCAGTGGTCCTGTGGGTCATGTCTTACTTGTCAGGACTTAACTAAAGAGTGGTTACTAAATTAAATGGAGAATCATCTTGGCTAACAACCAACCTGGGCGTCTCACAGGGCTCGATCTTGGGGCCCTAAATGTTTAGTATGTACATTAACGATCTACGGGAGGTGTTGGCCGGTTTTCGAGGGCCCAAGGGATTGCTGACCAATAGTGTTGCGCATTTGCTTTACGCAGACGACCTGCAAACCTACACCCAAGTAACAAGAGCTGATCTTCGTGAGGGTGTGGATCGCATGTCAGCGACAGCACGAGCTGTGTCGGATTGGGCTACACACAATGCTCTGCACCTTAATACTGGCAAAACGAAGGCTATTATTTTTGGTTCAGAGTATAATATAAATCAACTACAGGGGTTGAACTTGCCTGGTATCGAGGTGCAGACGGGTGTGTTTGTCCTATTTGTCGATACCGTAACTAACCTCGGAGTGGTCATGGATTCGAAGTTAACGTGGAAACCGCAGGTGGATGCAGTTAGCCGAAAGGTTAACCGAGCTCTTTATGGGCTCAGATCATTTAGATCCTGTACCAATGAGGCGTCACGTAAGCAGCTGGCCAGCGCTCTCGTCGTCTCCCACCTAGATTATTGCTCTGTAGTGTATCTTGACGTGTCAGCGGAGCTCCAGACTAAACGGCAGAGACTACAGAATTCATGTGTGAGGTATATTTGTGGTGTAAGAAGGTGCGAGCACATCTCTCCCTTCAGGAAAACGCTGGGCTGGATGGACGCTAAAGAGCGTAGAACGTACTTTGCGGCGGTGTTAATGTATAAGTCGTTCTGCATGGAGCAACCGCCGTACCTCGCAGCCGTCTTTGGGGAAAATAAATGTAGAACTAAATGTAGAAAAGTACGTTATCTAGGAATATATCCGTCCCGGTAACTAGAACCGATACTGGCCTGAACTCCTTCAGGGCGCAGGGCGCCCGCTTGTGGAATTTGCTCCCGTAAGGCATGCGGACACTGCCTTCGCTTTCAAAGTTCAAAATAGCAATGCGAAATTTCCTCATGCCGGGGTCCTAGTGCAATATTATTTGTTATAGTTTAGTGTATGCACCTGCGTCGTGTCTGTTTGTACCTGTACCTGTCGTACCTATCGTATTTGAAATCTAGTCTGCGTTACTTATCTATATTGACGTGAATAGATTAATTAATTATGTGTCATACACAAAAAATTGGCGTGTACTTATATCTATATATCTATGAAACTGTTATATTTA
>CM053169.1:33022901-33037901 GCA_012977825.3 Pteromalus puparum | reverse complement strand
AAAAGGCCATACATATTTCATGGAATGTTCCACAGAAATATTCAATGAAATATTCATGTAATCTTCCGTAAATATTACTGTAATAGTTCCAAAATAAGTTGAAATAATTTTCGATTTTCTTGTACATTTCCTTAAAACAATGTTTTATATCTTTCGTACCAATATTTCGGAAATATTTTCGAAAGATTTCATGCTAGTAGTGATCAAAAAATCGCCTCTGAAATCGTACTATACAAAAGCTGAAAATGAAAAACACAAGAATATATATATATATATAATATATATATATATATTATATATTTCTATATTTCTATTCTATATATATTCTATATTCTATTTCTATATTTCTATTCTTCTATATAATATATATATATATATACACATTCATTTTAAAAGCACCTCTCGGTGTTATGTGGGGAGCTCCCTCAGCAGCCCTGCGTAGTCAGGAGTGGGGACGTCCGCCATGTTGGCCGGAGCGAGAGAGAGAGAACGAAGGAGCGCATGTTTGACGTCCCCACTCCTGACTACGCAGGGCTGCTGGGAGCTCCCCACATAACACCGAGAGGTGCTGCCATCACACCAGACGCTGTCGATACACATTCACACATACACACATACGGTGCGCGCGCAGGCTCAGAAACGATGTTAAGTATACGTCCAATGTATACTTGCGTTGGACAAAATGTTGCGACGTAACAATTGTTGTCTTATGCATTCATTAATTTTTACCCAAACAAAACTATTATTATTAAATTGCTACTGATTTTCAAAATTATGCCGATAATAACATAATAAAATCCAATTAACATTACTATTGAAATCTGGTAACATTTGCAGTAAACTAAAGAAAAAAAATCTAATTATAATTGTAAAGAACTGATTATCTTAGTTTCAATTCCAGGATTTTACTACTGTAAATTTCTGTTTTGCTCAATTATTTTTTTTATAGTCTATAATCATTTGATAATAACAATTATGTACAAAACTTTTTGTAATATGAGCTTGAATAAAAATAATAGATTAAAAAATTATTTTCAATCAAACAACACAAATTCACAAGCATTCCACTAGAATCAATCTTTATCTAGATCAAAAATACATATTTTATACCTACTATATTACAATTATGTATAATTAATAAGTTATCATTTATTATAATATACACATATATATATAAATATATATATATATATATATCTTTATTATCATCAATAATTTTATAATTATTTTTAATATCATTTATGATGATAATAAAAATTATATATGGGTGGTTCTCTGACAAATCGTGCGCGACAAAAAAAATGTTTACCCAAACTTGGGGGATATTTTCTAACGGTCACTACGATGTCAGCTGTAAATTTTCAAATCGATTGGATCAATTCTCTTCGAGTTATAAGGGTTCAAAGTTGGTATTTAAGCATTTTTTAAACAACGCATCTTTCACTAAATACACACTGAATGTTTTTTTTGTAAAATTTTCTCAACTTTTTAATAAAAATTCCCTTATAGCTCTATAGATATATGCTATAACTGACTTGTCTGCAATATAACCTTAAAATGTGAAAATCTAGGATTCGATCTGGACTCCGACTACTTTTGTACGGTGAAAAGATACCTTTTCATAGTGCAAATGTACCTGTACAAGAGCCAGAATGGTAGAGGCCTTGGTTTTTGTTTTTATGGGACACATAGTAGTGAAAACCCCTCTGAAATGATTTAATTGACTAATAATAGCTGTGACAAAGGACGTATTCACCAGAGTGTACCCGAACAGTTACTTTATTGTAGCTACCATCCTACAATTTATATTCTATTATAAATGGGCATTGAGTCACTGTATGGCCCATAACCTGCGGCAATATTGGCAATGATTGCCTTTAATTTTATTTAGTTTACACGCGTCTATAGAATGTCCTTGGTTATTGCAAAATTTACAAATCAATTCAATTTTATCTTTAACTTTTCTGTCGTTGTTCGACAAATGCTCTTTGTTTTTACAATATATACATCCCGAATTATGACAGAATAATGCTTCATGGCCGTAATTTTCTCAGATTTGGCACACGTGTATAGTCGCATTACTTGTATTGTGATTATTCGAATTGCTATATATATTATTAATATTATTGCACAAAATTCCTCTTTTATTAAATTTCGATTCTATTGCTATCGCTTTTTTAGTGGCTTCTACTAAATTGGTTACTGCTCCCAATTCTATTCTGATTTCTTGCTTTAATCCTTCTTTAAAACCTTGAAAAGCATATGCATTTATTTTAGTTTCAAACGCGGCTTTTTCTGTTGCTGAGAAACCTTGTACTTCTTTGCTGTCCTTAATTTTCAGCACAGCTCTTGCAATCTATTGGCAAAACTAAGAACCGATTCGTCCTGTTTTTGTAAAATTTCTTCGATTTGCCCATATAGAGAGTGCATATTCTCAGTTGATGGGTATATTTGTCTATCGCTTTTATGAAACCTTCAATAGTATTGATTGTTACATTCAACATTACCTTATAAGTTTCCCCTTTTAATTTTATTTTTAAAATTGGAATTAAATTAGCTTGATCTGCTTGCGATAACATATTCTTGGCATGTTTCAATTTTTCAATGTATTCATTTACCGAAATATTTTTTCCATCAAACTCTGGTACCAAATTAGCTTTTCAAAATTTCTTGAATTCCTAGATTCTGTTTACTTTGCTGATCTATATCGGGTGTTACTATTTGTTGACTATCTTCTAGCTTTTTATTATTTATGTCAGATAGTAGTACTTGCTGACTATCTTTTAGCGATCTGCTGTTTGCCGGTGGCGATCGAATTACTTTCCTACTTTTTGTGAATGGGGTTTGGTTATCGAGGGTCATTAGGTCCTTTCTTAATGCTGGTTTTTCACGAACAGCGGTTCTAGTTCTTGGCCCCTGTGTGTTGCTTTTATTTACTTATTTCTTATTATCACTCATTTGACGATCTCATTTTTGCTACCTTTTTATTTATTACAAAATCTTATTCCGCCCGAATTTTATATTTTCAAATCGCATACAAATAATTCAAACGAAATTTTACTGTCCTACTGATATCTTCATATGACTTACTTTCCACGTTTTTGCAAACTGTACAAATTTTGGTCCGTTCATTCGTCGCGGCTATACGCGTAACATCGAAATTTTAATCGACTCTGCCATATAGGTATTCTTTGAACGGTTTTATGCTTTAAACTAATTTTTTCGTTGCTCTACAATCTAAAATCTATTTATTGCTTCCTCCTAGAGAAAGCTTTGTAATAGTAAAATTTTCAATTTCGTTAAAACTTCATAGAAACATGTTTTTAGATGTTAGAAGTTCGAATTACGTGTTTTTAGGAAATGTCCGTATGGGTGTGTGTGTGTGTGTGTGTGTGTGTGTGTGTGTGTGTGTGTGTGTGTACCGTGATATTTCTGAAACTACTCCGTCAATATCAATCAAATTTGACATGCATATCTATTTTTGGATTCTGAATTCGGGAAAAACATTTATTTTTTAATTTTTTCAATTACTTTTTTTTATGGCCATTTTTTGATATTCGAAAAACATTATTTTCGTTTTTTTTTTTAACATTCCATTGTTACAAACGATTCAGCTAAAATGCATTTGCAAGATAATAAAATTACCTACCGTTAAAATTATCGTTTGGTCCTTGGGATTGATCGCTCCCTTCGGCAGATAAAATGAAAAAGGTGATTTTTTTTTTAAATTCATATCTCTGAAACTAAACATCATAACCTCACGAAAAAAAATATGTTGATGGGTTACGTGTCAAACTATATTCCATTAAAATTTCAAGTGATTTGACTACTTATTTTTTCAGTAATAAATCGAAAACTGAAAAAAATGAGTTTTTTTATTGCACTTGAAATTCTGGGAAAAGGTAGATATTTTATATGTTTTGGCTAAGTTCATTGCGCAGCTTTGAAACCCCTATGGTTCTTAAGATATCAAGGTTTGAATTTCTTTTTGAAAATTTTTTGATTCCTTATATCTCTAAAACAATGTCGTCAAATGCTTCAAAATTTTATTTGGTGATTATAAACGAAGATATCTGCTGTTAAAATTTCAAACGATTTCGTTGAGTAGTTCTTAAGTATCGGTTTTTAGCTGAAGCTGAAGCTCTTTAGCTGAAATGTAAAAACCGATTTTTCTACAAAATTTGGCTTCCTCTTATAGGGTTGTCGTTGCACGTAGTAAAGTCCATCCCTACGAATTTATGTCATACTGATAATATTAAAATAGCATTCACATACTGTATTTTAACATAATATTTTATTTATTGGAACAATAAATTGCGTTGGAGGAAGCTACGTGCCAATTAATTGGCAGCGGTTTTTTTATTCAATTCAGTCATAGCAATTAAATAATTTATCAAATTTGTTGCCTATTTCTACTTGAAACTCTGATCGTTCTGCTTGGTTGTTTGTTATTTTAGGCTGTCTAACTTCTTGCGATCGGAAAAATGAATATATTTTCTTGTTTACTTGGCTTAACTCCTCAATTAACTTAGATCTTTCGCTTAATAATCTCCGTAAAAATATTTTTCTACAGCCTTTTTTGTGATTATTTTTTTTTACTGTATTTATTACACTAGTATTATACCCTTCATTAAATGAAATACGTGCTTTTATAACAATAAATAAACCACTACTTACGCGGCAGACTAAACAATTACGAGATTAATTTTTAAACATATGTTTCGAACATTTTGACTTGACCTGGTTTTTAAACTGACACGAGTGTGGCAGATTTGAAGCGATGCGTTCAATAACCTTGCTGACGCTGCAACGTAAGTTGAGCGCGTTCGCTGATGAGCGCAAGCAGGTCACTCGCCCCAAATTTTCCTTGGACTCGTGATTTTTTTTATTTATTTTGCACCGATTGCTTTTGAACTAATATGTTTAATTTACCTACGTTCATTTGCATATAATTTGGTAAATCATCGACCGTATTTTTAAGGCTACAAGGTTTTCGTGCTTTTATGTGCTTTTTTTGGAAAAGAGCTATTTAGCAGATCTTGGGAAAAGTTGCTACTAAGCAGACTTGAGGAAAGGGTTACACGCACAACACAAAAACTTGATTTATATGGCTTTAAAACACTGTCACTTTAAATGTTTATTTTAGATTGCCTTTTTTTAAATTGCTTTCACTGCATTTATAGCCGTTTTATTTTCTTATTAAAACCACTATTACTATCACTTTATATATATATATATATATATATATATATAATACACTGATATATTTAATCTTTTAGCAAAATTCTCCTTTTATTTTTCTAAACGTCTAGCGTTCGATTCGTACCTGAACCAATGTTAAGTCATGTATAGCCATGATAACAGCACTTGATGTCAAAGAGTCCGCGAGCTCCAAATGTATCGCTCGAGTCGTTAGACATGTGAAAAGTACGCCCCAACGCTTTTCTATACGCCAGCCAATCTTTACAAACATCGGCCCCAAGTAATCGACGCCGCAATGACTGAACGCCCTTATCTTATACGCGAGACGTCTAGCTGGCAATGACGCCATCATCGGGTTTTGCGGCTTGCCTCCCTGTTTCTTACACTTTACGCATTTACTTATCTTCTATAAAAAAAACCTTTTTAAAATGTAAAATATTGGCGAGTAAAAGTTTATTTACAAAAGTCGTGATATCTCAAAAACAAACATAACTGATGTCAAGTAATTGTTTTTCATATTTTTCAGGTATACGCAGATCCGTTATTTTATAAAATAAAATATTTTTTACTTATATTCTTACTTGATACAATAGTTTGGATTCATAAGTAAAATTTTAAATTACTCTTCTTCCTTGGCATTTTCAAAAGTATATTTAATCATATAATTTTAATCCATAGTTCAGAAGCTATTTAAATAATGAAAACCAATATAATATTGGAAATACGACTCAAGATTTTAATATTTTTTAAATTTTTCTAATAACTTCTGAACTATGGATTAAAAGTATATGATTAAATATACTTTTGAAAATGCCAAGGAAGAAGAGTAATTAAAAATGTTACTTATGAATCCAAACTATTGTATCAAGTAAGAATTTAAGTAAAAAATATTTTATTTTATAAAATAATGGATCTGCGTATACCTGAAAAATATGAAAAACAATTACTTGACATCAGTTATGTTTGTTTTTGGGATATCACGACTTTTGTAAATAAACTTTTACTCGCCAATATTTTACATTTTAAAAAGGTTTTTTTATAGAAGATTTCATCACTTTTATAGAGACTATACATGTATTACATTATACGGTATCAACAGTAAAAATATGTAATACTCAAGATAATTCTCTGTTCGTGTTCGGCGACACGTAAAACCCCCGAATAACAACTTTCGACTAATTATGTTAAAAATTTCCATAAAACTCCAGAAGATGACGTTGGTACTGTCCACCCTGGGCACCAGGTATTTCGAAGACCGTTGCCGTTGCGATATTCGTCTTCAGCGACCCTGAAAACCCCCGAGTGACAATACTGGACTCATTTCCATCAATATTTACCAAGTTGTAAATTTTTGTAAATTTTTATTTATTTATTGTCTTTTCGAAATGCACTTCCAAAATGCATATTTTTTATGCAAAAATGCAATTTTTTAAATAATTGATGAATTTAGTTTACAATGTTTGTAAATGCTCTCACGAATCGAACGCAAATAACCGAATTAACATTAGATGCGGCTTAAAACATCGATGGTTCATTGCTTTATTGTCTTGACTATTCAAATTTTCGCGCCGTGAATTATTGGAAGCCACGTGACCGGAAGGCTGAAAAATCTCAGGAGAGGAAGACCGTCTCAACGAAAAGAAAATTACTCAGCTAAATTTCAGCATGCAATACTTCGCCAATAAGGTAATTTTTTCGAATAAATCTTTTTCCTCGAGACAGATTAGGTAAATAGATGTCCAGTCGATAGCGATACAACGGGCATAGGTGCAATAGTAATGCTATAAATACGTTTGGAAAATTATTTTGAGGTTAGAGAACCCAATATCAATGTATATAAGTGCCGCGACCCGCGCCGTCATCGTGTCGTATACTTTGTATACTTTTATTCGCCAGCGCAGCGCTGTCGCGCCTCTTGATTATGGTTCGCAACGCTTTTCGAAGTCCAACGTCATGAAATTTTTGTCGCAATTGGTTTACAACAGTATCGCTGCTACTGTGATAATACCGACAGTGATAATCCTTAACAAGTAGTCTAGTAACTGGATGACGTTGATTGTTAAAACATTCCCCGTCCATTCGCGTCACGCGACCTTCTGCCCTCAAAATCCTTCGGCCATCCAAAAATGATCTGAAGTTCAAGATTTTGCTACTTTTCTTCACATATATACCTTTCGACAAAGCCAAAATTTCTTCCAAAATGCAATCAGCTTGAATCGTCCAAAACCAAAATTTTTCTTATGTTTCGGGTTCAACGTTACTCTCTACTTTTTCGCGATGTCGCCAATTATCGCAACCATTCCGAATATCTCATGCGACTGCTAGAAGACCTTGCCAACCAAATATTTTTGCAGTTATTGGAGCATCCAGTACTGTCGGCGCAATAACATAGACCATCGCTTTCGCGCTTCTATCTCGTGTATGTTTCTCTTTTTCTCGTCGCATACATTAGCTTGTACTGGCCAATTCGCTTCCGGTTTCTGTAAGAAGTCGGGTCTGTAACAAACCATGGGTCGCCCTGCCAAACAGTTTCGCTTTTCCATAGCGTCGCAAGATCTGCCGGATTCAGCTTAGTCAGGGCATATCGCTACTCCGCGCAGGTGATGAGCTCGCTTATCTCATCCAACCTGTGCGCTACAAACGTTTTTCGTGCGATCGGCTCCGATTCAATCCAGCAAATAACGGTGTTCGAATCAGACCATAAAAAGTGCTTTTCGATTTCAATAGCTAACTCCTTTTCGACAGTCGTGATCAATCTCAATAACGCGGCCTGCAGCTCGAGTCGAGGGATTGATAACGGCTTGAGCGGTGCCACGCGCGACTTTGCCATGACTAATGCTACTTGCGCATGCCCGTCGGATAAACTGAAACGCACATAAACAGCTGCTGCGAACGAATTTTAAATCGCATCGCTGAACGCATGTAACTGTATGTCTGAGTAAGTCGTATTTTTCGTCGCGGTACGTGACACGTTTCCTACTTCTCGCAACGCTTTTACCCACGCCATCCAACCCACATACTCTTCGTCTCGAATTTGTTCGTCCCATCCTACTCCACTATGCCAAATTTCCTGAAGCAGTATGTTTGATTTTAACGTGAACAGAGAAAGTAATCCGAGAGAATCATAGACGGACATGATAACCTTCAAAAATTCGCGCTTGGTCGACTTTCTGCTTCCGTCAATAATATCGCAGGGTACTTTATTCGCGCCCATATTGAATCCGAGTATGTCGCCTGGAGTTTTCGAAAACATGCCTATAACGCGTTCTTTTCCTTGATCTCGAAAATGCGTTTTATCAGATTTCTTACCGCGTGCCTCTATCAGTACTGAATCAATCGCCCTCACGTCATTACTAGCCCAACCGTGCATCGCAAAGTTAGCGTGTGAGTTTATCTCGATGACATCACACAGGAGCTGCGTGGCTTTTTCTATAGTCGGTCGACTCGAGAGAAAATCATCTGCATAGCTATCGCGTTTGATACTCATTACCGCATCACGTTTCGTCTCCGCGAACAAGTCGGCATTTTCATCTGTTACGTAAATCGCGCTGCATTGCAAGGGTTTGGCTCCGAAAATCAAACACGTCATTTCGTACACATCTAGCTCGCGATCTCTATCTGCACCGCGCCATAAAAATCTCTGTGCGCCGCGATCTTTTTCGATCACTTACTATTACTATTTATTTTTTTTATACTATTTATGTCTCGCATTCGGACGTTCGATTTGACGCATGCCAAAGTCCTCGATCGGAAAATATTCCTTTACTAGCTGGTACAATTCGTTATTCCTCGAGATCGCGTTTTCAGCTTCACAAACATCCGCTCATCTTGTGCCTGCGTGCATGTTACTACCTCGGCTTGATTTTGACCGTATTGTTTTACTCCATGCACCGTCCAACCCAAAGGCGTGTGTGAGAGCTAGTGAACTATCGCGAACCGCACGTGTCTTTAAAGAAGTGATTAACTCTCAGTTATCTTGATCTATAAGAATTTCGGGTTTCACGTTCTCGTATGGCTGTGTAAAGACGCTTTCTTTCTTTGCGACGTTTTGCACGATATCGCTGCTCAGCATTTGCGAAGGAAGTTTTAACATAAGATACTGAGATCGCGTTACTTATTCGATGTTCTGCGAATTTGCCATTGATTTTAAACCCGACTTTCTCGCACGGCATAACAACCGCTTCGCAATCGTTGATTTCCCTTAGCGATAATCGCATCAGTGTCCCTTTCACGCCAATTTCCCGCGCCAACCGTTTGCTGATGAGTGTTATCGTCGAACCGTCATCTAAAAGCGTGAACGTTTGTTTATCCTTCGTCGCATCCGATACGTTTACAGCTATAATTTCGAGCAACGCTTTTTTTTCGAGTCAGAATTAGAATTTAATTTAGACTTTCGTTGTTCGCACCACGTGCGTCATCTTTTTGGATTCCTTCTGTTGCATACTTCGGCGTGTGCAACAAAATGTGATGAAGCCCTTTGCAATCAGCGCAATTTGCACTTTTGCATCTCGCCTGCACATGCCCTGAACCCAAGCATTTATAGCAAAAATTATGTCTTCGTGTCATAAATCGCCGCCTATTGGCAGACTTACGTGCAAATACTTTGCTCTCCGCAGTTTTATGATTATCCCATTTACAGATTACGCACGCATGGAATTTTTTGCTCGCAACATTCACGCAAACCAGCTTTGTCGACTCTGTCTCTTCGTCGCATTCGATTTCCGCGGCAAATGCGTTGACGGCCTTTCTCTGCTCGTCGGTTTTTTTGTTATTTTTGGCGGCCTTTTCGGGAATTTCATCGTCTGTCTCGAAAATTCCTTCTGCCACCGCTTTTTCTGCCTCGCAAAATAAAAACCGCTGCCAAGTCATTGGCACTTAGCTTCCTCCTATTCTGGTAGTGGAAGATAATTACATGAGACAATCAACTCATTCTTTGATATAAATATTCGCTACTATTCGATACTAAAAGGATAGGTTAGGAAGACACTTGTAAGGGAGGGGTATCAGGGGAGTGGGGGTTAAGGTAGATATCAAAAGGATAGAGCTCCGTGAACTCCTAAAATAACTTACATATATCGTAATAAAAAAAATACCAGTAATTGCGGAATCGATAATAACGTTAACAACTGCAAGTTACAAAATTGCGGGTGGCTTCATTTTTTTGTGAAAAATACCTTTTTCACAAAAAAATCATTTTTCACGATTTCTACATACCCACAGCCACCTTTCAGACCCTTGACGTTGTTTTCTATACTCCCATAATCGCCTTTTAAAATTTTAAAGCTCATTTCAGCACTCCCACAGTCGCATTTTAGACCATCGTAATCGTTTTCTGTATTCCCACAGTCGCCTTTTTGACCTTTGCAATAGATTTCTACATACCCACAGCCGCCTTTCAGACCCTTGACGTTGTTTTCTATATTCCCATAATCGCCTATTAAAATTTAAAAGCTCATTTCAGTACTCCCACAGTCGCCTTTTAGACCCTCGTAATAGTTTTCTGTATTCCACAGCTCCTGGGAGAGAGGTCTCACCGGAGATCCGCTCGGGACTGAAGCCCCGAGCTCTCTTAAGACGAGAGAGCGCGGGCGTCGGAGAAGGGGGAAAATATTCCAACCTTGTGGGTAGCAGTCTTTTAGGTACACTATTGTTGAATATATTGTATAAATCATATCATAATAAAAAGCAAAAATATTTTTTCAAAAATCGAAAAATGGCCATGAAATGGTCATAAAATAGTCTAAATCTTAAAAGAAAATTTACTCGAATTCAGAATCAGAAAACATATATGCACGTCCAATCTTATTACGATCGATCACGTAGTTCCAGAATTATAACAGTATACGTACGCACGCATGCACGCACGCACGCACGCACGCACACACACACACACACACACACACACACACATACACACACAGATAAAACCATCTGCACGGACATTTTATAAACCCATGAAAACTCTCAAAATATACTTGAACAAAAGCTAATGAGTTCTATATATATATATGTTAAACTAAATGGTGGATTGAGTGAGGGAAGGTTGGGTTAATAAATCAGAACACAAAACACAATTTATTGCGCGGGAAAAAAAGACAACTTGCTTCGGCGTAAAACCTCTCGCGGAGTAGAGAGGAAAGCCGGGACAAGCGCGTGATTTTATTCAAACAAAGAGAGAAATTATACAAAGGAAAGTGACTCTAGGATAGAACAAAAATTAGAGAGATAGACAAAATCGCAATTACAGCTAACGCCTTCGCCGCGAGGTACCTTTTCGCACGCTGGAGAGCTCTCCTACCTTTAGCGCAGAGAATGTGGACGGCACGATGTAAAGTCCTGGTCGCACATGGGTGGGATGCCCCTTCCTCGGTCGCAGGACGCCTCGACGTCTCGAGGAAACCAATCCTGGACCACGGGCAGACCTTTTCAGCCCTGCCGCGTAGGAGCGATCGCCGGATGGAGATCGGCACGTCGAGGAAGCTCGCACGTGGCCGAAGTCCCAACACACAAAGAACACAATCACACAGCACGCCGGTCGCAAAATATGCACAACCCAACGACTACGCGACGCACGCAAATACAAACTACGAAGAGCGAAGTTCTCGAAAAAGACGTAAGAACAGACCTACTATAACGCACGCTGTATAACAATAAAGTAAAATCGCACAGCCTCGGTTATACAAAAACGTGGTGTCGACTGATTCCTCGAGAGGACCTGCAGAACGAACAGGCCAGCGTGCACCGCGAAGCCCCCCTCCGTCCCCGAAAAACAATGAGACCCCAATGGCGCGCCGCGCATTTAAGACCGCTCGCCGTCCCGCCCCCTTACGCAGTTCAGCGGCTCTGAGACGACGCACGTACGGTGCCGCGAAAAAATTCAACATTCCCATAACAACGCCTGAATAACCCTAACCCCAATACTAACTCTAATATCAAATTACATGGTACAGCAAAAAATATAAGTACAGTTCAACACAGATAACAGAAGGGTGAGATTGAAGAATTTTGAATCTTAACGCATCGTGTTAAACTAAAGGTTTCAATTAAACGACAGAAAGAACCTAGCCGCAACGTGATCAACAAGATCAAATCTTTTCCTAAAAAAATTTCAACGCAATTTAAACCTTTTAGTACTCCGCGTAGATCGTTAAAACACATTAAAAGAAACCATTTTTTTTAAGTTATTTGATTTTATCTCAAAAACCTAGTGCAGCGAGAAATTAGCCTATATAAAAATTTTAAACTAGTAATTAAATATAAAGCAATGATATGTCGTTTGTTTTTAATATTTTATGAACTATTTAAATTTTTGAGTAAATATGTTTAATCGAAAAATTAACGCCAAAGTTTAAAATAGGTAAGAAGAAATGAGAACCAGATAGATCAATTATAGGAAACTCTTGGCGGAAAAAAGTAAAAGACAAATAAATTGAATGTATTCTTTTTTAGACAAAATACACTTAGTTGAACACCTATCTGTATAAATCATATCATAGAATCCGAAATTAATAGGCAAAAATTTTCCATCTCGGGCCAGCAACCTCATCGAGAGCCCTCCGAACCAAAAACACCGAAACACTGGCGAAGCTCGTGCACCACATCCTCACCACGGGCTTCTTCTTTCCTGCGTTCGGCTGCCCCTTAGCATTCAGCCAAGCTGCTTTAGGTGCACGCCTGCAGCACCCCGCGAGACTGACATTCTATGTTGCCCTCCACAGGATGGGTACGTCCGACTCTCTCTCGTATCAGAGCTACCTAGGCGAGCCCAGCCCTCTGCGCCGCTCGTCCAACCGCAAACGCATCGCGACGGCGCCTACCGCATCACTAGATCTATCGGAACGCGAACCAGCTTTAACCAGAGCCGTACGCCATTCCAGACAGGTACACTAACTTACCCTAACTCTTCAGCATGAGGGGACCATCCCTCCAACGTCTCGCGCCATTACTATATTCCGGAGCTGTCGAACATGAAAAAGGGCCTTGGGGATATCCAGGCTGCCCGGCATCGCACCCGAAGACATGCAATCAAACAGCCATACTACGCGGGCACGGAGCCTGATTCGAGCGTGTTTTCACAGCGACCCGCTCACACGGACCCGCACGGCCGCTCAATTCGCTGCAGAGGCCATGACATCTAGCTCCGCGACACCTCCGCCGTTCGCCAGCGTACCTCCGACGACATCTATCGTAGGCTAGTTCTAATGGACCTGGAGGAACACGCCTGACGGCACCTAGAGAGCGCTGATCGCACACTCTTCGAGTCCGCCCCGAGATCAGATCATTCCCGGACAAGTGCGTCGCTCGCAAGAGGAGGTACATACATCGGCTAGCGTCGTGTCTCGGCGACGCTCCAGACCTCCCGCGATCAAGCGCATAGAGGCTATAAAGGCCTTTTCCCGCAAACGAGCGACTCCAAGCAGGCTCCGCCGTTACCTGGCCTCATCATTATTATCGCACTGCAGCCCAGGCCGCCCCGGTCCTCGGCCCCCACTCAAACTGACCTCCTGAAGGACAATCCCGGCAGCAGAAGAAAGCCCGGTCCGCGTCTCTCTTGGACCCCGCGCCTGCCCAGCGAAGCGTTCGCCAACAAGAAAAAGCAAGCTGCCTCGCTTGACGCCGCCAAGCACGACCTTTCCTGCCGTCAGACGCCCACCTTCCGCCTATCTCAAACGAACGACTCCGACACGCGCCATCGGCGCCACGCACTGGAGCAGCTCGATCCCCGATTCAGCGGTGGCGTCCCTGGGCTATCTTTTCGCGCAAGCTGTCCGAGACGAACCCGTACAAGACGCGAGATACGATACCACCGCGAGCTTCCTTGGCAGCGTTATGCTGCGGTCAATCAGCTTTATGAGCATCCTCTGAGGGCCAGCCCTCAATCACACATCCTCAACGGGACCACAGCCTTGGTCTCCGCGGCAGCGTCAACCGTCAGAGAAAGCATCGCCGAGGCAAGGCGCGACAACCTCGAACTATCTCCTGCATATTTCCCCCATCTCCCTAGCATACACAAGGGCCAGGACAACACAGTCGCCCGACGCGCTCTCCAGGGTCGAAACGAATCGACAGGCCAGCCAACCTGGACCTCAAAAACCCTATGCCCGCCACAGCCAGCGACCCAGAACGTGCCACACATCTCCTGATCGCGCCAACCCCGTCCGCTCCAGCCTGCTCAGCACGACGGCTCCGCTCTGGGCACTGGCGGGCGGTTGATGGCAATGTCATAACGGCCCTACATCCTCGCGGCCTGAGAAAAGGGTCGTTCGAGGCGGCTCCAACGGTCTCTCTCACCCCAGCAATCAGGCGCAACGCGTCCGCCTAAGCACCGTAAGAAGTACTTCTGCCCACAATAGAGAAGAGTCGCGCGCATGGACTCGGGCTTGTGTCCCCCCCCCTGCCAGCAGGCCAAGGTTCACTGGCACAAACCGGTGCAGCGACTGGGCGCATTCGTCGCGCACACCGGAGCCGGCAACGCACAGTGAGTTCGGATCACGACAAACTCTCACAGCTATAAGAGCCACATGCAATTCAAGCTAACAACGCCCGAGTAAGGAAGACACTCCAGCCGCCCTACACGGTCCCCCCAGGTAGACGAGGTCTGCGGTCGCATCAGAACGACCAGGCCTACATCATCGAGGTTGATGGGGCCCCCCAAAACATACTCCACGGCTATCCCCCTGAAGGCCGCTTACCTGGAGTCAGACGACCGAACTACAACTCTAAAAACAGATCACAAAATTACACGGATTATACTGCACATAACACAAATAGAAATTATCTGTTATGAAACAAATGAAC
>CM053169.1:33007398-33022876 GCA_012977825.3 Pteromalus puparum | reverse complement strand
TTATGTTAACAAAAATAAATAATGCTTCAGTCACACAGAGTCGTATACAGGGAAGTGAAGCATTTGATCTTAATATGCTTTTAAAACCTAAAAGTTTCATAAGCTACAGAAAGAACCAGCCGCACGTGATCAACAAGATCAATCTTTTCCTAAAATTTCAACTCAATTTAAACCTTTTTACTCCGCGTATATCGTTACACGATCAAAAAAACCAATTTTTTTAAGTATTTGACGTTTATCTCAAAAATAGTCCCGCAAAATTGCCTTAAATTTTTACAAACTATAAGATATCGATTGTTTATGTATGAACACTAAACTATTTATTTTTTGAGTTATATATGTTTATCGAAAAATTACCTTTTATATAATAAAAAATGAACAGATCAGTCAATCTAGAAACTCTTGCGGGAAAAAGTAGACAAATTGATGTTCTTTTAGATACACTATTGTTGAACATATTGTATAAATCATATCATTATAGAAAAGCAAAAATATTTTTTCACCGGGCAGCACCTCCATCGCCCTCCCGGACCTGGCGGCTGTGCACCACATCCTCACCACGGGCCCCCCTGCGTCGGCGCGCCCTCGCCAGCTGCTAGGTGTACGCCTGTCAGCAGCCCGCGCTGAATTCTTGGCCCTCCAGGAGATGGGTATCGTCCGACCTTCCGACAGCTCCTGGGCCAGCCCTCTGCGCCTCGTCCTCAAACCTGACGGCGCCTACCGCATCACCGGAGACTATCGGCAGCTTAACAGCCGTACGATTCCAGACAGGTACCCCCTACCCATCATCGAGGACCTTCTCCTGGAACTTCGCGGCAACATCTTCTCGGTGGTCGACATGAAAAAGGCGTTTTATCAGCTGCCCATCGCCCCGGAAGACATGCACAAAACAGCCATCACTACGCCATTCGGGCTGTTCGAGTTCACGCGCTCTTCACTCGGACTCCGCAATGCCGCTCAATCGCTGCAGAGGGCCATGGACCATCTGCTCCGCGACCTGCCGTTCGCCCGCGCGTACCTCGACGACATTATCGTGGCTTCTAACGGACCGGAGGAACACCTGACGCACCTGAGAGCGCTGTTCGCCACTCTTCGAGCCGCCTGGATCAGGATCAACTCGGACAAGTGCGTCCTCGGCAAGAAGGAGGTCACATACCTCGGCTACGTCGTCTCGGCCGACGGTTCCAGACCTCCCGCGGATCGCATAGAGGCTATAAAGGATAATATAAATATTCTTCCCGCAACCGAGCGACTCCAAGCAGCTCCGCCGTTACCTTGGCCTCATCAATTATTATCGGCGCTGCATCCCAGGCGCCGCCGCACAGTGGGGCCGAATGAAAAAAAAATGGACAAAATTCTTGTTTTAAGCGTAATTGCACTTAAAATGATTCTTTTTTCGGCAAATATGTTCCTTGGACAACCTATTTTATGAATCCGTTTCCCTCGCACTGATACCATTTGATAAAAAGAAATTTTTACATAAGAGAAAATGACGATAAAAATTGGAATTTTTGACAATTACTCATAAATCTTAAATTACCGATAACTTTTGATAGGAATACCCGATTTTAGCAATTTTCATTTTAAATTGAAGCTCTCAGCTCCTTCTTCGGTTTTTTCCATTTGGAATCATTTTTTTCTGATCAGGGAGCAGAATAATAATAACATAAAAACGATTGTTTTTCGTAATTTTAACTCGTATTAAAAATTATGCTAAATGCATTTATGCGTTTTATGTATGTATTTATGTATGTAAGTANAACACCTGACGCACCTGAGAGCGCTGTTCACCACTCTTCGAGCCGCCCGGATCAGGATCATCCCGGACAAGTGCGTCCTCGGCAAGAAGGAGGTCACATACCTCGGCTACGTCGTCTCGGCCGACGGCTCCAGACCTCCCGCGGATCGCATAGAGGCTATAAAGGCCTTCCCGCAACCGAGCGACTCCAAGCAGCTCCGCCGTTACCTTGGCCTCATCAATTATTATCGGCGCTGCATCCCAGGCGCCGCTGGTCTGCTGGCCCCCCTCAACGACCTCCTGAAGGATATCCCGCAGCAGAAGAAGCCGGTCCCTCTCTCTTGGACCCCGCCCGCCATCGAAGCCTTCGCCAACAGCAAGCAGGCGCTCGCTGACGCCGCCAGCACGACCTTCCTGCGTCACGACGCCCACCTTCGCCTTCTCACCGACGCCTCCGATACGGCCATCGGCGCTGCCCTGGAGCAGCTCGATCCCGATCAGCGGTGGCGCCCCCTGGGCTTCTTTTCGCGCAAGCTGTCCGAGACCGAACGCCGTTACAGCACGTACGACCGCGAGCTTCTTGCAGCGTTTGCCGCGGTCAAGCACTTTAGGAGCATCCTCGAGGGCCAGCCCTTCACCCTCCTCACCGACCACAAGCCCCTGGTCTCCGCGGCACGTCAACCGTCTGAGAAAGCTTCGCCGAGGCAAGCGCGCCAACTCGACTACCTCCTGCAATTCCCCATCACCCTAGCTTACATCAAGGGCCAGGACAACACAGTCGCCGACGCGCTCTCCAGGGTCGAAACGATCGACATGCCAGCCAACCTGGACCTCAACACCCTTGCCCGCCAGCAAGCCAGCGACCCAGACCTGCCACATCTCCTGATCGCCGCCAAGCCGTCGCTCCAGCCTCTCAGCATCGACGGCTCCGCTCTGCACTGCGCGGTTGATGGCAATGTCATACGGCCCTACATCCCTCGCGGCCTGAGAAAGGGTCTGTTCGAGGCGCTCCACGGTCTCTCTCACCCCAGCATCAGGGCAACGGTCCGCCTTATCACCGAGAAGTACTTCTGGCCCAGCATGAGGAAGGACGTCGCGCGCTGGACTCGGGCTTGTGTCCCCTGCCAGCAGGCCAAGGTTCACTGGCACAACCGTGCAGCGCTGGGCGCATTCGTCGCGCCGAGCGCCCGCTTCGATCACCTCCACATCGACCTGATCAAGCTACCGCTCCGGTAAGGAAGACACTCCAGCCGCCCTACACGGGTCCCCACAAGGTCCTGCGTCGCATCAACGACCAGGCCTACATCATCGAGGTTGATGGGGCCCCCAAAACCATCTCCACGTCCTCCCTGAAGCCGGCTTACCTGGAGTCAGCCGACCAACTACAACTCTAAAAAACAGATCACAAAATTACACGGATTATACTGCACATAACACAATAGATATCTGTTATAAACATAATGAACACAAGGAAATAGAACAAAGGAAAACCAGTCGTAGATCTTATGCGATACTGAATCTTTATCCAAGCTAGCAGCATCTTGCAAGAAGAATGTATCAGCACATCAATAGAATGAGCAGGAGCAGCATTCGCAGGAGTACTCCATTCCAAAAAACAAAGGATAACCTCCAAGCAAAAACTCAAGTTTCTTGTTGGAGCTACATGTCTTCTTATACTGTAGCACTCCTTCATAAACTGACACGCACACATCGCATCGTAGGTGGCATTCCGGGTGCATCACTTTTGAATACCTTTTGCACTGTCTGTAAAGCAACAACCGCGAGCAGCCGAATCGCGGTGAGCAGAAGTTGCTTGTAAACACATACATATAGGCACCATCTGCACTTCTGTTCTAATTTTAAAACTACATATAACATTGCTGCATCGCGTCATTGTTTCCGTTTTTTCAAACGTCAAAACACACACGGCAGACGGCTGCATGGGCATGTCGCCAACCGGTCGCCAGATAGATGCGCACAATGTATTCACAGTGGTCAAGCTCGCTGCCTCGCTTCGACAGAGCCAACGAACAGCTGTTCGGCTTTGATTAGCAGATAATATAATTAATACTTTTTCTGTTAAAATTATGTAATGAACTATCTTTGCACAAAATTCACGACTTTAGGAATGGGATGGAATTCGGATAGTTAAGCGTGACGTCACAGTTTACATATAAATCAATGTATTTTCCACCAATAGGCTAGTTCCGAATTTGGCCACCTTATGAAATTTCGCGTGTATAATTTGAATTCATGTACTATGAAAAGTTAATTTTTTCTAATCTTACGGAATAAAAAAGTGTTTTTAGTTATTTCGTTGCAATAAGAGAATACATGTTAAAATTTATATGAATGTCTATTCGAAAATCAACAATATTGGAAATCATAAGTCAAAAACTAAAATAATTGTGAAAACTTTGAAGCTATGTATGGCCAACACATTTTTTAATTGTATACGAAAAAAAGATGAAAAATCAAGGTTTTTTCGTTGATTTTTGTTTTCTAATAATTAGATCAAGTAGTAAGGTCAGACAGCGAGCGCGCAGCGCGAGCGTCGGGTGGTATGGCGGGCGCGAAGCGCGAGCGTCGGGGTGCATGGCGAGCGCGATGCGCAAGTGTAAGCGGTCGTGCCTTATGCGCAAAACGCGAAGCGCGAGCCCGCGTGGCGCGCTAGTTATTGTTTTTTTCTTTTGTTTCTCTTGAAGAAAGAGGTATTAGGGAAAATCTTAGAAATACCATAGCATGACTTTGTTTTTGGGGTCGTCGAAACAGCTCCATCCGCAAAGTCAGCCGTGTGTCGAATTCACACCGACTAAATCCATTCATCTTACGGCCAGGTGAAAAAACTCCTGTCCGTCTGAAGGAACGCCCTCTTTGCCTTTATCGACCCTCAGTAAAGGTACCTGGCTCCATCTTCTGTGCTTTAGATCCCCTTGGTAAATCCGTTAAGCATTGCTTCGCGGGGAGCGAACGGCTTTAGTCCTCTTCTATTTGATGTGGTCGTCATCCTTCTACCTGTTCGATCTTCCTAGGATCTTCGTTCTTTTTTCTTTGCCGTGTCTAGGACGCGCCTGAATATAATGCAGCTGCCGGAGCCAGCTACATGTTTGCAGCCTTCTTTCTTTTGTCCGTCATCTTTGCAGAGAAAATAGCTCGCTTCCATCTGGCATTGCGCCATGCGGTGGTCGGCTCCTCCACACTTATAGCAGAGGGTCGATCTATCTACTCCATTATACTCATCCTTCCAATGTCCAAAGCACTTGTGGCACCGCACTACCTCTACTTGCTGCCTAATCCTACAACTTGCAAGGCCCACACGGATGTGACCTATTTCTAGGAGCTCCTCGACCTCTCTCTCGCTGAGTATCACTATGGCCATTCTAAGGCCCCGCGCGTTGGGCTTTAATAGAGTCACCCTCCTGCTGTTGTCCGGCTTTCTGAGGGCTCACCTATTGCTGCTCTCAACTCTTATTCCGTAGCTTCCGAGTCCATGTCCCTTATTTATAGGGTGGCCTTCCGTTCTTCTTTTTTGACCTGACGCCTTCCGTTCTTCTTTTTTGACCTGCGCGCGCGCGCGTGTGTGTGTGTGGATGTGTGTATGTATACCGTAATATTTCTGAAACTACTTCGTGAATATCAATAAAATTTAACATGCATATCTATTTTTGGACTCTGAATTCGGGAAAAAGAGTTATTTTATTATTTTCTCAACTATTTTCCTTTTTATGGCCATTATTTAGTTTCTGAAAAACACTATTCTGCATTTTCTCAATCATCCCACTGTTACAAACAGTTAAGCTAAAATGCATTTCAAAGATAGTAATATTACCTACTTTTTTCCGTTTGGTCCTCCAGATCGACTGCCCCGTTCCGCAGATAACATGAAAAAGGTGCTTTTTTTACAAATCCATATCTCTGAAACTAAACACCATAACCTCACGAAAAAAATCCTGTTTATGGTTCACGTGTCAAACTATATTCCGTCAAAATTTCTAGTGATTTGACTACTTATTTTTTCAGTAATAAATCAAAAACTGAAAAACCGCTGCCAATTCATTCGCATGTAGTTTCCTCCAATGAAATTTATTGTTCCAAGAAATAAAATATTGTTTTAAGATACAGTATGTGAATGCTATTTTAAATATTTCCAAATTTAATTATTTTTCATCATACGTGCACGAAAAAGGCCACTTTCCATGCATGTAAAATGAATGTGTAACGGTTCGACTTTCCCCGTGTGTTGAGTAGTCGGCCGGACGCCAAGATTTGGTTAGGGGCAAGGTTAATTGAAGAGACTGTTTATGTAATTATTAACAAAATAGATATATTCTAGTGAATAAGATAACAAGTTGTTCGCTCAATTATTAGTCACCATCTATCGCCGAGAAAGCGACAGAGTTGGAGCTAGCCGTTACGTAAGTTTCTGAACGCTGCTGGTCAGCTCGATCAAATAAGGGGTTGCTATGACAACGCTCGAGCGCTCTCTCTCTCTCTCTCTCTCTCTCTCGTTCTCTCTGCCGGCCTTCGTGAGTACTAGACACATCGTTGTGTACGCCTACTTTGTACTACTTTTTCTGCCGCACTCTGCCTACGGGCGCCTTTTGAACAGCTTGTTGCACGCACCTTAATGCAACCTTCAGAGTGACATATAATTCACTGGAGGCTGCATTCTTTTCTCTTCACCATCTTCGCTGCAAGCATCTGCCTCCTCACCTAACCTCAATTCGCTCGGCTTTGTTTTCTTTCCTGCTTGGCTTGGATTTTGCTCTCCACACAGTCTCGGCGCGACATCTCACAGGACAAGGAAACAACATCTTTGCCCGCTCTACATTATCGACTGCCAGTAAGTTGCCGTCGAAATGAGTACAAGTGGAGTAAAGCCCGCGGATCCACCTTCGATCATCTGCGATAAATGCGACAAGCCCATTCAGACCAGGGGCCCTAAACAATGTGAACTTTGTCACAACCACTTCCACACAAAGTGTATCACATTCAGATCCCTGCCTGTGAAGGGCGTCGCGACGTTTGCCTGCGAGACCTGTGCTGACGTGTACACTAAGAGAAGGCTGGAGTTGTCACTTAACAGTAGCACCCAGACCGTCTCTAAGGGCAAGGCCAACAACAACACCACGACCAAAAGAAAGCCCGCCTCTGCGCCTCCCTCCACCAGTACATCGCGCAATCAGTCGCCGGCGCGTCAAACATCGAGTGCAGCTGATGTCACACTGCAGGACATCCTCGCAGCGTTGACAGAAATACGCGCCAAGCAGGACGAGGCGGTGAGGGAGCAAAGGAGCATGTCCATGAAGATCTCTGGTCTGGAGGAAAGGCTTGGCCCCATCGAGCTGCGTCTCAGGGCCCTCGACGATCTACCTCTGCTTCAAACCCGTATGGAGAAGGCAGAGCAGAGCATCACGGAACTCAGGGCGCAGCTACAGGACCTGTCTGCGAGGCCTCTTCCTACGCTGCCCAAGGACGGCAACAATAACAACAGTAACAACAATGCCGCCACGCCTGCCACTGTCATCCCTGCGGAGATCGCCAGTCTGCGCAGTGAACTGCAGAAGGTAAAGCGACAGCAGGAAACTTCTGCCAACAACCCCGTGGTACTGTCGGGTCTATTCTACCCACGTGAGACCCGCCTCGATCTACTGGCATTCTCTGTGCTGTCGGCCCTAGATCCCTCTGTCCTCAGAAGGGACATCGCAGGAGCAAGGGTCATGGGAAGACTTAACGCAGCCACTGCCACCTCGGCTGCAGACAGCAGACTTCCACCGATTGCTGTCACCCTGTCGTCCCACGCCCTTGTTCGTTCGACCATCCTTGCGAAAATCAAAAAGGGCAAACTCCATACAGCAGAGTTAGACGCTGGCATTCTCGAGGAAGCAAAGGTCCTAGCCCCAGACCACAAGGGCTAGTGAACATCAACGAGCTGCTTCCTCGAGAGACCCATAAGCTTCGCGTCAGGGCCAGACTGGAGGCCAAGAAGAGGAAGGGGTGCAGAACCTATGTACGGGATGGAACGGTCTACATCCGTTCTTCAGAGGATACGGAAAGGGCCACCGTCATCACCAGCGACGAAGACCTGACAAGTTTTTTGTCCCAGTGGCCGCCGGACAACAACAACCACTGAAGACGGTTCATCTCATCCCACTCGCACCACCATCAGCACCATCAGCATCATCTACTACATCATCGGCCACTTCCTTATCAGTTTCCAAGGTAACTCTGTCCAAGGATTTAAGGGGCTGCCACTTCAATGCTAACTCCCTCACGGGTCACATTGAGGCGGTTAGGCTCTTTTTGTCCACTCGTCCCACCTTCCACGTAATAGCTGTGACTGAAACCTGGCTAGACGAAAAGGTTAAAACAATCCCTTTACTTGACGACTATATACTATATAGACGGGACAGAAATAGAAATGGTGGAGGTGTGGCCCTCTACATACACAACACTTTGACTGCTACCATCATTGCATCATCTGACGGTACATGGTCTGGCAGGCCGGGGAAGCCGGAGTATCTCTTCTGCGAGATTTCTGCTAAGGGAGTATCTCCCATCTTTGTCGGCGTTGTTTATCGTCCACCACATGCCCCTTTCATCCAGGGCAATGATTTCATAGAGAAACTCTCTACACATATGCACTGCTACTCAAACAAGCTGATCATGGGCGATTTCAACGCTGATCAACTCTCCTCTTCCGAAGATGCTAAGTTCATCAGAGCCTTCATAGAGGAGAACTCCCTACAGTCGGTTCCTTATGGCGCCACGCACCATAAGCAGGAATCCGACACCTGGCTGGACCTCTGCTTGATAGACGAGCAGGATCGCCTGCTTGAACACTGGAAGTCAGACACACCCTTCATAAACGGACATGACCTCATAACGGCCACTCTTGACGTACAGATGCCACGACACGTACCTAAAACCTTCACCTACAGAAACTACAAAGGCATCTGCACCTGGACAGAAGCGCCACCCGTGGTTCACCACGGCTCTTCGTGGACTTGTGAAAGAACGAGACAGACTCTATAGGCGATTTCGCAGATCACGTCTCCCATTGGATCTATTTTTTTATAGACTCGCCAGGGATGATGCTCACAGACACGTTGAGGAGGCTAGGCTGAACTATTATCATTCACGCCTGTCCTCCCTGACAGATGTCGGCGAGATCTGGAGAGAGCTAGAGAAGCTTGGAATAACATCTTCCAAGCTAAAACCACCTTCTCGCTTCTCAAACGAAGACCTCAATATGCATTTCAGCGGCATTTCCAACAACCCGCAAGCTCCTGCTGTTGAGGATTATCTGCGTACCCTCGAGAGTCTGAATTTCCCTGAACACTTCAGTTTCAGGGAGATTACGGAGTCGGACGTTTTAGCTGCAATAACGCACTTTGACTCCCAAGCCAGAGGTAGCGACGGCATCCCACAGGTTGTTATTCAGAAGGCCCTGCCAGTACTCGCTCCCATTCTTCGTCATATTTTGAACCTGTCATTGAGCGAGTCGTGCTTTCCCTCTGACTGGAAAAAGTCATTAACGCATTAAACAAAGTCAGCTCTCCTACATCTTTAACTGACTATCGTCCGATCTCTCTTCTATGCTTCCTGTCAAAGGCACTGGAGTGGCTGGTGCATAAGCAAATCTCTGAGTACCTTGAGTCCAGGCTGTTTCTGGACGACTTGCAAACTGGTTTTCGCACTGGCCACAGCACTCAGTCCGGCTTACTCAAGCTAACGGATGAAGTTAGGCGTGGTATTAATAATAAGAAGGTAACTCTTCTTCTTCTCTTCGATTTCAGTAAAGCCTTTGACACTGTATGTCACGTCAAGCTTCTCCGAAAGCTAACACACTTCTGTTTCTCTAAGCAAGTTATCCGCTGGGTTGCCTCATATATCACAGGCAGAAAACAGGCAGTCGTTGGTGATGACGGCGAGCTTTCCACCTTTCGTCCTCTCAACACGGGAGTACCGCAGGGATCTGTCCTGGGTCCTCTGCTATTCTCCCTGTACATCAACGACATTAGTTTCTGCCTCGACCCCGATGTATCACATCTCATCTACGCGGATGACTTGCAAATCTACAGCCAATGCCACCTTGAGGAGCTCGACTCTTGTTCCGCGAAGATGTCAGCTAACGCCGAGAGGATTACAGGTTGGGCTGCACAAAATCATCTAAAGCTAAACGTTCTTAAAACTCAGGCGATCGTCCTGGGCTCCCCCCACTACATTAACGCTTTACCAAATGTCGCTAACACCTCTATCAATATAGGGGGAGCCCAGGTCGAATACCAATCGTCTGTGCGCAGTCTGGGAGTGGTGCTCGATTCTAAATTGAACTGGAAAGAGCACGTCACACAACTGTGTAAACCTGCTCATTCACTAATGTATAGGCTATACTTCAGAAAGAGCACCAACCAAGAGTTGCGCAAACATCTCGTGCAAGCACTGCTGTTTCCCATAATAGACTACTGCTCTCTAGTATACTGTGACCTTACTCAAGAACTTGACACTAAACTACAGAGACTGGTGAACACAGGAATACGTTACATCTTTGGTGTAAGGAGGGACGAGCACATCACCCCCTACAGACGTGAACTGCAATGGCTCACCACCGCCGGGCGTAGGAAGTACTTTGCGGCCTGTTTTCTCAGAAAACTTTTCAACACTGCCACACCATCGTACATCTTGGCCTTCTTTGACTTCCACGTTGCACTCCGTCCTGTGAGGGGTGAGGTGACTGCCCTGGACATCCCCCCCTTCGGCACGGAGACACTGAGGAACTCATTCCATATCAGTGCCTCATACCTCTGGAACTCCTTACCATCTCATCTTCGTGACAATAGATCTATCACTCAGTTCAAAACGCAAGCTAAGCGCTACTTCCTCGCACAAGAGAGTACATAACATCTTCAAGCAGCATTCGTCACCCATTTCTCGCCTCCATTACTCTCATACTCATACACCGACCTTCATCAATGAACAGCTAATCAACTTACTACCTGTATCAATAATTTTGTACAACATAATGTACATGAATAAAAATATCCAAAATCTAAAATCTAAATCTAAATCTCTCTCTCTCTCTCTCTCTCTCTCTCTCTCTCTCTCTCGCTCTCTCGGCAGTACCTGTTGCCCGACTGTAGTCAGTCGAGCTGTAGAATCGGAGCTGAACACACTGCAGTGTCAGCTACTGATATCGTTCTCAGTTGGAGAACGGCCGTTTAGTCCGTATATTAGCATTCACTTTTCCTTAATTTTAACAAGTGTACTTACACACTCCTTTAAATATATTTTGCTCTTACAGAGCCATTTGTTATTTCAAACGCTGAGTGTGCTTTATTTCACCAACCTAGAGTCGACAAAGATCCTCCGTCTACTCACTAGAATAGACGTTAAAACATTTGGTAGCAGAGCGTGTGAAAGTGTTGGTGTTGATTGTCAGTGGTTTAAAAGTGAGTGTACTAAACGGCTACAGCGACCGATTGCGACCTTGTAATTGTCGCAACAGTCAACTTTCGGTAGAGGTATTAGAATACACGAATTATTAGAGGTTGTTTAGAAGTCTAGAAGTTAGAGTTTTAGAGGTCATCAGAAGAAACCAAGTTTTATCGTCGTCGCATCCCAGTGGCAAGCCGAGTACAGCCGAGGGACGCCTTTGGCTGTAAAGAGTCAACACCGGGACCAGCTTGTCGTCATCGGACTCCAGGGGACTCAGCCTTCGCCAGCAGTCTGGGCAGCGTTTGGAGCATCTCCTGGGCCAGCAGTCATTGTCGTAAGCAACGGACGGAGAGGAGTTGGTAAATTGTTTATATTGTTATTCTCTCTTCGCCCAGCTTTTGTTGTGGTTTGGTCTCTGTTGACAAATTGTCGATTACGTGAGTGCAGGAGTACCCATATATACGTAACTGCCTCAGTAAAGTCGAAAACAATTTTTATTTTCAAAAGTTTAAAAGCCGTTATCGGCTTCTCGATTTTCCCTCGGAGCGCAGTAGCGTTCGAGGTGTTTCGCACGGCGCGAGGTGGGAGTAGCGTCTCTCTGCCCGCACTTCTCGGCCGCTCGGCAACAGCTTCGCGTGTATAGCAAAGTGTTAGCTATACGCGGCAGCGCTTCGTACAGTCGAATCTCTCACTTCTTCGTACGTGTATTTCGCACGGCCGCGCGCTGTTGCGCAACGGCCTACGACATTTTCCTCTCGCTCGCTGATAGCGTAGCGGTACCTTGGCGCGTATCGGCTCGCGCGCGCAAGTATACGGCCATATTGGCTTGCTCTCTCTCTCTCCTACTCATACCTGCGGCGTTCAACGTCGGTTTTTCGCGCGATTCTTCGGAGTTATCGCTCGTTCTTTCTCTGAGTGGCGTGGTATTGGAGTCGAGGTTTCGCGTTATACGCTGAAAATTTTTTTGAAGTGAATACTTCTATAGGCTCGTTAGGTACACATTTTTGCTGGGGAGTGAATCGAGAAAAAACCGACCGTCACGCGAACGCTAGGAGGAAAAATAAGCGAACGATCGCAGGGGAAGAGCNGAAAAATAAGCGTACGATCGCAGGGGAAGAGCTCTCTTCCCCCCTCGGCCGCGCTCTCTTCGCCGCACAAGACGTACGGACTATACGCGCACCTCTCCCTTCGCCGCTCTCTCCTCACTTTCTCTCTCTCTCGCTCCCCCCCCCCCCCCCCCACCGCGTCTCGTTCTCGCGCAACACGTACGCGCACCTCTTCCTTCACCGCTCTCTCCTTCCGTATCTTTCCGCTGGCTTTCGGGCCCCTCGGCGCTCTCGGCCTTCTCTATACACAACGCGCTCGGCGTTTTCAAAATAAACAAGACACTACCAATATTGTCACTAAACATATAGCATTGCAAATTAGAAGACCTATAAACTTAGATGTTCAGGAATCAGAAATAGCTGAAATATGTTGTGCTCACTGCGTTTTAGAAGACGGTCAAATATGTATCATGGCTGCGATTTACATTTCACCCAATCAAANGCCCGCCGGTCAAATATGTATCATGGCTGCGATTTACATTTCACCCAATCAAAGTATTACAGATATAATTAAATTTATCCATAGATCACTACTTGCATACACTGAAGTAGGAGCACGGAAACTCGATACAAATGACCATGAAATGCCACTGATTTTGGCAGGAGATTTTAATGTTAACTTTGCAGACGAAAGTGCACAACCATTAATTGCATTCCTCAAAAATAAATTTCAATTAGAAATGAATAATGATGCTCAACAATCAACTACTAAGTATGGCACAACATTAGATGCAGTATTTTCAAGATTTTTATATAAAATAGATTCTAAAACATTTTTGTAACACAAGCACTATTTTCGCGTTTTTCTGACCTATTAAGCGGGACTAAAGTAACTTTTTTCAGACCGGCATGCAGAAAAAATTGAAAAACGCCCGCATCTTGAAGCAACGGGCGTTTCTCTTTTTTTTTGCCCGGCGGCCGTTTTTCATTTTTCGGGAAATTTTCTATACATATATACATATATATTATACATATATACATATATATTATATATATATTTATATATATAAATTTAAAAATTAGTCTACTAAGGGTGTGGTCGCCGATTCTGAAAAAAGTTGCATCAGTCGCACTCACTATCTAAAAAAAAAACGCAAAAATCTGTACTTGCGTTACAAAAAATATGGTGTGCACCAAGGGCTAAGGGCGTTTACGAGCCGCAGCCCCTCCACCCCCCTCCACCAGCCCCTCCATGTCCCCTCCACTTTTTAACGTGAAATTGTTTCAAAATTTACGTTATTTAGAAAGGTACAATCCCTTCCACCCCTCCACCCCCCCTCCGCCCCTCCAGTTTTCCCCTCCACCGGGCCCCTCACTTCCCCTCACGGCCTCCACGGCCCTCCACTTCATTGTCGCTGAATTGTAGTTTCATCGCGAAAATCAAATGTACTCTATTTGTACTGCTTCATTTGACAGTTTTCACACCACCCAAGGGGTACTGTCGAAGAACATTGTAAATATTTTTATTCATTCAGTGTCAACTTGAACTGTAAGAATTTTTGGAGTGGATCCCATTCCATTGTCATGAATATTGTCATATTACTAAATGTAAGACACAAGGGTGAAAATCTTTGACAAAAAAAAATAAAAATTTTTTTGAATAAATTAAGAGGTATGCGTGTATTATTATAGTGAATCGTAAAACACATATAGAGCGTGTTGAAGATAATAAAAACATACCCAAACTGCACCAAAATTTAGAAAAAAAACGCAATGATTATTGAGCTTTCACAGATTATTTGTTATTAAACACAATATGTACATAAAATCTCAACAGTTGCTTAATAGGTATTAATTTACGCTTCGAAACTCGACAACACGTCAGTTTGGCACTAAGAGTTTGAGAGAGGTGAAAATATGGAGTCAATATAAATAGACAATGTATATGTCGTGTACATCCATGGATATCACGAAAGAAAGAACAACAAATATTGAATCAAAAAATTTAATACAAACTTTGTATTAATTAAAAATTTCTTTCCAAACTATATTTTTTATTGATTCACCTGTATCATTTTGAATGTGTATATTGTTAGGGTTTCTACATCGAGACAATGCGACATATAATTGACCATGAGAAAACAATGGCCGTCTCAAATATATTCCTATTGAATCAAAACTTTGGCCTTGAGATTTATTGATTGTAATGGCAAACGCTAATGTGATTGGAAATTGTTTTCGAAAAAGAGTAAAAGGAAAGGACGACGAATTTTCAGTATTTAGTGTTATTCTTGGTATGAAAACTTTTTGGCCTATATGTTCGCCTGTAATTATTTCTGCTTCGATGTTATAATTATACAATTTAGTAATCTTTAAACGAGTGCCATTGCATAAACCATCTGTTATACTTAAATTTCTAATCAACATAACTATTGCATTTACTTTTAAATTTAGTTTATGTGGTGGAAGGCCATCTCGAATTGCGTTCTTTAACATTTCAACTGGATATGTTTAAATGAATATTCTCCTAGTTTGATCTAACTCCCTGTGATGCCTAGAATAATACTATGACTATAATATGTTTTGACTCCATGTCAATAATTTTTAAAACTTACTAATGTTAAGTTTTTGATTCTCATTGTGAGGAGCTAAGACGCTTTACAGCTTAGATAGAAGCTTCTAATTAATATTTTGTAAATTTCATTAAAATTAGTATCGTTTTCAAATTTTGGCCAGGTTTTCAAATGTATTGATTTTGCTTCTTTATTTCTAAATGAAAAAAGAAAAAAATTCTACATTAGTTTGACGCTATATATTTTTTATTGAGCTTCAATTTTTAAAAACGAGGCGCAGTAAAATATGAATAATTTAATTGTTTCTCTAGCGGATTGAGTTCCGGTACCCGATTTATTATGGTAAAATTTGTCTGAAACACTCCCTGATCTAGTCAATTTGCCTGCAAAAGGAATATCATTACTACATACATCTCTCAAGGTACGATCAGATAACTTTTCTAAAGCTTTTTTAGCGTATCATTGAAGCTCATCCCAAATTATGTAAATCTGCTCTACTTATCTTTTTTGTCTGACCTATTTTCAAAAAAAGCGCTATCTATTTTATTTAATCTAGGTAACTAAAGTTCGAAGACTTGTTCTTAACGTTAGGTAATAAAAATAGATGGCTTTCCAGTCCATGGCCATGACAAAACTTTTTTGTTTAATGAATGTAATGAATAAATTATGTGCTATAAAATGTG